>CM060861.1:4703262-5074310 GCA_030737845.1 Acorus calamus | reverse complement strand
AGAAAGTTTTTGTATAACAAATATTCAGCAAGGGTTCTGTTAATTATGGTAATTGTACATTCATATATCATACATGATACGAAGATATTAAATTGTTTTCTATATTTGTTAAATTAAAACCAAAATTCATATTATATGTAAGAAGTCCATCAACCAATGCAAATAGTTGATCTTCTAAGCAGGTGAAGGAAAAATAAACATGACTAAACAATAATTCTTGCTTCCCCTTGAAAAATTCACAAGAAACATCAAACTATCTTAATGGACACACAAAATCAACATCATAACACTCCAATCACACCTCAAACAAGCAACACAAATCATTTAACATGCATCAAACAAGTGCAAACACAGCAAGAACAGAAACCAAGCAATCAAAATTCAAGTTTCAACAAAACTTACTTGCGCGTTTGATCATCTGAGTCGGAGTTACGATATGCGGCTCTGGCTTCAGAGCAGCCTCTATGCCCTTCGCAAGCGATACAATTATTGGCACCGTGATCCTCTCCTTCCAGTACCTACTAATTTCCTCAAACACCTCCCTTGTCTCCGTCGAAGGCAACCCATTCACGACGATATCAGCATCCCAGACCGCCTCTTGGAGATTCGTCACAACCTTCATCGGACACAGAGGCGTATCGATCATGTTGAGGCAAAACCCGTCCTTCAGAATCTCATCCGCGTATAGCGTCCTGTCCCCGAGCCTCGCCTCGACGTACTTCAAGTAGGCGCACCGCCTGATCAAGCGCCTCAACACGTCCTCCCTTGAATTGATCACCTCAAACAGGTGCTCCGAAGTCGCCCTGTCGACGGACCGCCCGGGCCTCCTCCAGATTCTGATCAGGACCTTGTCGCGGAAGTGGCCGTAGCTGTCCTGCAAAAGCGCGGCGAAGACGCTCCCCCAAGCGCCCGCACCAACACCCACGATCCTCAACGGGTCGCCTTCGGATTTCCCGAGGAGGCGACGGAGCTCGTCGAGCTTGTCTTCCGCGCCGTTTGATCCGTGGGCCGAGCCGTTTGTGTGGACCAGACTAGTGACCATTCTTCAAAACCGTCAGTAATTCTATTGTGGGTTTCACTCACGCAATACGTCGAATAGGTTGTCTTCGAAGACTCAAATTTTCAACAGTTTCTGCAACACCCACATTGAATTCCTTCGATTTTTTCGAGGTGGGTTTTTATCCAAGAATTAAAAAAACAACAATTTTAAATCACCCACATTCAATCAATCAGTTTTCACTGATCTTTCAAATGAAGGTAACCAAGAAAAAAACACGACTTTCCTTATAATTCTGAAGTTTTGAATCAAACAAACCACACCAGGAAGTAATCAATGCAGTCCTCTTCAAAACCCACTAATTCTTTTTCTTTTTCTTTTTGATCTCCTAAAAATGAACTCCAAATAAACAAAAGCGCACCTTTCGGACTGTAGTTGGGATTTTGGTGATCTGCCCAACGACAACAAAGACTTCAAAATAAATAATGGAAGTTAATCAAAAGAGAGAAGGGAAAGACAAAACTTTTCGTTTCGGATTCTCCAAAGGAGTTGATATTGATTGTTTGGGTGGGTCACTGTTTCAATTACTGTTAATTGTTAGAGTGTTTTGGTTTCTAAAAATTTAAATTTAAATTTAAATTGATTACAGCTTTTCGGTTGGGAAAAACAGTTGGGGTTTATTCAATGTTGACTTTATTAATCAAATATTTTGTTCTTAATTTTTATTGGAAAAAACACCCAACCAAATCTTTTTAGAATGTTGTGGACAAACCAAACATTTAGTCAGTCATTTTATTTTATTTGTTTGAAAATGAAACTGGTGGCCACTTCTTTGAATGTTGGGTAGAAATTAAAATGAATGCTTTATTACTTTTTTTGAGATCCCAATGTTAATTTCGAAACATTAATTTTTTTAAAAAAAAAGTAATGCCAAGTGCATGCAAGAATCCACACATGGAGTGTGAGTGAGATTTGATTCACTTGTACATATATGTGCTGTCATTCATGATTTGTATCTAATCATTCCTTCAGACATTTATAAACTTGTTCGCTATCAACCAAAACTTAAGCTTCAATACGTACATTTTTGTAAATTTTTCCTACCCAAAGTGTTTTTTAGCCTAACCTCTTATACACTAGTTTATATATATATATATATATATATATGGTCGCGATACGTGCGGTCGGTGCGTACGACGTGGGCCGTTCATCGCGGGTCCATCGCATACCGGTCGACGTGTCGCACCCGACCGTCCGATGCGATGGACCCGTTCGACGGCCCGTTCGCGCACGCACCGACCGCACACCGCCGTAATCGGACCCTATATATATATATATATTATATATATATATATATATATATATATATATATATATATATATATTATATATATATATATATATATATATATATAGGGAAGTGAACGTGCGGTCGTGCGGTCGGTGCGTCCGCGATCACGGGTCCATCGCATCGGCGGTCGGGTGCGAACCTCGACCGTTGGATGCGATGGACCCGCGATCGGACGGCCCACGACCCCGACCGCACGACCGCACTATCGGTCGCGTATATATATATATATATATATATATATATATATATATATATATATATTAACACAATCACAACTCAATATGTTATATTACGGTAAATCTTTTTTACAATCAAGAACATAGTCTTATATATTTCGTTGGTTATCTCCAATCACTCCATCAAAGTTTATACCCATTAAAAAAAATTTATAATTTTTAAAAATGATATCATTCAATTTATTTGAGCTTATAACATGTCACAAATTATAAAAACACATACATATACATGATTTTCAAACAATTAAAAACATTTACCATGAACCATAAAATGGATTGAGCGGCACCACCATAAAATCAATTGACCCCATCAATTTTTTTTAAAAAAAAAAACAAAACAAACCCACACAAAATTTATACCACCACATTAAATCAGTGGGATCCATTAAAAACAATTAAAAAAACCATATCAGTATAGCCTGGCCCAAAGTTTCACCCCGTAAAAAATTTACAAGGACCCTAAAACAATAATAAAACTAGAAAAATGATACATCCAACTCTCATTGCAGGCAACACTAGTTTTCTGTTTTATTTAAAAAAATCACACACTCTCCAATTGAAATGCATTCTATTATATAAAATGAAGTATTTACTGAGATACATTAGTGCATTTTTTTCAAGTTACAAAAATGATAAAAAAATTTACACCATGAACTATGATGGAACCACATGCACTACGATAGCGCAGTACATATTACGTTATTATAACGTATGGTGCTGCAAAACAAGTTGTAAAATGGACTGAGTATATCAGCACTCATAAAACAATACCCTAAAACACTACCTCATTTAAAAAAATCAAGTATCTAATCATGAATTTGGTTTGGATTCAGGTATATTATATAAGAGTACATTTTAAAAAAAAAATTATGAATTTTTTTTAATGACTCCATCTATAAAAATTCCAGTAGCAGCTACTGAGTGTAACATTTTATTGACTCGATTTCTAGGATGTTCACATATTATGATGGGTTGGATGTGAATCTGTAAACCTGTAAAAGTGGGCTCCATGATTCCATTGAAGTATTTTGGGTGAGTTAGGTTGGGAGACATTTAATATTTTTGGATGAGGGAACACCATACCAACGGCCATAAATGCTGTCCTTTTAACGAGGTGCACCGAATCAGCTTTCTTTGGTGTGACAGTAGTGATTTCATCTTCACATGAGCTTCCTATCCCCAGCCTGTATTGGACCCCCAAAAGAAAATGTTCACATCAACTCTACTGTGTTTGGATGGATTGTGTGTAAATCTAGTATTCCCTGGATGCACAGGATAGAGAGGCTCGTTAAGATTAATATATTCATTTAATTTAATTTTCATAATCTTAGCTATTATAATTGTTTCTCTGATGTACTTATTATTATATTAATTTTGGGTGCAAAAGCCCCAGGGAATATTAGTCATCATCATATAATATAAGTTTATATTTACATATAATATACGTTAATTATTTACATAGATGGCCCTACCCGATATGTAAATTCGACATTCTCCCAAACTCAGACATTCTCATTCAACTTAGGCCCACGTCCGCGAGAAAGTCCATATGTTAATGGGCCTTCGTAATCTGGCCCATGGATTTCCATCAGCTATCCATATTTTTACACTTAGGGCCCGTTTGGATAGAGACATAAGCTATTCTGGGGTTTATACCTATTCTAGGAATTGTTGACTTTATCAGTAGAATAAGTGATTTTCTGTTTGGTTGTGTTTTAAATTATTCTCATTGGAAAACGTAATAATAAAGTGAATGTGTTTGGTTGATGAAGAATAAAATGTGAATAAAGTGTAAAAAGTTGATTTGACATGTGGGCCCCATTGATGTATAAGAGGTGTTGACAGGTGATTTGAAATGAATGATGAAAAAAAACAGTGGGACCCACTTATGATTATTGTTGGAATAGGCTAATTCCATGGAAAATGAAGGATTACTATACCCCTTTATTATTTGTTATTCCAACATCCAAATACCACCTTATTCCCCTCACACAAACACCTTTTTTTTCCTATTCCCTGCCTATTCCCACCTATTCCTTCCCTAACCCTCTACCCAAACAGCCCCTTAGTTCTTTTTATAATCCAAAACGTAGACCACACATTTTTTTATTTTTTTTTAAATAGTAAACACAGTCTAATGAGGTATATACTTTGATAAAAAGTGTCTATCACTATATTTTGAATTGAATGAATCCATTTTTTGTATGTGAAAGGAAAAAATTAATGAGATATATACATCGTCTAATGATGTATATGTTTTACTAAATTTTTAACGATGTACTTAGGACTGGATTTTGAACTTTAAGAAAGACTGAGCGTAATAGCACCCATCCAAGGGCGAACACAAGAGTTAGCTGGGCCAGGCTGTAACCCGGTCCAGATTTTGTTAGAAAATTTTCAAAATACTTGATGCAATTATTTTACAAAAACCTCAATACAGTTCTGCCCACATTTTGTTAGAAAAACTTCAAAATACCAATTCAGCCTAAATTTTTGTTAGAAAAACCTTAAAATATCATTGCTTTGTAAATATAAATTTATCCTTCTCCTCAAGCATTTTTACCAATCAAAACTTAAACTACACGTTTTTATTTTGTTTTTTTGGAAATAGTAAACATCATCTAATAATGTACATGTTTTGATAAAAAGTGTATATCGCTCTATTTCAACTCGTATGAACCAATTTTTAGTAAGTATAAGAAAATATTTAATGAGATACATATATCGTTTAACGAGATATATGCTTCATTGAATTTCAAACGAAGTTTATAAGACTGTAGTTTAAACTGTAAAAAATCTGAATGCAACAATGGCCCCCCAAAAAACCTCTCTTATTAGTTCAGCCCACTCCAAAAAAACATTTTGGATTCGCCCCTGCGCCCATCAGCTAAAAATTATTGTTTTTTTATTTTTTAAGTTGGGATTGCCAATCCAAGGACACACGTTGCAATTTCTGGGGACCAACCAGAGATTGTGAGAAGTTCATCTCATAAAACCTCATATAATCAAGGTTGATGCAACTGTGCTTTGACTATGATGAGTTCAAAGCAAAGTTTGTTGTGCTTAAGTTGTTAATCAAACTTACTATAAAAAAGTTGTTAATCAAACGCGTTATGACACAATTTTTTGTTGATGCTGGTAGTCCCCAAATCTCCTCGTGATTCATGAAAAGATGTGGACTTTGGTAAGTTGTTGCAAATTTGGTGAGTATTAGATGAACAACTAAGCATTATTAGTATTTGTAATAAAATACATAGAACTTCCGCGTCTCAAACCATGCATGGTCCACGGGAGATCTTTCTAGACTTTATGTTACAAAATAGTTTATATTACATATTCTTAAACTCAATTCGGTATAATGAGCATTATTATTAATAAACATTATTATTGATATTTGATAGATTAGTAACACAAAAGGAGAAAGTCGTGCGTCTTTTTTTTAATTGAAAAAAATTCAATATTTATTTCTTAGACGAGCGCATTTTTTATTTTATCTTTTTGCTTAGGAATTTTTTTTATTTTCTGATAAAAAAATATTCTCCTATCAGCAAGGTTAAGATTCCAACTTAGGACCTTTACAACATGAAAAAAAGTGGTTTGATAAGCATGTATTATTCATGACACCCTGATAATCACATGTGATCCTCGAGCATTAGATTATGCTTGTATGGACTCGGATTTTTGTTCAATCGATT
Organism: Acorus calamus; assembly: GCA_030737845.1. NCBI lineage: Eukaryota > Viridiplantae > Streptophyta > Magnoliopsida > Acorales > Acoraceae > Acorus > Acorus calamus. The sequence continues at coordinate 5,068,031 of CM060861.1, read as the reverse complement.
AGTTCTTCGACAAACATTTTCAAGTGAATGCTCAGAATGGATGGAACTGTAGTATGTCCCTCCCCACAAGGTTTTGATCGAATTGGTATTGACCAGTTCTCGAACAAATGAGAATGATAGCTCTATTTACCGTTATCACATCATTAATGAAATATATAAAATTATCTTGTTAAATATATTTCAATATATCAGTTAAAAAAAACTTAAAAATTATGTTCAATTCATATGATTATGTACTTCACTATTCAAATATATACGAAGAAAATCAAAACGTATGCTTTATACTTAGACCGAGCAAAACATTTATCCTAGAATAATTGCGCCGCCCTGAAACATGTATTAGCTCAAAGTCTCAAACTACGTATATTATATTACAACAATGCTACAACACATTGTTGATATACAATGCATGGTCTTCAACCTTATCCATGCTTGGTGATGCATCACCATCACCATATAAATTCTAATGAGTCGGCATGCATATTTCAAATTCTAATGTCCCTCTCAATTTCTCTTAAATTATTATTATTATTTTATTGTCATTTTGTGTTGGATTAAATGAATGTTGTTGGGGGCAGGTCCACAACCCGCGGTTCTTTTGGACTTTATGCGTTAAACTTTTCACAATCTTTTGTGGCTTCACAAAGAAACCTATATATTATGTGACATACATATAAAGAAGATGTAACCTTTGTGTGAGGAAGAAATACAAGCATTAATTTGTTCTAGTTTCAATGGGGAGAGGGCTCTTCTTATTCTTGTTCTATGGAGCTGCCTTGGTGTTTTTCATGCCTTTCTTCAATGATTCTGCAGGTATTCCCTCCATTGTTCTTAATTTCTTGAAATATAATGGCTTAAAAATCAATGTATTGGCCCTATTTATTATGTGTGGTCAGAAGTTTCTCATATAATGCTTACCTTATCTCGCTTTATCATGAAAACCATACAATCAACCGCCACTAAAATTTTACAAATTAAATAACATGATGATCATAGTGCTTACCTAAGCACCATATTCTATTCATCTTTTGTGCTATAAAAACAAGGGTTGACATTGAATTTCAAGGAATCTAAAACATGGGTGTTGATACGGCGGAGAACATGACATGCAAAACTCACACTGTTTCCATTGTTTTGGTTCTCATTGTGACCCTCACTATATTTACTCGTATAGTTGTAGGAGCTGAAGGTATTGGTGTGAACTATGGAATGAAGGGAGACAACCTCCCACCAGCACCCCAGGTGGTGGCCCTCTACAAATCCAAGAACATCAGCCGCCTCCGCCTCTTCGACCCCAACGAAGACGCCCTCCATGCCCTCCACGGCTCTGGCATCCAAGTCGTCCTTGGCACCCTCAACGAGGACCTCCCGAGGCTCGCATCAAACGCCTCCTACGCGTCCGACTGGGTCGCCACCCACATCACGCCACACGCATCGTCCGTGTCCTTCCGATATGTGACCGCTGGCAACGAGGTCATCCCGGGGGACCTCGCGGGAAATGTTCTCCCCGCGATGCGCAACCTCGACTCCGCACTACAGTCTGCAGGCGTTAATGTGCCAGTGAGCACCGCCGTGTCCACACAGGTAGGCTGTCAATGGATTGGACACATTAATATTCACATCTTACCTTCTGAATTCAAATATTTTTTGGATGATTGATAGTTTTACATGTAGGTCCTCGGCTCATCCTACCCGCCGTCGACCGGTGTGTTCTCCGAGGCAGCCTCACCGGTCATGACCCCCATCGCGGCGTTCCTTGCCTCTAAGAAAACACCCCTCCTGGTCAACCTCTACCCCTACTTCGCCTACGCCGACAACCCAAAAGAGGTGTCGCTGGACTACTCGCTGCTCACCGCCAAAGACACAGTCGTCCGTGACGGGAGCCTCAGGTACCACAACATGTTCGATGCGATCGTGGACGCGATGTACGCCGCACTGGAGAAGGCGGGGAGCGGGGATGTGGTGGTCACGGTGTCTGAGACAGGGTGGCCGTCAGGCGGGAACGGGGAGATGACGACGACGGAGAAGGCGGCAACATACAACAACAACGTGATCGCGCATGCACTGAGCGGGGCGGGGACGCCGAAGAGGCCGGGGAGGGCCGTCGAGACATACCTGTTCGCCTTGTTCAATGAGAACCAGAAGGCGCCTGGGACCGAGCAGAACTTTGGCTTATTTCATCCTGATATGAGTGAGGTCTACCATGTCAATTTCTCTCCTCAGACATAAAAACAAAAAAACATAGCAATCTGTGATTCTTTCTTCAATAGGAATATTTTTGAAATTGTATCTTGATGTGCCTGTTACAGCCACAGAGAAGATTTACACCACAGGAATACATGTTATATGAAAATAAAATAATGTACTCTATTCAGACATAAAAAAATTGACATTTTCAGCAGCTTTTTGTTTTGATGGTTGAAGCATGTACAAAATTGAATTTATGTACATAACCCTATGTTACGCTTCTTCTGGTAAACTCGGACCAGATTCAGTCTCATCTTCCATTAGTTTGGAAGAGAACTGCAATTGGTAATATTATGTGGCACATCTTTATAAATAAATAAGATGGCTCACCATGGATTCATTTTCTTCGAAGATCATCGAAGCCATCATTTTGGCTTTTCTATGTATCGTGTCATGTCGAGGATCGGCTTGAAATAGAAGTACCTTCACCTCTTGTACTGTAGTCGCCGGCACCAAAATCATGGAAAGGCGAGTATCCGGATGGTGACGGAGCAGTTGCAGGAGGGTTGGTGGCGATAAATGCTGGTTCTAGGTTCTTGTTCACACTCTTCTTCATCTTCAACTTCTTTTGATGTTGTCGATGTGAATCAATGTCAAAATCTTCCATGTGATTCAGCGTGTTTGGCTCCACGAAAGAATCTGAGTTTTTCGATGATTTGGAAGGATGGCGTGGCCTTGGAAGAGCTTGCTTATCCGAGGTAGATTTTCTCTGGAAGAAGAAATGATGTCGGTGAACATAGTCACGTTAAACATAAAATGTGGTAATCATTCATCTTAGAGAAGAAAACAGGAAAAATAATTGAAGTTTCAAAATTTGAATTTGTATAAAAGTGATAAAACATGCAATTCAAATCACAACAAAGCACGAGTTAATGCCATAGATAAGGTATAAATCACGATATTCTCACATTATTTCATCAGATTATGTTCTCCAAAAGAAATTCTTGCAGACAAGACTATATTCAAATGTCATAGCAGTTTTACATGGATATATTCTAAAATAAAAAGGTTTGCTTCACAAAATCTGATATTTTAGTCACAAACTATAAAAACAATATGTAAAAATTATAATAGCTTTTTTAATAAAATGTAGGGGATATATTCTGGGCTCGATAGTGGCACGCCACGTGTCCAACTATCCCACCATCAGATCGACCAACGATCCGCACATGCACACATGCATCCGACAACCAGGTCCAGCTTAAATCAGATTGGGATCAGATCCCATAGAGATCATGTTTTTGCAGGTCAAAGCAAATCTGATCAATTTCAAAAAGCAAAGGACAATGTTCTAACCATCCCTTTTAGCCCTGTTTCTCGCCCACACCCCCAAAAAGTAACAAAAGCTTGTATGTATTCATTTAGAAGGTACATTGATTCATGTATCTTCCAAATGAATTTATATATTTCTTAGGGCAAGAAATGAGGCTAAAAGTAAAACTAGCTCTAGCAATACCCAAAAGTAAACCAAGAACAACTTATTTTTTGTCTAGGAAAAATTGCCTAGGGAACCACCGCCCCAAACTGTTTGCATGCATGTGTTCTCTGATATGACTATTTAAAGCTTCTACAAACAGCTCACACCAAAAGAGGTGACCAAAATGGGTGAGAATGTCCATGAACAATGAATCATGGGCTTACATTGTCAACCATTAAAAAAATAGATACCTTCTTATTGGTAGTCTTTGCATTCTCTGGCTCCAGTACCTTTTCTGATTCCAGTCCAGCAACCTGCGTCCCAAGTTCTGTCAACTCCTCCAAATGAGCTTCACCATCTTCATCTACTCGTATTCCCTTTGCTCCACGTTTCTTCTTTTGTCGATCCTTCAACAATATTAGGATTGAAGGGTTTATCAGAATAATCACTATGCAGCAACCCAAGCGGTTGCATAGCACCAATCAAGGATGTGCATAGTCAATTTATTGCTTGCAATTATGATATGAATATAAAGAACATCCCATCCCAGTGCTGGTCGCAGATGGGTGAATAGGTGGTGGTAATGCTCAAACAGCCGATGCGGAGTTCTCAGAAATCAAAATAGACAAACAGGAATATAATGTATCCTCACAAGTCACAACACTGCCCATGACACTACTTACTATCCTGTTATATAACCAGATAATGACTTGTAACAAATTAGAAATCAGGTCAAAAGACATCAGTCATCGTCAATAACCAAGAGGAGGTTTGAGTCAAACTCCCTGCTTACAATACATCTGAAATGAAAGGCTTTAGATAATCAAAAGGAACAATAGAAGGAAAAATGAGATAGCAAAACAGCTTAAGGTGATATTTTGTTGTGATTAATAAAATAATATTAAAAAAATATGAAGAAACACAGATACAATAAAGAAATGACATTGGACAGGAACAAAGAAAAACATATTTAATAGTAAATTGATGATAGTGATGACTGTTGTTGATGATAATGACAATGACTAAAAAATAAATAAAATAAATAAATTACAATTTCCTGATGAATGAATAATACCTGCGGAGGAGCTTCTCTCAGTGTCTGTTCAAGCTGAGCATCATCAAGAAGTAAAGAAATTACATCCTCACGGGCCAATATATCGCCTTGGACATGCCCCCCAGTCATAACTAGCTGTTGTACTGCATTTTTCTGGCTTGCTCTTTGCAAGATCTTCTCCTCAATAGTCTCTTTGCATATCAATCGATACACTGTAACCTACATAAGGATGGCAGAAATCCAATGTTTTATGATGTTTGACGGCTTCACGCCACATTAAAAAGAAATCTGCCCATTTCAAGCAGAAGGGTGAGGCTTGTTATGATGTCAATTAAAGGGAAAGCATTATTCTAAGCAACAGGGTTTACCACAGGAACTGTCAGACAGACGCACAAAAATGGTCAAATGGAAGGACAAATTCCCAAAACTTAAGAGAAAAAAAAATGACATCACAAATTGGCCTTTTCTACAATTTCTTCTACTGTTTTTGTGCTGTAGTCTGCATATCACTTTCTAGTCATGTTTTCTATAGTTACAGAAACCATAAATCAGGAGGTCACATCCCTGAGAATTTTTCCCGACTCCTGTGCTTGAGATAAATCCAAATAAGCCATTTATAAAGGATATATGGGCTATTCTAGCAAATCTAGATGGATTAATCAAGACTCACTGTTAGGCAACATGAAATTATACTTAACAGGGTCCTGGGAGATAACTAACCTCTTTCGTCTGGCCCAGACGGTGTGCCCTATCCATAGCCTGTAGATCCAAGGTCGGGTTCCAATCAATCTCATAGAATATAACAGTGTCAGCAGCTGTCAAGTTAATTCCCAGTCCTCCAGCTCTGGTGCTAAGCAAGAACACAAAAATATCACTCCTGCGGAAAAAGGAAGAGAATGTTGAAGAAATATCACTCCAACGGGTTTTTCATAAGCAAGTGTGAAAACAAAATTCAGAATTTTCTTCAAAACTAAAATAAAAAGATTAACTCAGACCTATTCTGAAAGTCCCAAACCATATCACGACGATCCATGATGGAGGATGATCCATCAAGACGAAGATATTTGTACTTCCGATAATTCATGTAGTCCTGCGAGAAATGTTAAAACAAATGGCAATAATCAAAAGATAAAGAAGAGAGAAGCAAGCTAATCAGTATAAATTATCAATTAGTGTTGCTACAGGTGAAGTTAGCTGCATAAAGTTCCAAAATTCAGGTGAACTGACATCATATATTACCCATGGATATTTCAGATTAAGACAAAAATCTGAACCTTGCAAAGCGAAGTCTATAACAATCTAAACAGTAATATAATTTAGAGTTTCCAATTGCTTCTTCCCTTCTGCTATCAAAACTGCAACTAGCAAGTAACAAGTGACGAGGCTACATTCCAGGAAATGTTGGTTTTCTACAGTGATGAATCTAGCATAATCCTTTTCAATCCAAAAGGAACCCACAATCCAAACAAAGACTGGAAAATTGTGATAATATATGCCCAGAGCATTCATTACTCACACTCCAAAAAGAATTGCATACCTCAAGAATATCTAGCATTCTTGTCATTTGCGCAAACAAAAGAACACGGTGGTTTCCAGCTCGTAAGCGCTTCAATAATATATCAAGTGTATGAAGCTTCCCAGAGTCCTAAACAAAGCAACATGACATAATATCAGTCACAAGGATAAGGGAAAGAATATTTAAAATGCAAATAATCATATACACAGAAGGCACATCAGACATTGGAACAGTCATTTCCCATCATATACATTGTCTGTAGGGTGATTTAAATTTCACAAATTTTTCACATCAGAGTATTAGATGGCACGTGGAAAGTCATGGTAATTCACATCACATGCATTAAAAGTTGAACCAAAAGAGAAACCTAGAAGTCATGGATAAAATGAAGAGGATCAAAATGATCATACTCAAGAAAAATATAAAGCATTTTATTTTGAAAGTAAAGTGCAGAGACATTTGTATGCATGTATGTGTATGGACAGCTGGACACAGACTTGAAAAAAAGTGACAAGCCCTACTCAGCTTTAGTTAGGGAAAACAGAGAAGAAAGTTTTTTTTTTTTCATTATAAAGCACATCTTTTCCATGCATTGATACTGCTTATAATAGTACTTGTACAAGATTCAATAAATCAATCATTTAATATCCATCTGAACATAAATGAAATATATTGATGTTAACTTCATGGGTAGTCTCTTTAACGGAAGAGAGAAGAAAACTTCAATTGGCTTTAGCAAAGTTACAAAATATGGCAATAAAATCTTACATGAACAGAAAAAAATGTAGATTAACCAAATTTGCCTATGAAACAATATTTATACCCACTCAAAGTAAGTTAATTGGAAACGATAAGCAATGAGAAGTCATACAGTGAGCATCTTTGCGGAGTCAAAGCTCTGCACCGGAGGAGATGACCCAAAAATTTTATATGTGAGTTGAAGAACAGGCTGAACAAAGGGCAACTCTGCATCAACTTCTTGTATCAAATGATGTGGAGGGCCACTTGGCATTTTAGGCCCATTGTATTCAGACGTACGAGCAAATCCAAGAAACAGCTTTTTAACCCAAGGATTTTGTAGCTCTTCAAGCTTTTGATCCGCAAAGCTTCTATCAGAGCAATAAGTTTCAATCTGCCAGAGAGGAAGACATGTCAATAAGGTATAAGAACATAGCATTTTATCTAATATTCGAATATATAATGCATGTTGACCAATATCACTGATCCCTTCATGATTGACGAATTAATACCTATGTGCTCACACAGTGCCAAAACTTGTAAACAGAGGGTATGGCTATATGAAAAAACAATAACCAAAGCTTTTACATGGAACAGAATTAAACTCACCGGAGGAGCTCTAGCTTTTGGAATGAAAGCATATATTGAATGCAGAAGCCTGATACTGGATATAAACCTATCATGGTGAGAAACCACTAATGCCTCATAAGGGGAGTCACCAAGACACATCACAAGTTTCCTTCTGAGTAGATTGGACTCCGATCTTTTTGGCATCAGTAACATCCGTGTCACAGCTCTCACCTTCCCTTCATCCAGTTGATGACAATATTGGAGATCACCCTCTGATTCCATGAACATTTCTAGAATTTCATCTAGGAAAGGCCTATCCCACATCTTTATAGAATAGATCATCCTCTCAAGTACAGAACACTTGGCCAAAAAGGTAACCTCTTCTGCTGATAAATCCATCAAACGTGTAAAGCCAAATGTTCCACTCTTCATCAGAATATCATCTGGACGGGGAACTGAAGACTGATGAACATTGTCTGCTAAGTATATATCAAAAAGCTTCCTGACAGATTTTGGCTGAACAGTATGGGCATAAGCAGAACAAGGAACACCATCACGACAGATTTCTTGATGGATCAACTTTGGAATCTGGTTTAGGAAAATAAAATCCAGTCAAGGGAAATAATACTCACATCACAAACGAGTGTAAACATTAAATGGCACAAAACATACCTCATATGTTATGGGATTTCGCACTCCAGCATAATATATATCTTCTAATTCTCCAAAAGGAGGAGGCTGAAGAGAACGTGGAATTGCTCCAAAGTAAAAATATGTGGTTCCCTCATTGCGTTCAAACAACTCAGGGTGACTGCATACCTATAATTAAACAGACCAAATTATAAAGTTATTCAGGGATGAAAACCTGATAATTTTTAAAAAATAAATATATTCTTTTACACTGATAAATATGACAAGAAGAGCCACTAATAGGAAAAACATAGTACCCAACACATAGCAATTAAGTAACAATATTGTCATGCCTAGCCAAAGAGTACATCAAGCAAGAAGTTCCCCCAAACATGGCCCACGGAAAAGAGTATACCTTCCTTAGTTGCATGACAATGTTCATTAAGTTGACCAATTTCTTCTCGTTTAGACCACGACTACCTTCCAACAGCTCAGCCAGTGATATCTTGTTCTTTATAGCTTGATAAAAAGCTTGCTGGCGAGAACTTAATTTGCAGTGCACAGTAACTTCTGTTTTAGCGGTCATTTCCGTTATGACATCTTTCTTCACACGCCGCAGCATAAAAGGCTTTAAAACTGCATGCTACATAGAAACAACCACATAAAATGAGTTAGAATCCTACCATTATTGTGGCTCTTTAAGTGACATGATTTCAGATAACAAACTTAGTCAACAATTACATCCCACACTTATTCTTACATATCTAATAATCGTGCAAAGATACTAACAAACATATAAATGCCTACCAATCTGTTGAGCTGATGTTCATTTAAAGTTCCTCCATGTTCCGCATGGCTCTCAATGCTGACAAATATCAGCAGGGTAAGTATGAGAGACATTAAATTGAAATATCAAACCCTACACAATAAAGAGGATATATGCAATATCGTAAAGAAGAAATACCCTTTAGAAAACCACTCATTAAACTGTTCGTGGCTATCAAACAAGGTCGGCATGATGAAATGAAGAAGAGCCCATAGCTCTGCCATGTTATTTTGAATGGGTGTCCCAGTCAATAACAGGCGATTCCTACAATTGAAGCTAAGCAATGTCTTCCATCGCAAACTGCATGCAAAATTATATCAGTTATGCATGTAAAATGATGTGCATAACCAACCATGTCATGCATCATGTGCTAAATTTCTAGATGGGGATTACCATGAAACAAAAATGGTTATCCATCGCAGAACCTATCACCCTTGTGCATGAATAACTCTACACTGGATGAATATATGGCATTGAAAATTTTGACATACCTGTTTGAACTTTTAATTGCCTGGGCTTCATCTAAGACCATATATTGCCATTTCACACGCTTTAAGTACTTTTCATCAGTGACTAGAAGCTGATAATTAGTAACGAGTATGTGAAATGCAGCATCCCTATATTGAATAAGACATTATTTCAATATAATAGTCATGACAAATAAAATTCATTCCATTGTCAAGTTCTGATAATTACAAAACATGAATATTTTGTTCCATACATACCTTTTATACAGACGCTTTGCATTGATGTTTTTCCTAAGTATTGTCCTCTCCGTTATTCCACCCCAATATGGAAGAGTTTTCAGATCGGGGCAGAATCGACTAATTTCATCAGCCCAATTGTTTAAAACAGAAGCAGGAGCAACCACCAGAAAGGGTCCCCATATGTTCTTCTCCTGTCAAATATAGTTTTGCAGCGTGTGAATTGGAGAAAGCAAGCAGCAATTTCTTAATTATTCAAAAGTTTGTGGTGCAAAGTCTATCAAATAATATCATGATATAAAATAAAATAAAAATAAAATCACAGAAATATAGAATGGACTTTGTCACGTATGAAATTGGCAGAACAGCTAAACAATAATTTTGCGGGGTGAAGAAGTTATTCAAGTAAAGAGCAATCATAACCTCTGCTAAATGGGCCAAGAAAGCCATAGCTTGAATAGTCTTTCCAAGTCCCATCTCATCGGCCAAAATACCATTCAAACCCTGAATCATTAATTAATTTGAAAAGAAAAAAGGAACTACAGTTAAAAAATTTGCAGTACTTGAGTATACATGTAATAAAATTGTGAAGAGAAATCCCCTCAAAAATTTACCTGCTCATAACAATTAACAAGCCATTGCAAACCCTTTAGCTGATATTCCTTCAAACAACCTTTAAACAATTCTGGTGACTGCACTGACGATGTTGCTGGCATCGTTGAGCTGCAGAAGACAAATATATTATCTTTATGGTGCATGTAGGTAGAGCAAGAACATTTTAGTGATATTATAGTCAACCATCAGCATTTTTCCATTTCAAATCATCAAATATATAATGAATAAACCAAGTACAGTTTTTTATTAAAAAAAAGTTTTCCTTACGGGTGCAGTAGGTCAATGTTGCTGGATCCCCCAATTGTTGATGTATCATTTGCAGAATCTTCAGAGACCCCAGCTTGGCGCAGCTTCAAGCATTCATCGTCAAATGCACTCGTGATCTGCTTCTGCTGGGAAACTGCCTGTTGTGCTGCTCTCAAAGCTTCCTTCTTCAATTCAACATATTCCGGATCATCTTCTTCCTCCGGTTCAATATCTACAGAGGTTGATGGCACTTCTGGACCCTCAGGCTCCCCATCAGTACCCTGTGTGGTCGGCTTATTCTGCATGAAATGACTGTACAGCTCTGTCTGTGATAACAGAAAATTGAGTCGCTGTTTCTGTCTCTTGGCTTCACGAAGCTCCTCTTCACGTTTCAAAGCTTCTGCAGCTTCTCTTTCCTCTTTCTTCCTTATCTCCGCCTGCAAGAAATTGTAAACCAACAGGTCAACTGGATGTTGGTAAAATTCAAGAATTTGAACATATCAACTAGAGATTAGACTGGAGTTTTTGTTTGTGGGGAATATTTGAAAGGGTCACCGGAAAGCTTTATGGTGGGATGGAGGATATATTTTATATCCGTTCCATGTTTCTTTCTTGTTATTTTGTTTGTGTAGTTTACCAATATTGATATATCTGGTGGAATGCCACCTTTTCCCCAAAAAAGTGACCAGCACAGAGATAAAATAATTTCAAATGAAGAAAGCATAATTCTTCCGATATCCATCACTGCTTCACTCGTTCCACATAGACCAAACTCTAATCTTAGTTCTACATCCTATAACCCACACGATGACACAGTTCATCTTGGAAAAGTAGCTGGCTCCACCCCCACCTCTTTTATAGAAGGAACAGTTAAAAACTAACAAACTTAATGAGAAGACATACAAAAATAAACCACAACATTAACTGGCAAAAAATGCATATTGATCAGATCAACAGGTGTGACATAATGGCAGTGATGCCATTCTTGCAATTTATTTTTTTTATTTTAAAATAATAATGTGGATGCATAACTCAATATCATCAAAGAGAACACACACGGCATAAAAAAGAGTTGAATCAATACCTATTGGGTTGAGAAACATAAAAATGAGAATTCCAAAATAACATAACTGCACAAACAAATGTACAAAGAGAAGAAGTTGACATGCAGGAACTGTTCTTAGAAGGATGCAGTGAAGATGAGAGTGAGACTGGAACTCAGGCACCCATGCAGTCAAAATACATGACACACTCATATTACCTTAATAGACTACACATACTTGGTCATCACTAAAGAACCAGCCATTTCAAGAAAATCATTCTAGTCAACAATATACAACATCCACATCAAGCAACATGTCTTCAATGCTAACAAACTTCAAAAAAAATTAAAAAACCAAAAATGACATCTTTAATGAAAATTGCACCTGCTCCTTTTCTACTCTTTTATGGAACAGCAGCATATCTCTAGCCAATTTTCTAGTGCGAATGGGCGCAGCCCTTATCCATTTCAGAGATCTCTGCACCTTCATTTTCACCTGAAGTAGACAAAAGATGATCATTCGAGACAGGATATAGTTAAGTTAAAAAAAAAAAAAACACACACACACACACACAAACACTTCATTCTTTGATAATTGACATTAGTAGCTGGAGAATATTGAGTGAAAGTTGTGGGGAAGTGCGTGCCTCTCTTTGGCACATCTCTGACCACTTCTTGGCTTCAGCCAGTTGTTTCTTGTGAGAGCTGATGAACGCTTTCTGATGCTTCAGAATGTCTCTTCTAGCAATGTTTATCCAAACTTTTGCTATCTTCTCCATCTCCTCTTTTTCAATCACCGAGGGATCTTTCTTCACCACCTCCTTCTTTGGGAGCCTGCGTTCAATGATCTGCAAACAAAAATATAGATGATTAGTGAAAATATTCTCATATAAAAAAATCCTTCCATTAATTCAAGCCTAGGATGTAGATCAAAGATAACTGACCTCATAGGTATCTCCCTTCTCCAATACTTTCACGTAGTACACCTGTAAGACACCAGACTCGGACATAATCAAGCGTCGAATCCCACCAGCTGCCCCCTCAGGTAGAGAGCATGAATCCAAACTCAGATCACATACTTGGAGACTGAACTTTTGAACAGAATTACAAGCCGACAGTGCCTTCAATCTAGCCTGTAGTGATTCATACTGGGATTGGGGCTCACCCATCCGTGCTTGCATCCGTGATCCAGACCTTCTATCAATAGCCAGCATACTTGCCAGAGACCTAAAATCTAGGGATCCGTTTAAGTAATATTCATCTATCCTCACATCAGATGGGTTTGTAAGATCGAGAGAAGACGCAAGCTTATCATAAGTTGGTAGAAGCGGATATGTGATTCCCTCACCCAAGTCCAAGTAGGCAGAATCAAGTGAAGGCACGAATCCATTACCAACATAGCCTGAAGAAAAATTCGAATCATACTTAACCCCTGGACAGTACTCGGGTGAGGCCGGAGACCCATGTATGACTCTTCCTTCATTAAGAGGAGTCAGAGACTCGCTTCCCCATTTCTGATTTTTCGATCCATGGCTGTGCTTTGTGGCTGTCATTCCTGTCCGAGAAGGACCAAGACCTGATGAAGAACCCTCTCTAAATTTCTTCCTCCGATATTTCTGGACGTGTTCACCAAGCATCGCTCGGTACCGCTCCTCAGATATGCGGGACACGTATCCTTCACCTTCACCATCGTTGCTTTCAGTATCCCTCCAAGGAGAAAAACTTAAGCCAGCCTCAGCCTCAATACGGGGCCGCCTCCGTCTCATTGAGCCATGATCCGAAGACCTTTTAATATATCCGTTGGCATGATCCATTACTTGACCTGATTCATCACAAACACAAATGAAAAATTATGTAAACCCAATGAAATGCAACACTAGCCTACTCCCACTATCAAATCTTTTGTGCAGTGAGGAAGTGAGTAATTTTGAAAAAAAAAAAAAAAACAATGGAGCAAACATAACTCTACCATTCCCTGTTTGGAACCAATTGTCAAACTTATTCTACTTCTGTAAATCAGTTTTTGGACAGGTATTTGGAACCAATTATCAAACTGATTTTTTTTTGTGTGTGTGTGTTGTTTAGTCAACAAAATAGTTTTGGTTGAGAGTAGCTTTTATGAAGAAGCTGGTCGAGATTTTTCTGAAAAAATTGTTTTTGAAAATTAGTTTCAAAGGGAACCAACACTATAGCATTTACAAGCCTTCAAGATGTATAAATAAACACTTGCATATAGCAGTTGCAAACTTAGAACTAAATCAAGTTGAAATTAAAAATAAAAATAGTAAAAAATACCTACCTTGGCTACCTCTGCTCTCGTCCTGACTACTATAGCGATAATTATCAAAATCATCATCTTGTTGTGCGAGTTGAACGTTCATCAAAGGCTACACTCAAAATGCAAGAAAAAAAAAACAGATAATGAAAACACATTGAAGGGTTGAAGGGAAAAAAACAACACCCAACATAACGTAATGGCAAATTATAGAATAACAAAAATAAATCACAACAGAGATACCGATCCACGAAATCAAATGCGTTCAATCCAAACCCTAAAAAAACAAAAGATCAACCCCAGAAATCACCAAAAGACGAGACCTGTACAGATTCCAACCAAAAAAAGCAGGCCAAACAAAAACCCTAAAATCCCAAACGAACATCAGACGGAAAGCGAGGCAACCGATGAAGACGAGAGGAGCGATGACAGATACCTCGAGATTGAACAGGCTGGAGTAGGAGAGGCCGTTCTCGCGTTCGGGCTCCATGAGAGAGCTTCTAGGGTTTCGCGTGTGAGGGAAACCCGAATCGATCGACGAGTGGTATAAAAGGGGAGAAGCAGAAGAGGTCGCACGTGTGAGGACCGCGTGTGAGATGAAGTTTGGGTTCGGGAAGATAGAGACCGGGGAGAGGGGGGGGCGTGAGATGTCATGGTGAGGGCGTGGAGAATAAGAGGGAGTGGAGAGAGGATAAAGGAGAGGTGGAGAATACGAGTGTGGGCGTGAGGATAGCTCTGCTTATCGGTGCTGACTTGTACGCGTGACAAAAACATGTGGCGCGACATAAGGTGTTGCAATAGCTAAAAGTAACTCTTGTACAGAAAATAAAGTATATACACGTAACATATAACAATTCAAACTTACTCATCACAATTAAGATTTTTTACATGTACTCCTGAAAAATCTCATTTTGTCAAAATAAACTAATGAATTTACTACCAAAAAAAAAAAAAACCTAGTGAATTATTACTTTCAGTAATATCCCTTTTTCATAGTATTCATGTAAAATTTTTAAAAAATAGATTGTGCAAAATACCTCCCAAAAAGGCTTTAATGAAAAACTAAAATATTTTTGAGGGTATTTCTAGGAATAGTCAAATAGAATTTAAACAAGGGATTTGATGATTTAAGGTTTTTTAAAGGGTTTATATGCAAAAAGATTTAATGATTTAAAGTTTAAGGGTCCATTTGGAAACACAAATTGAAAAGTAGCTTTTGAAATAAAACTGTTTTTTAAGATGATTTTAGACTTTGATTTTTTTAGAATGATTTTTTTTAATTCAGGAATCAATATTTGAAAGGAGTTTAATGTTTGGTAGAGAAAGTTGATTTTTAATTCAAAAAATCGATTCCGACCGAAAATCGCTGTTTCTGAGCTTTTTAAAACACGGATTTCGAGAAAAAATTAAAAGAAATCCAGCTTTTGATTCCGTCGGAATCCGCCCCATTTGGTTGCACAATTTTGGGATTTTAGCTTTTCAAAAAGCGGAATCCGCTCAATCGGTGCAATCAAACGGAGCCTTAAGTAGCCTTCCTACGTATTTACATCTTTTCTCCATAAACTTATCAATCTCATTTTATTAAAGAAACTTACTTAATGAGATATCTATAATCACTCCTTGCAAATTCAGTCTATATAGTTAAAGGATAATGTTAAATATTTATCAAATTTATCTTATTGAATTTCACATTAAAAATATTTTTAAATTAAAAATAAAACAAACTTGACAATTTAGTTGAGAAATTTTTTAAATTCTACATTTAAATGTAATTTACATTAGTATGATTATGTTATTTAATGTGGAATTTTATATCATATGTTTTAACACATGTATAAAACTCATTCTTATATTAAAACATTCTTTCTTGTTCTATATATTTCATTAATTTTATATATGACCAGATTTTCAAACAAATTAATTAAATTTAATTAAAAGAATCTATATCACATATTCACTAAATTTCATTAAATATTTTTATTTTATTGGTTGGTTGTTCTTGAAAATTTATTAACATATCATATTATCTAGTGGGTTGTAGGAATATGGGTGTAGTGGGGTTCATTTATTTTAATTTATCATTGAGAGGTTTTTAACGTTATATTATTTTATTTTGTTAGTGACTTTTTGTTAGATATTTAGATCTTAGTAATTTTATACTTTTTCACATATATTCTAAGTATAAATTAGTATTATTTGAATTTAATTTAATAAATATTTTATATAATTTGAACTTTCAGATATCTCTTTAATATGTCATGTATTTTATTAATAGTATTTTTATTGGGGAAGGCTATAAAATTGGTCAAAAATTCTCCACACTGCCAGATAATTAAATAAAGGGTTTTTTATATTTTAATCCTCATAAACTATATATTTAATTATCGATCTCTTACTTTTTCATGTTCCAATAATATGTTCTTTATTAGTTTCTCTAGGATGAACTTATCACTAAATTATTTAGTAATTTTTAAAAAAGAACATGTTATTTAAATCTAGAGACTTAAACAGGTTAACTGTAATATAAAAAGAAATAAAAGATCGATCATTAAATTATATAATTTACGGGGATTAAAAAATAAAGAACCCTTAAATAAATATGGTTTGGATCCTCTACTTATTTTTCTATATTTGTTTTGTGTCTTGATCAATCAAACGGTCATAAATTCATCAAATAAAATGCATCAATTTATTCATTTATATTTGATATATTTATAATAATCTGATTTTAATTGTGATTACGTAACAATTCCATAATACAACAATTCCATAATACAACAAGCAGTATCCAAACCCAATAAATACTGCTATGAAAAACATTTTTTTTCTTCTATCAATCCGTTTTATTCTAGCCCTATGAAACTGTAACATTAAAAAAAAAAAATTCAATCATCAATGGAGGTAGATAGGCTGAGTGAATTAGCAGACAAAGCAATACTTCAAATCCTCTCCTTTTTGAATACCAAAGAGAGAGTCCAAACAAGGATCCTCTCAAAGCGATGGAGGGACCTCTTCTCCTCTATCCCCACCCTCGACTACTGCTACAAATCCATCCCCACCAACCACATACATCAAAACTACATCCACATCGTCGACGGCCTCCTCCGCCTCTCCAACGCCACCCATCTCCGCCGCCTCCACCTCGACTTCTTCAACTGCAAAGACGGCCCTCCGTTCCCCGACCAATGGCTCCGCTTCGTCGCCGGTCTCTCCTCCGTCACCGACCTCGTCGTTTGCTTCCACGGCGTCGACGATTGGAACCCTAACATCGATCGATTCAGGTCGGCGGTTCTCTCTCTCAATCGAACCCTCTCGACGGTCCGGTCATTGACGCTGGACAGATTCATCCCTCCTTCTTCGGGGTTTCCCAATTGTTACTTTGGCAGTCTAAAGTCGCTCTCTTTGAGTAATGTTTGTGTATCTGATAAAGACTTTGCGTCCATGTTGAAATTATGCCCTCCATTGGAGTCGATCCGTGTGAAATTCATCGATCGGCTCGCGCTCTCCGGTCGCGATGCGTGTCGGCTGGAGACGTTGGACGTCTGCGTACGCGGAGATGTGGAGATCGGTCCGGCTCCACGACTCCGGGTGTTCCGGTTGGAACTCTGTAGAGGGACAATCTCTATGAAGGGAGTGCCCTCGTTGCGTGAAGTTGCATTGTCAGTTTTTTACCCACCTATAGTCCCTAGCTTTCAATTCGATGAGGCGGGTTTTTGTAGTCTGAAGAGCATAGAGAGTCTGACCATCGATGATCGCGTTCTCAAGGTGCGTATCATTGTCAGATTTGTGTTTAAAGCGATCATCGCAACCAAACATTTCTCTAAAGATTTGATTGTTTGTACATGGTGTGAAGGTAATTCGTGATCATGATGTCCATTGTTGTTTTGGTCTGTTCAATAATGTGAAGCGATTGCATCTGAATCTGTCATATAAAAATGAAGAATCCTCAAATCGCACCATCGTTACTAGTCTTCATACTTTCCGTACGTTGAAAAGCTTTGGATTGAGGTTGGTGGGTATCTTCTTCTCTTATTTGTATAGCTTTGTTTTTGGTTGGTTTAAAGTGGATTGAAGAATGCCTAACTTAGTGCCTACGATTGGGTGCAGTGCTCATATGGCACTGCAGCAAAGTGGATATCACTTGTGCTACAGATGAGTATTATCAACTGAATCATCTGAAAATGATTGAGTTGATTAATTTCTGCCCAAGAGAGGAAGCAAAGATGCAGTTGATCAAATTTCTATTACGGAGCACGGTTGTTCTGGAAATTTCATCTGCCTTCAATTCAGAGTGTACATATTCTCAAGGTATTATCACGGTTTTGATGAATTTTGTAATTTTCATTGCTGCCTATTGTTGTTAAATCAGTCTAATAATTCAATTTTTTTCCCATCTCTTTGCATATGAAGCATATCGATGACCATGATTACGAGCGTTTCCCTGGTCTCCTAAATGATGTCAAAAGTTTGAATCTGTCTGCTGGATGTAACGAATTGCCCATAGATGATATTATCATTTCATGTGTTCGACACTTACAGCGTCTAATTGAATTCACCCATTTCCCTGTGAAGTACCTTGTGGACATTGATTTTGAGTGTTTTCCTGGTCTGTGGGGTAATATCAAGTTGTTGAATCTGATTCTGGATCTGCCTCCTAGATCACATAGTGTGAAGATCACAAATGGTACCATTGCTGCCAGTCTTCAACACTTTAGGCATCTGGAAGAACTCTCAATCTGGGTGGATACTCTCTCTTATTTATTATTACTATAATTCTATCTTTACTGGGAGTGAACTTGGGTTCCACCCGACATTGCTAATTTAGTGTGCATTACTTGCTGCAGTACACTTGTGAGTCTAAAAACATACCCATCACTGGTGCTATAGATGGGTACTATCCAATGAATCATCTGAAGACGATCAATATGGGGAACTTCCACCCGGGGAGGCAGAGATGCAGTTGCTCAATTTTCTATTAAGGAGCGCAGTTGTTCTGGAAACGTTTCATATGTCCATGTGTTCAATTCAGACCGTAGAGACTTTCAAGGTGTCTAAACTTTCAATGAATTTGTAGTTTTCATTTCTGCCTTTTTGTTTTGGGAGTTTTCCTAATGATCCCTTTTTGCCTTTCTGTATGGATATGAAGCATATCAATGACTTGGATTTTGAGCGCTTCCCTGGTGTGTTTGATGATGTCTGTTCATTGAAGTTGTGTATTCCATCAAATAGTGCGGAGCCCATGAATGGTATCATAGTTGCGGGTCTTCGACACTTTCGACGTCTAAAAGAACTCTCAATTAAGGTGGGTTATATACTTTAGCTATCTTTATTGGTATATTGATGTTGGATTCCATCTGGCATATCTGATACAGTGAGCATATCTGACTGCAGTACACCTATAGCGATAACAGTAGAAATGACAGAACTTGCGCTATAGATGGAAGCACTACCAGGTGGGAGTGGGAGAAGAGAGAGATCCTAGGCAACAAGATTTATGCATTGAATCGTCTGGAGGTGATCCGGATGACGGAATTCTCAGGGAGGGAGGAAGAGATCCAGTTGATTGAATTCTTATTGGGGAGTGCTGTCGTTTTGGAGGATTTCTATTTGACCCTGTGCTCACCATGGCCAGGCAGTGCAAAGCACGAGTGTCAGGTGCTCGAGTATATCCCCCTACTTTACAGGGCTTCAAGCAATGCCCGTTTAAAGTTATGTAGGGCTTCACGTGATGCCCGTTTAATGTTATTTAGGAAAAGGCGCTTTTCACCCTAGCTTTAGTACTGAAATTCATCAAATTAGCTATTTTTATGATGAATCAATAGTATGCGTGTGTTTTTTATGATGAATGAATAGTATGTGTGGAAGATGATGGCAAATTCAAGATATAAATGACTCTCTTCTGCATCTTGAAACTCAACTGAATGAGGATTTCAACTCATGTTTTCTCGTTATATGTAAATTCATGTCCATGATCTCATTAGTTTAAATTCAATCCCTCTTTTATGTCCACACATGGTCACA
Source organism: Acorus calamus (assembly GCA_030737845.1). Classification (NCBI taxonomy): domain Eukaryota; kingdom Viridiplantae; phylum Streptophyta; class Magnoliopsida; order Acorales; family Acoraceae; genus Acorus; species Acorus calamus. The sequence continues at coordinate 5,048,130 of CM060861.1, read as the reverse complement.
GCTCAAGTTATATATTATGTTGAATGCTCTGGGGTTTCCTCAGTAAATCCAATGCAAGTCCAACTTATTGTCAGGAACCATAGCACATATATAGGGTTTATATGTTTAGGAGTGCCATTGAAAGCTTCTTTTCCTGAAGCATACTATGGGCAGGAAGCAAACATTATTCAGTTGAGTAGTTATTCGTGACTGATTCTATTTTTAATGAATTATTAGGAACAAATAACAGTAGGAAAACCAAAGAAACAAGCAATTGAACAAACAGAGTGAAAATATGAAGAACCAAACACAAACAAAATTCTACCTCAAATAGATGCAATGTTTAGGTCAGATCCGATGTTGAGCAGAGTCGTGTATTCAATACAGTTCTGTAGTTGATTATGCTTTGTTGTGGCCTGCTTGCTAGATATCTATGCACATGTAGAAGACTGCATGTAACATTATTTTGATATGGTATTTTGACTTCAGTATATTCCCTAAAGATTTGCTTCTTATTAATTGGACTTTGGTCGTCAGTCTTTATGATATTTTGTAGGTAAATGCAAAAAACCTTGTATTATGCTTATAAAATTTACCAGTAGGTATAAATCTGTTACTCTGATCTTTGAGCTGGTTTTCACTTAGACCCTGTTTTTGTAGATTCCATGAATCACTTGCAAAATAATATATAGTTTCATCATTATTAGAACCATAACTACTATTACAACAACCTCTGATGTCAGTCCACCCAGTTATCTGAATGACAACAAGGTGAGAGTCTGCAATTCAGTGAACTGCAAGAAAAGGCTTCCCTGTTTTGATAGGATTCCCAATCCTAATTCACTTGGATTTGGATTCCCATGATTCACAAAATCTCAATCCTACTTGTCAACCCGTAGAATCTTCTCTTATGCGATATATTCTAATTGAGACCACTCTGAGAGTGGAGAGCCATAGACCATGTGCAACAATCACCACCTGCAATCCAATCGGAGGATGCAGAGCCACTGTAAAGGAGGATTTGATTTGCAAAAGTGCCTCTTCTTTGATGCATGCACTGCACATAAAGTTATCAAAACACCGTACCATCGTATGCATGAAGACACTGCATGGCATCCTGACCTTCACCTCTGATCATGATCTGAAATTTAGGGAAAATGTTGCACTGAGCTCTTTTTTACAGTCTCAAATGCAATCCGCTCATGTTTAATTTTTTTTTCTCATTTAAAGAATTGAATGATATCATTTATTAAAAATTGAAAAGTTATTGAATGTATTAAAATTTTAAATGACACCTCAACAAAAAAAATTGAGATGCAACAGGGGGACTTCTCAGGAGATGATGAAAAATATATTAATACATGTAGTTTAATATATGCTACATCCAGGAGGTAAAACATTGAATAAATCAGATTGATTACTTGAAAATTCAGGCAGCCTCCCCCTGCATTTACATCTTTATTTATAAACTTCTCAAACTTATATTACTAAAGAAATTTACATGAGATATATATGAACACTCCTAGGAAATGCAACAAGTGCGATTCCTAAACAATGGAATAGCCTAAAACTATAGATTGTCTAACCGTATTGTATAAATAGAGCTCATGATCCATGAATTGACATAGAACTCTCTCTCTCTCATCTTTCTTTTGTCATGGTTAATAGTAGTTTTTGTAGCGTGATATTTAGTGGCTTTATTATATCCTGGGTGTGTGTTTGCTGAAATCTGATAACTAATTTCATTCAAGTAAGGACAATGATGTCTTAGGACAACAATTTTATAAATCTTGAAATAACTTTTTTGTCTAATTAGTGCTAGAAATTGATAAATGACATCTCACATGTTTAACATTGAGTTTCTATAAGCATTCCATCAATTATTGGCACTTCCAATGAATGACTTGATGTAAGGGTCCATTTGGCGGAGGCGATTGGGAGCGATGGTGTTGGTGAACACCGGCGGACGGAACCTCGGACACAAACGGGTTTTTGACGGTGGCGACGATGAACCAAAATCCCTCTGTTGTATTCACATTTTCTTCATTTTTTCTTGCGTCGGTCAACTCCCTGAAACACTGCTTCACCCACCGCCAGTCGCCCCCCCCCCCCCCCCCCCCCCCCCCCATGTTGAAAGTTTACCTAACACATCTCACACACACACAGACACATTTCCCATCTCATTTTTGTACACTTTTTTTTTGTGAAACTCATTTTTTTACACTTGATTTTCTCTCGTCTCTCTCTACTCTTTAGTACAAGACTCCATGAAAATGAATACTACAAATCACTAGTGGCCTCAAACTAGGGTTGCAATTTGGGTCGGGTCTAACACAAATCCGATGGGTTGAATCCAAATTTTATGGGAGTTGGGTTTTAAAAACTAGGTTCGAATTCGGGTTGATAAACTCAGGTTGCCTATAAAAACGAGTTGAATTCAGGTTGACATCATTGACAACCCAACCCAATTTGAACCCGTAATAAACACTCATATGATATTCTACATAGGTCATGTGTCATTGATATTTGATTATTTACTCTAAATTTCCATTATTGGATCACAAATTGTGAAATTTGTGTTTTGCTCTTTTTTTTGTTAAAAATATATATAATTTTTTTAGGGATTTATTTTTGTGAGCTAAGCTTAAAAATAGGGTTGGTTCGGGTTGCCATGAGTTGGGTTCTTATTAGAATTATCATATTGAAATTTAGGTTTGATCATATTAGAATCGAGCATCTTGAATTTTGAGTTTGGGTCAACCTGAATCCAACCAGTCCGAGTTGCAGCCTTTCCTCAAGTCAAGAAACGGAGAATCCGTGCATATAAACAAAACACTCCAAGCAAACATTAAGTCCAAAAAAACAAAAATAAAAGTCAAGGCAAAGTTGGAGACATAAATTTAAAAAAACTCTCTATTGACCTACTTCTCTGATTTTTTATTTTTAATATTTCATAGGTAAGGCTGTATTAACAAGCATTGCTAGATATTAATGGATTAGTTGAGTGACTATGTCACGGTGGGTGTGACATTGAATGGACAAATAAGAATAGTGAAGTGTTGGGCTTGGGTTCTGGGCATTATTTTGTAGAAAAATGATTCAATAGCAAAAACAAATAACCAACCTGGCGACTCATATAAACCAACATTACAAAATGATAAATACAATATATATTTCTTATGATTTGTTTCCTATCATAAAATTGATCACATTTCAGACCCATAACAACAATTCTTGACTTCTGGTTGTTTTCAGCCTTTGGGTTGTTGTTACATTGGCCTCACTAATATTTGGACCAGTTCATTGAACATTTTTTTTCAAAAGAATTTTTTTTTTCGAGAACTTATGAGCATACCTATTCCAATAAAATTAAAATAGATGATGTCCAAATTTGATTAAAGGGGCGAGAGAGATGGGGGATAGAGAAAAGGAAAAAAAAAAGAAAAACAATACAGGATTCGGGTTGGTAAGGTGTCAACCTGAGTCCAGCCAAAAATCTCTTTTACTAGAAAGTGATGTACAAGACAATGTCACTCATGTGGATGCTAGTGACCCTTGCCAGACCGACCTCCCATTTGCGGATAGAACGCTTCACCGAGTCCCAAAGGCTATTGAACTAGAAAGTGAAACTCTTGAACACCACCGCATTTCACTCGTACCGAATGGCCAAATGCAAGCCAGAAATTTTTTTTCAAAAAAATATGATCCCTAGTTTAAGGTAGCGGTTGGAATGTGTTTGATATTGTTTTGCTCTTTAAAAAAAGCTAAAGTACAAACGTGTTTTCAAATGCCTTCCAAAAAACAAACTTAATTAAAAAGTTAATTATAACTTTTAGTATAAAAATATGTTTTTAAATTATAACTTTTAGTACAAAATATGTATATTTCTTAGATCGAGTTTATTTAAGTTACTTTAGTCAAAATTATTATTTTCCAACGAGTTTTCAAATGTAGCCTAAGCAAGGGCGGCGCTGGTTGACCCATAACATTTAAAAAAAAATTCAAACTTCTATTGCCGCACTTTAAAAACATAGCAACCTAGCCCACCAGTCACCCTATCAGCCCACCACCCTTTCTTGATTTCTTGATGATTTTTTTTAGTGTAAATTATTGTTTTATTATCAAAAGAAAAGTTTATGTTTTTTTATAAATACATGATAATAATACATTTTTAAAAAATTTATGAAATTTATTTTTTTATGACTTCATTTATAAAAATTTCTAGAGCCGCCTTTAAGCCTAAGTATATTATGAATTTAGAGAAAAAAAATCATTAAAAAAGAAAAATACAAGAAAAGATAAAGACCACGCACAAGGAAGGAGGAGAGATGTACCGACGTCGAGTCTCACCAAGCTACATCCTCGATGCGCAGGTGATCTTCATCGAGCAGGATCCGGGCTGCTCACCTGATGCATTTGCCTTAATTGATGATTGAATAGTGAGTCATCTCCAAATATTTTCGACATCAAAGTCTTAGAACATTGTCGCGTTTTTAGAATGCCAAATTGCCCTTGGCGCAGTCATCTTGTAATCTCCATACAATTAGAGTGTATTCAATCAGATGGTAAGAAAATGATAAATAAAAAAAATCATAAGACAATATATAAATTATGATATGTATAATTTCATGTGATATTTCATGTGATATCTTTTAATAATAGTTTAATTGAAATTGATTCAATCGGATGACTACGAGAGTATTCTCGCGAAAGTGAACAGGGGAATGGTGTCCTCTTATCATTTCACCAACCAAAGTTGTATACTTGCACAGATAATCCCAATTTTCGATTAGAATAACAAAGGTCCAAAAAAGCGGAATAAATAGCATGGAATACGCATCCCCAAAGCCAAAACCGCGTCGATCCGATGAGACACGAAACGGTACACAAACAACTGCCACGTGCACGTGTAATGCAAATCTCCTTCACCGCGTCAGCGAATAAAGTGGCATCCACGTAATTTCATCACAATCCACACCGTCTCTCTCTCTCTATATATAAATAAAAACCCTAAATCAAATCCATAACAAAACAAAATCCCCAAATCTCTCTCAAATCCCAAAAAAATGTCAGGTTATCCGCCGGGATCGAATTACCCCTCCTACGGCGGCTCCCCTCCGACCGCCCAGCCCTACCCCTACGGCGGCCCTCCGCCCCCTCACAACCCCTACGCCCCCGTCGCCACCCCCTACGGCGCCGCCCCCTCCGCCCCTCCCTATGGCGCTCCCCCCGCCGGTGACAAGCCCTCGAAGCCCGACAAGTACGGCTCCTCCTCCGCCTACGGATCCGCCCCTTCAGCCCCTCCCTACGGCGCTCCGCCCGGCGAAAAACCCTCGAAGCCCGACAAGTACGGCGGAGGTTCCTCCTCCCCCTATGGAGGATCCTCTGCCGCATACGGTGCCGGACCACAGGGATCCTCCGCATACGGTAGCGGCGGGGGTGCGGGACCTCACGGATCCTCCGCCTACGGAGGTGGCAGTGGTGCGGGACCACACGGATCCTCCGCCTACGGAGGTGGCGGTGGTGCAGGACCACACGGATCCTCCGCCTACGGAGGTGGCGGTGGTGCAGGACCACACGGATCCTCTGCCTATGGAGGCGGGGGCGGAGCGGGACCACACGGATCCTCCGGCGGGTATCCGGGTCCTCCGCAGGGGTACGGGATGGGGAGCCCGTTCGCGTCACTGGTGCCGTCGACGTTCCCGCCGGGGACGGATCCGAACATCGTTGCGTGTTTTCAGGCAGCGGATCAGGATGGGAGCGGGTTCATCGATGATAAGGAGCTGCAGAGTGCCCTGTCTTCGTATAATCAGAGCTTCTCCATCAGGACCGTCCATCTTTTGATGTACCTCTTCACCAACTCCAACGTCCGCCGGATCGGTAGGCCTTGAAATATTGGTTTTTAGTTTTACTCTCTACCGTGGGCAATTGCGAATTCTCCTTTATCAAAATTAAAGCTTTTGCAAACTAACTTCTTCTACGAATAAAATTACAATTCTTGTGCCCATAGTATTTAATTTTTTGCATGTTTTATGAATGGTCTGTTTCTGTAGATTTTTTTTTATAGCGTTGTATGGTTTAGATTTTAAGACAAAAATGAAAATGAATGAGAATATCAGATCTACTAGTTTTGATGTTTCGATAGTGTTTAGACAAAGAACTTTGACAAAGAGAGCGAAGTTGTTGAATGAGGCACAACTAGTTGTGCGAAACATCACAGAGAATGATCGCATGTGGAAAGTATATTAAAAAAAAATAGTTGTTTTTAATGGAGGAAATTGAATGCATTTTTGTTCCTAATTTTTTATGGAATACTTCCTGACCCATCTATTCATGCTTTTGTGGTTTATGATTATGGTTAGGTCTGACCTAATTTGTGTTTTTTAAATACTAGATAGATGCAGTTATACCTAACTAAATAATTTGGAAAACATGGGAATTCTTTTTTTCTTCATTACATGGCTATTGTATAATATAAGCGGAAAACCTTATCAAAGTTATTCACAATAACCTCTGTCATCTTGTCAAAATGTTTATTAGATGCCATTTTATTAAAAAAAACAATCATGAATCGATGTGTTATATAGTGTAAGTAAAGCGAATAAGAAGTTTGACACTTTTTTTGGCTGGCTGTTGACATTTTGTTTTGTTTATTTTGCCCTTTCTTTTGAAGTCATCAATTCTTATGTGCCTGACAAGTCTGGGTCGGCTTTTTTTTTCTTTGTTTCTTTCACTCATTTTTTAAATCCATTAGTTTGGATTTTGGAACAATAGCATGAGTGGTATGCGTTTGTGACTATGTTGTATACTGCATTTTCATGTACATGAAGTACCATTCATATTATGTTGCATTTCCATTTCCTGTTTGGGAACTTATGACAATTCATATTATGGGCCCCACTTAAGTTTGGCATGTGTCCAAGCAACTTGTGTTTTTGTCCAAAGAGGTAGACTATACAGATTGGTTATTGTGGAGTAAATGATTTGGATTTGATGTATGCCACTCTAAACTGTTCTCGGCACCTAGCATCATTGTTTAGTGATGGAAGGTTATGCTAGTCACCTGCACAAGCCTTTCCCATAAGTGGTTTATTTTATGTTACAAATGGGGACTCATAATTCCACATGTCGCTCAATTTGTCGCTATTAATCCACGTGTTTCGTTACTGCCCACACAATGGTTATATATATCATGTTGCAGTACTGAGTGCCTGTTCATTTCTTTTTTAAACATGTTACTTACCTATATCCTTATGTTGCCGCACTCATGCATGTTCCATCTCTTCACTAAACATTGCTTACCTGACCACTTTAGACAGCTTGTTATTTAATTTGTCTTGCATATCATCTGCATTCAGAATTGCCTTATCTATTGAATTCTGGATTATAGAATGGCACTATCTTGACCTTTGCATGGCATATTGACCACTCTATTTGTGCAAATTTGCATATAACAGGACCTAAGGAATTCACATCCGTCTTCTACAGTCTTCAGAGCTGGAGGGTATGTTGATGATTTTCTTCCATTTTTATCTACTTTGGATGTACATGAAGCCTCTCACTCACATACATCTGCTAATATCTCTTCCCTTGCAGTCTATCTTTGAGAGGTTTGATCGGGATAGGAGTGGGAAAATTGATATCTCAGAACTTCGAGACGCCCTCATGAGTCTTGGCTTCGCTGTTTCTCCAGCAGTCTTGGACTTGCTCGTCTCTAAGTTTGATAAGAGTGGTGGCAAAAACAAGGCCATTGAATACGATAATTTCATCGAGTAAGATCTATATTATGTGTTTCTTAGATTTCATTTTTTTAATTCATGACTATACTTTTCCTCTCATTTTAACCGTCGTGTTCTTCTCCTCTTTGTTTTGCCTTTTTACTTTGCAGGTGCTGCCTCACTGTTAAGGTACGAAAAATCCATGCATTTACTGATGAAATAAAGACAATTTTATATTATATATAAGTGTGCAATGAAGTTATGTATGGTTCATCCATATTCATTTGTATACTTCTCTATGCAGGGACTCACTGAGAAGTTCAAGGAAAAGGACACAACGTACTCGGGTACTGCAACTTTCACGTATGAAGCTTTCATGCTAACTGTTCTGCCCTTCCTCATTGCATAGATGTGGCTTTCCTTGTCATGCCTGGTTTATTAGTGCTGGTTTGTTATCTACAGTTCTTGTGAATCTGTATGTTTTGAAACTTTAGATTGAGTTGAATTATGTGAAATCCACTCATATTTGTTTGATTGAGGTAGGATGTGTTCTTATGATGACCGGGTTTTGGCAACAAAAAATAAAATAAAATAAAATAAAATGAAAGAGTTATCCATCCTGAATAAAAATAGGACCATTTTCTTAGATTTGCCTTGCCTCATCAGATTTACAGTGTGTGACAATTCATACCAAGGAATTGTCTCATCTTTGTTTTTTTTTGTTATATAGTAATTGTCTAAGTTGACTGCTTGGTTGGATTTTGTTTTTGCTTGTGCTTGTTTGGTCACAACTGCTTGTTCTTGAAAAATAAATAAAGAATAACTATATTACTGAGTATATGTGAAATATTACTTTGTATCTTTTTTTTTTTTTGCTCCTCCAAATGGAATTTTTTTTTATATTCACAAAGTCATGTTCTTTTTTTTTTTTTTTGAGAGAGCCAAATGTTTTCTGTGAGGGAGAGACCATATTAATGTTTAGGCAATGGGTTTTTGTTAAATTTTTAGGCCAGAGGCCATTTGTTTAATTTTTTGTGTTATTTTCATAAATTTATGAATCACACGTCTTTTGTATGTCAATTCCTTACATGTTTATTTAAGAACTACTAATCATAATAATTTATGCTATTCATATTTTGATGAGATTGAAAGTTCATAAAACTCATTGGGCACCGATATTTTCACCCACCGAGTTCTTCTACCCACCCCTTTAAAAAAATATATAAAATATGGTTTTTTTAAGAGGTAAGCATACCCCGATCCATTCGACTTTGTAAAGTCATCCATTATGTCACAGGTCGACATCACAGAGTCGAACCGGTCACAGAGACATAAAGTCCTTTTTGCGATCCATTCGATTTGTGTAGTCGTCAGTTATATACTATGTTCGATATCACAAAGTCGAATAGATTACAGAAACTTAAGACATGTTATCTATTTGTCTTGGTGAAGTCATCAATTATGCAGTGTTTTAAAACTCAACCTCACCTGTCTGGTTGAATTAGTTAAACATTCACCCGCTTTGAATTCCAGTTTGGTTTACCCATATAACCCGATGATATAACAAATTGGTAAAATTCAATCAACCCACTGGTTGAACTAACTGTTTTTGTGAACCGGTTGTGGATTGATTATATGGAATGGTTCTTTATTCATAGAAATTGTGATTAATCACTTGTTAAAATATGAAATGTAATACAGAGTTTAGATTTTATATATTAAAATCATGTTATGATGTTAAATAAAACTTTTATGTAAAGATTTTTTAAAATATTTTATATTTTTATTTAGTAATGATAATTAAAAAAAATTATATTATAATTATGTCACGGTCCAAATCCGGTTGACCCAATAGTTGAATCAATAACCTTTTACTTGTTCATTTTTCTGATTCATTGAACGATTCAATTTTTAAAACATTGTCATTATGTCACATGTTGACATCACATAGTCAAACTGGTCCCAGAAACCTAAGGGTTACAAAGAGATATCCAAACACTATATTAAGTGATCTGCCTTTCATGATACTGAACAACGCTCCATTGTTTGAAGATATCATTTTATTGAGAATGTCATAACACGTGAACACATTATTCAAAACACAAAGTCGAATGGGTCGTAGAGTCTTAAGTCTCTGTGATCAGTTCGACTTGTGATGTCGACCTGTGAAATAATGAACAACTTCATAAAGTCAAATGGATCACAGAGAGAGCATTAAATTGCTGTGACCTACTCGACTATGTGATGTTATCCAGGGTATATAATGGATGACTACACAAAGTCGAATGGGTCGGGGTGGGCTCACTCTTAAAAAAATCACATTCTGATTTTTTAAAAGGGGTGAGGTGAATAGCTGTGTGGGTGGAAATAGAATATCGGTGCCCAAACTTATTTGAGATATTGGTGAAAATTGAATAAAGAATATTTGAAGTAAATGGAAGGTTAGATATATAATTTGTGATTATTTATTGAATGTGTAAAAACACTAAGGGTGCGTTTGGTTGCGCGGTTGCGCTGCGATTGCGATTACAGAAAGCTGCGTTTGCAATCGCGCAACCAAACAGTTTTGTAATCGTAGTTTTAAACCCAGCGATTGCAGACAAATAGTGTTCAAAAGCTGCGATTTCAAAAAGCTGAGAAAGTGAGCTTCCTGCAGAATCAGGTTTGCAATCGCAGATTCCTGTAGAATCAATTTTGCAATCGCGCAACCAAACGCACCCTAAGTTATACAACAAAGTAAAATTTACCCCCCGTTTGGTAAACGGTATAGAAGAGTATAAGGATAGTATAAGGGCGGTATAAGAATGGATAGAGAAAATGGTTGTTTGTTTGCAAGGTATAACTTAGTATTATTAAGCCAATTTAAACGAGTATAAGAAAGTATAACAATTCTGAGTAACCCCTAGAAAAAGTTATACTCACTTTATCTATTCTCATGAGCCCACATGTTATCTAAACCTCGGTTTGAAATGCTATATGCTAATTACCCCCTACATTCCATCAAAAATTCAAAAAACCCCTCATGGATGTCTATTGTACCCCCTGTGTGAAACCCATGCAAACATCGATGGGTATTAGGTAAGGTGGGATATGTTTCAAAATTTTCTATATTGGATCCTATTCCTAATTATTTCGTGTGCAGAACTATTTATAACAGAACAAAAGGATCCACGTAGCACAATTAACAATTTATAACATGAGAAAGTGAAAAAGAACCACAGAGCAGTAGCTCATATGAGAAAAGACATTCATAGAACTTATTAAATTGTCCATCTCGTATTAGAGGTCACGCATGCTTTAAATCGCACTCGTTTCTTACAAACCAGGGTTGCGCATATAGGAAGTCGTACTTAGGCACAGTGAGGGGAAGCCTTTTTTATAAAAAAATAAAAAAATAATTCTTGTGATAATATTTTAAAAACTATGTTTATATTTATACAACAAACTCTATTTTGTAACTTCATAACGTTTGTAACGTCACGACATTGTGATGTTACAAATAGCATTTGTTGTATAAGCAATGACCACACTGTGTAAAATGCTAATATGAGAATCTCAATGCAGTTAATGTCACCCCTGATGATGAATAAAAAGAGAGAAAAAAAGATCAATAAAAGGATGACACTTATAAGAGAGCAAATAGTCACGTGAAAATTAAGAATTAGACAACAAAACCATATTCAAAATCAACAGGGATATTTGGTTGGTTATCAACCTCATGTTAGTATGAATGGACAGAGTGTTCCTCCGGCATTGACCCATATTTTATATGCAGATAACTTGATGATTGTGACTACAACAACTCCGGCACAACGGTTCAGGGTTTAGCGGTGTTACCGATAGGTCCTGGGTTCGAGTCTTGGCGCTGACTTACCCACCTATTTGTTGGCGATTATTCGAAAGAATTTTCCGTGGGACCGGGGCAAATAGGCGGAGGTTGGCCTTCCCAGCTCGACCGTAAGGTCAGCCACGGGGGTCCCTTCGATAGAAAAAAAAAAAAAAAAAAAAAAAAAAAAAAAAAAAAAAAAAAAAAAAAAAAAAAAAAAAAAACTCCGGCACGGTGTCATACTATTCGAGACACTCTTCAGCAGGTTACCCAGATGACGGGCTGACAGTGAATTGGACTAAGGCTCCGTTTGGAAACACAGATTGAAAAGTAGATTTTGGAATAAAGCTGCTTTTTAAGATGATTTTAGACCTTGACTTTTTTGGGATGCTTTTTTTAAATTCAGGAATCAATATTTGGAAGGAATTTAATGTTTGGTAGAAAAAGTTGTTTTTCAATTCAAAAAATCGATTCCGACAAAAAATCGTTGTTTTTGAGATTTTAAAAACACGGATTTCGAGAGAGAAATTAAAAGGAATCCAGCTTTTGATTCCGCCGGAATCAAACCCGTTTGGTTGCACGATTTTGGGATTTTAGCTTTTCAAAAAGCGGAATCATACCCAATCGTGCAACCAAACGGGGCCTAAGAGCTCGGTGAGATTTTCTCCTTTAACCCCACAGCGATTTCAGAGATGGAGGTGCAGAGCTTTGGGCATACAAGCTGCTAGAGCAAGTTGGAAATATTTAGGGGTTCAAATCTATGGTAGGAATATATAGAGAACCACAAGACTGGACTAGGCTAAGAATATTTCTCATAGGCTACAACGGTGGAAGGCTTCTACATTAACGTTAGCTGGAAGGGTGGTTCTGATTAAATCTGTCTTGGCTGCTCTTCCGATCTACTTGACGTATGCAGCAGCCCTTACAGTTGGAGCAGCTCAGCAAGTAGATAAGTGTATTTGTGCATTTCTTTGGAAAGGAAACATCGAGGGTAAGAAGCTACATTCTTTATGCTGGGATGTTGTGGCAGGCCCTAAAAATGCAAGCGGACTGGGAATACGACGGACCGACATAATGAGGAAGGCAATATTAGCAGTGATAGTTTTTAAAGTCCTTCTTAAGCCTTCGATCTTAAGTCAGATCTTCTCAGTGAAGAACAAGTGGTCCGACAACCCTTGGGAGATGAAATTTCCAGCCTCCACATCTATGGTATGAAAATTCTTAGGCAGGGGAATGAAATTGATACGTATGTATATACGCAAAAGCCCGGAATGTATCCTGATGTGGATGTGCTACGTGATCCTCATGTGTCGTTCTCCTGAATTTCTACATATATTAATATGGATGCTGCTGTCTTGGACTATAGATTGTTAGATATTATTGCAGAGGGTCGATAGAGGTCTGATGTAATTTATCATCTCTTACCCACATTTTGGGCTGATCAGATTTTACATAGTTCCCCACCTATATGTACGCTAGATGGTGAGCCCCAATGGTGCTGGGAGGGAACCACATCTTTATGTCCAAGGGTAACCGATATGTATCATTTACTTGCACTGCGACAGATGACCATTGAGGATCGAAACTGGAAATGGCTATGGGCTCTTCCCTTGGTTCCAAAGATTAAGTTGTTTCTATGGAAACTTATCTGGAACTGTTTACACATGAGAATATTTCTGGATTCTCGAGGAATTCATATGGCTTTACGGTGTCCCCTGTGTAACAATTGCCCAGAGACGTCCAACCATTTATTTAGGGAGTGCTCATACATTGAGGATTGCTGGGGGTATATGCTGAATGAGTTCCTGCCCCCTCAATAATTTGGCGAACAGATTCATGGATTCGGGTTTTTTTAATAAATCTATATGGGCCAATTGATCAAATGGAATTCTGAAGGTGGTTATATTTTCGTGTCTAGGCTGACAGATTTGGAAGTCAAGGAATTCAGTTAATTTTCCAGGTATTCAGATGTCTCCATTATTACTTCTCAAAGGGTTGTTGCTTTGACACATGAATGTATCCAATCTTTATACAAGAAAGAAGAAATTCGGATGCTGAATAATTTGGATGCAAGGCCTATTTTTGTGATCTCAGATGGGAGTGTGGATCCAGATACAAGGCTGTCGGGGCGGCCTTCATTATAATTTAGGAGGACCCATGGCAGATTTTAGAGGCTGGTTGTATTAGTAGAATATGGTCAACCCCATTAAGGATGGAAATTGAAGGTATTCTTGTTGGTGTCCAGTGATGTTGAATTCCTCACACAAGTTTTGCAAGAACAAGGTCCCGGTCCCCCTCAGATTCAAGATCAGGTCGCTAAAATTAGATTCACACACTCGATGGAGGATCCCTTACACTTTCATAAAGGTTCTCATCTTGCTATTCGATCTCCGGAGAGTATAGCAGGACATGTAGCGAGGACCCAAGCATCGTCAATTACAATTGGTATGATGAATGATCACCTACATCGGTGGGTATCTCCATATCTTAATTCTGTACATGTATGTATATAGAAGGTTAAACGGGGGTATAATTTTACAGATATACATGTTGTAAACTCACCTCTTAGTATTTTGAATATATGAACCCAATTATGGGCCTGACAAACGGAAAAAAAAGACATTCAAAATCCATAAACAATGTGTGGTGAGGAAACAAAACCATTATCCATTACATAATAAAACACCTGAATTCATTGTCCACCACCTTTTCCTCAAAATTCTTCTTAATATTCTTCAGGCATGATATCAAAATTAAAATGATTTTGCAGTTAAACTAACATATGGTGATGAGGAAACATAACCATTATCCATTACACAACAAAACACCTAAATTCATTGTCCACCACCTTTACCTCAAAATTCTTCTCAATATTCTTCAGGCATGATATCCAAATTCAAATGCTTTTGCAGTTAAATTAACATAAAATACACGACATATCTTTAGGCAGAACCATATGGACGACTCGCTTGCATTTCTAAAATTAATTTTTCATTGGTTAAGTTCAACCAATTACCAATGTTGAGCACTGAAAATATGATTATTGTATAGTCCATCGCATCTCGTCCTTGTTCTCTTATCACTTCCACGTAATCCCTTAGAAATTGTATTTTCGTATGCAATTTCCATAGGACTGGTTCTCTGACCATGAAACTCTTTGGACTTTAACATGACCCAATATGATCTATATAAAAAAAATGTCAGACTTAATGACAATGCGAGCAACTAAAATTCAATAAATACTATGTCAACAATTACCTAAGAATCTTTTTAAAGTTCTCAGACACGACCATGCTACCATCAGGTAACTTGATGGTGCAATATTGAGGGTCACACGCCAACTCTTCCAACGTGCATTGAAAGAGATGCACAGCGACGTAAAACACGCCGTGCTTCAAGTCGCGCTCTATGCATATCGGTTGAACGATGTTCCAGTGTCTCATTTTGGAGAGATGGAGGAATGGTTCAACCACGTCAAGCTTGAGGACTGCGACTCTACGCGGGGTATCAATTGGTTCATTCATGTAACGATACAATCCCTTATAGAATTGGGTATTACGAAAAAATTCATTGTACACGATCAATGACCCGCTCTCAAATATTTGTTCTGCACGTGAAAAAAAAAGAAGAAAAAGAGCTTCAACAAAAACACAACATAACCAATAAAAAAATTATAGACAAAATTGAAAATATTTACGTGATTCATCAAGAGGGAGGAAACCGCCATCAAATGGCTGAATGTAACTGTCGACTGATCACAACACAATGGATAATTTTTTTATCAGCATAATAATATACTAAGAAAACAAAAACAAAAACAAAATAAAAGAAAGAAAGAAAATGATTTATATTAAAAAAAAATAACATACCATCGAAATTCATCCCGCAATATCAGTTTCGTAAGAAAAAAAAAAAGAAGCTGCATCAATGGAAAACAAAGAATCAGAACAGATTTTGAAGTGTGTAAAGGCTGTTGCCTTCCATTACTGCTCAACTTCCACTTAAATTTGACATATAACTGATGATTATGATGACAATGACAAAATTGTCTTCGGAAGCAAACCAAATACATGGTGGAATAACCTGAGTAGAACTATCATGTGAGGCCTAGATTTTCTTTCCACTCTTTGTTCCTTGGATCGATCAGAGAAGGAAATTTGTACAATTGCACTGTGTTTTAATAATTCAGGGATTTATAAGCTAAGAAGTTCATTAGCCAATCAAATTGATAAGTGTCACCCATCGTTTTATCTTAAAAACTAAAACTTCTAATTTTATGGTTAATCAACTGTGTACCTCCCATTGTTCTATGCTACATGTTTGAACAAGGAAATACTGCAATAGAAGAAAAGTCCTTCATTGATTCAATAGTTCTTAGAAAGTTCGATCATGTCCCTATGATTAACCAACAAAAATGGTCCCATAGAAACAGACATGAGTTTGACAAACATTTGCATTTAAACCAATGTTGTAAAAAAGTGTTAGCCACTAGTTGGTCAGTTAGTGAGTGATTAGAGATTAATAATATAAAAAAAATATTACAGACATTTAAAGCATTTTCAACAATAGGAACAAAAATCTCCATTTCCTTTGTAGAAACATCCCATTTGCCATAATAGGTTCATAACAATGTATATTGACAAACATTACTGTTCATTAACATGGCACATAATAAAAGAAGAATGAAGTTGAAAGCTAGCTACTCATCAAGGGACTGAATCTGCAATATTATGTCATGATTCATCATGGTCGGTATAGTTTTTAAGTGATGGTGCGGGGTGTTCGCCTAAAATCAATTTTGGATTAAAATAAATGTTGAAGCTGAAAAGCATCCGGACTCAATTAAATGCCAAGAACAGAAAATCGTAGACTATTAAAATTTCAAACAATATAACTATAACAAATATAGAAGTGGAAATAAAAATCTCTAAAGTGTACCTCGAAATCTGTGTTTTATAAAGCAGTCACCATCATTACACTCTCAAATCAGCATTATTACACCCTTAAAAGATGTGCATAAACCTGCAAAAGTTAAAAGTTACTTTTTAAACTGTGTTTCCAAACGCTACCTAAAATATCATGCTATATAATTGGTTTTCAAACTAGTATATGCCTTACATGTACAATACAATTTAAAATACTTTAAGCTTAAAAACCTATTCTTTAAATACAAATGAGTGAAACCCCAAAACTTTACATCCCACGACATAAAATAAAACTAAAGCACAAATCTTGCATAAATAAAAAAAATCCACCAACACACACACACACAAAAAAAAACACAAACCCTACGTCACTAAAAAAATGAAACGCAGATCTGAAAACCCAAAACAGAAACCCTTTTAAAAATGCAACCAAATGTGTATTTGGATGATAATGTATTTTACTTAAATGATGCAATAAAGATTAAAATAAAAAATACACACTAAACACTCACTATTGTTTGTGTTCTTGTTGAGTTCCTCCATCAACTTCCTCCACTCTCTCTCTCTCTCGGCTATCTCTCTCTCTGTTCACTGTCACTCACATTCTCACTCTCTCTTTAACCGAACCAGTCCTCCCCTCTCTCTATATTCCCTCTTCCTTGGCTTCCCTCACTGTTTCTTCTCCTCCCCTCACACTTACTCAAACAATAACCTCACTGGATTCTCAAACAGCCCTCTGTATGTCTCTGTCTTCACCCCAAATCCCCTTTTTTTTATAGGCCCTTGAAATCAGCCTTCACACCCACTGTTTTGAGCTTACCCTCTTTTCATTGCTCCAAAAGAAAACCAACCAAATAAAGTTGGTCACTTTCCCCTTTTTTAAAGCTATATATGTATTTATGTACTCTTCAATTATTATATTTGATTTGACACCACCCACTCCCAAGTCTCCTCCAACAAAATTGGGTAAATGTGAGGTGGGGGTAATTATTGTAGTTAAAAAAAAAGTTAAACTCATTTCTAAAAGATTTTTAAAATAAAATTGTTACACTATTTTTTTTATACTATTGAATGAAATATTACATATCTTATTAATTTTTTTCACAAATTATTTTTTTTTTATAATCTTCAAGGTAGTACTATTTTCTTATGCTAGTCTTCTCCTTTCATTGAAACGTTTATATATGTGATTGAAATTTTATATATATATATATATATTTTAAATATCATTATTCATTCTAGTTATATGTGCTTAAATAAGAGTTTTAATTGAAAGGATGTTGTGATCCAATTTAAACTCACTATTCATGTTATGTATTTATCTTTGTTAGGTTTTGTTTTAGGTTGGGAAGAAAGGAGATAATATCTAAGTCTCTCAATCGGACGGATACGGATCGGATATGTCAATATCTATATCCTAACTTTCGAATTCGGATACGGATATTAATTTTAGGATTCGGATCTCTTCGGATACTGATCAGATACGGATATTTTTGGATAATTGACATGTTTAAATATTAACATTAATTTAGATAATTAAGTAATATTTTAGAGAGAGATTAAAATTAAAAGTAAGTTTTTAAAGCTTATTCTCTCATTTAGATATCATACATTAAAAATTTAATAGTATTATAATATATTATAAGTAAGATTAATCATACAAGATAACAATATTAACAATATATAATACACATATATATATTTTTATAATATATATCGGATACGGATATTTTTCGGATCGGATAGACTAATATCCATTTCCGCACTCTGGATCTTCGAATATCGGATATTTCCGATTTTTCGGATACGAATTTGGATCGGATTCGGATTTTTTTCGCTTAATAATATCATTGATTGATCAGGTAATTTTTGTTAATTTATTAAATTAAAAATTTATCATTTACCGTATTATAAATGCGTATGAAATGTCCCATCATGAAAAATTAAGATTCCCTGGTTCCATGGAGGTATTCGGTAAAGTTCGATTTTAAAATAAAATTTAAAAGAAAAGCCTCACATGTCCCATCATCGAAAGAAAGAGACATGTCCCACATCAAATGAAAGAGACTTGTCCCATCACCAAAAGGATAGTACCTTTCCCATCACCAACACCACCTTGGAAAATAGATTTATTACCCTTTTTTTTTTTTAGATTTTTAATTTTAATTCATTTTAATTTTGAGATCGATCACTCTATTCATCCTATTTCATTTTAGGTCGTCACATAAAATCATTATTTGTTTTTTAGTCCTTCCATTAAACGTTCGTTCATACATCGTTAATTTGTGAAATATAATTTATTTTTAAGTCCATAAAAACCATGTTATTTAGTGATAAGTCTCTATAACATAATTTATATGGAATTAACACTAAATAACATAATTTACAAGGACTTAAAAATACAATCACATTTCACATATCAACAGTGTATGGACAGACGATTTACGTATGGACTAAAAATCGAATAAGCTGTTGAATAAGAAAACTTAGAAAGAAATATGAAGAAGTGATATATCGATCCCTAAATAAGCATTTTTACATATACTTAAAAATAAAAATCCCTTTTTTATGTAATTTTTTTTATTGAAAATTCTTAACATTTTATATAAATGTCATTTGATTTATATGCTTTAATTTTTTTCAAAAAAAATAAATTATATGCTTTAATTTTTATAACAATACACATGTAATCAAATTAATTATCAGATTTTTATAAAATAAAAATGTGTGGTTCGTATTGGAACTGTAATATAGATTGAATGTAATATTTTACTTTATGAAAACATTCTTAAATTAAAAAAAAATATTTTATTTTTTTAATATAAAAAGTTTGTTTTTCATAAGTAAATAAAAAATAATAATGAAAGTGACTTTCTTAAAAAAAAATTATAAAGCCATTTTACAAAAAAAAACATACTAATCAAATTGGTTTTAACCAGCATATTTTTATATCTATAATACAATATAAAAATAATTTTATTTTAAAGACCTAGTTGTAGTTTGGATGGGGAATAAAGAGGGGAATATGGGGGATAAAGAGGAATAGGGGTAAAAAAAAAACTGTTTGGGTAGGTGGTACAAAGAACTATAGCTATGCAAAATTATGTGAGTATAAATTAATATTTGTATTTCAAATCCTCTTATGGAATAATATTATTCCTCCACGAGTATAAGTGTACCCACCTATAAAATCACATTGCATCAAATCAAATCACCTATGATCACATCTTCATCAATGGAGCTCACATGTTAAATCAACTTTTTACACGTTATTAACATTTTATTTTTCATCAAACAAACATTTTAATTTTTCTTATTACGTTTCTAAACGATAATAATTGAAGACACAACTAACCAAAAAATCACTTACTTTATTGATAAAGTTAACAATTTCAAGAATTTATATAAATTCAATAATAATTTTTGTTTTTATTCAAACGACCCTATTGTTTAAATATAAAATGAGTGAAATAGAATAACTCTAAAAAAATTATGATAATAGTTCATAGCAATTAGCAAACTAATTATTGAAATTAATATTCTTCCCTTACATTAACAAATTAAATAAACTTTTAATACATTATATACATGTGGATCAGTTAGTAAGCGAAAAAAAAATAATTGTGCAACCTGACACTACAACAATGAAATTTCACATCCACAGTCTATTTTTATGTTTTCTCTTATTTAATTGTCTGCTGTCTCTTAAAGCCGGCAAAAGGGCAGTTTACTTTCGTTTGAAAATGATACGGACAGTCTTAATTATTTAGAATCACACTACATGACAAAAATCATTTATTGGTGTATGAATATGGGAAAAGATTCTGTCCTCTTCAGCAAGTGACATTAGTTTTTATTTCAAGAATGGTTTTTTTTTTTTTTTTTGTTAACCAGTGTCCTCGTAATACTGGAAAATCCAATTATTTTTTAATTAACTTAATAAATTAATTAAAAATATGATTATAAAAAAAATGAAATTTTTTAAAAATATCAACAACACACTTAATAAATTCATCATTTTTTTCTACTTCTCTCTCTTATTTTTTTTTTCAATATTTTTTTCATTTTCCATCCTATACTTTATTTACTTATAAATAAAATATATAAAATTTAATTTTACATATATTAAAAAAAGTTGTTCAATTTTTTTTTTAGTATACGTACTTTTTCCTATCACCAAAAGAGAGAGACCTGTCCCATCTCACTTTTTCCCATCGTCCATCACCGTCACCTTGGAAAAGAGTTTGATTACATCAGCGTTGTTTTTTATTTTCCCTAAAAAAAAACATTGATTTTGATAATGTTTTAATGAAAATCTTAATACTTATTTAATTTTATAAGTTATAATTTTTATAAAAATACATATATAATCAAATTACATATTCAATTTTTTATAAAATAAAAAATATATGATCTATATTTTAAATTATAAATAAATTGAGTACAACATTTTTTTTGAAAAAACATTTATAAATAATTTTTTATTTTTTTATCATAAAAGGTATGTTTTTTTTTAAAAAAAATACAATGAAAGTAAGAATGAATTTTATCAGGCTCCTTTACAAAAAAAAATTTCACGCTACGCATTTGGTTTTCAAGCTAATATATGCCTATATGTATAATACAATATAAAAATAATTTAAACTTAAGAACTTATTCTTTAAATACAAATTTCTGAAAAAGAATAACTCAAAAAAATTATGATAATAGCTCATAGCAATGAGCAAACTAATTATTCGAATTAATATTCATCAATTACATTAACCAATTAATTAAACGAGTAATAAGTTAGTAAGGCAAAAAAAAAGTATGCAATAAATTTCACATCAACCATCATTTTTACCTTTTCTTTTAGGTTTTTTTATTTTTTAGTTCCGGTAAACTATAAGATTCAGTGATCGATTCTTTACTTCTTTACATTTCAATTTCAGTTCATAGATTTAAAGAGTATGTTTTTTATTGACCAATGAGAGGGATCAATCACTAAATTATTTGATTTTATTTTTAGTCCCTGGAAGTGGAAGGTACTAAAAGGAACATATTCTATAAATTTAGGGACTTAAACTGAAATATGAAAAAATGAGAAATCTGTATATAAAATCATGTAGTTTATGAGGATATAAAAATAAAAAAATCATTTCTTTCATTTAAGTTTATGCTGTCTCCTAAAGCTGACAAAGAGGTGTGTGTCAATGATATTGAGAAAAATCATAACTTCTTATTTACAAGGACACCCCGTGACAAAAGTCATTTATTGGGGTCAGAAAAGATTAGGATATGGACAGATTGGGACAGATTTGATCGATCTCAATCACAAATCTGTTTAACAAAATTTCATTTCAAAATCGTGATGGATTTAACTATTTAGTTTCAAATCCGTCCTAACGGGTTTTTTTAAAACCCAAACATGTCTCGTCTTATCTCATTAAGAAAGCAACTTGTTTAAAAATCCTAATTTTTTAAGCATATTTAAATATTTTAGCTTATGAACAAAATTATACATTACATGTTTGGAAATTTTATCAATGTAACAATATTAATATACGATAAATTAATTTTATTTATGTATTATATTAATTTTGAATAATATAAATGATTTATAGGGATAAACAAGGTGAGATAAATTTTTTACTTGAATCTCAAAACCGTCTCATATCTTCATTAGGTTAGAACGGACCGAGTTTAAATTTGAAATTTAGGGGACCTAATTAACAGAAATTTAATTTAAGATTTTTTTGTTTAAATAGATAAATTTCCAGGGGGTTAAGGATTTTCCAAAGAAAATTGATGACATGGATATTAGTGAATGTTGAGGAGGAATATGTATTTTTCCCTATAAATAAATGCATTGATAATGGTTGCGTCAGCTTTTTCAATTAATGTACGTATTATATCAATACATAATTGTGTACCTCATTAATTTTTTCACTTTCCCTACGAAAGAAGAATGGGTGTTTGGATTAGGGTTTTTTTTTTTTACTATATTATTTAATTGGGTCAAAAGCATATAAACCGCTGAATTGTTACATGGTTATTTAACCCCATGGTTATCTTTATATAAAAAAAAAAAAATATATGTTGAAAATATTCCGTTGATAGTTAATTTACATATTCATATAGCTCCTTGATTTGTTCAATAAATTCAAAAAGATCCATTTTCTAATTTCACATATTTATATAATCTCCTACTTTATACAAAAAAAACAAAAGGATACACTTGATTCTTTTTTATTCTCCGGTGATCATTTTTTTGGAAGGAAAACCGCCACTATTTGAGAAGGAGAGGCGGCGGTGTTTGGGAGAGGTAAGAGGCAATTTTGGGTGAGGATAATTTGGACTTTTTCACAACGCAAGTTCATTTTATCAAAATAATGGTTAATTAGGGTAATGACAGAGCGTTAAATACATATAATGCAACAATTCAATGGATTATATGGATATTCGATAAAATGAAGAGGTTTTATGGACACACACTAACTTTTAGTGGGTTATATGTATCAAAACCTATTTAATTTTAATTGTTTTCAGTGTGACGCGACTTGTCTTGAGTGTTAGTGCCTTATGGAACCTTTGTTCCCAAAATATATATATATATATATATATAGGGAGACGATGGGGTGCGACCGTGCGCACGGTGCACCCCATCGTGCGCCCCGAGTATGGACCGTGCGATCGCTGGTCTCGCGATCGCACGGTCCACGTTATTTAAAAAAAAAAGGGTTTCGAAACCCATCTCTCTCTCTCTCACGGGCTCTCTCTCTGCAATCTCTCTCTCGCTCTCTCTCTCACGGGCTCTCCAGGTTAGAAAAAAAAAGGGTTTCGAAACCTTGAGAGCTCTCTCTCGCTCTCTCTCTCTCTCACCCCATCTCTCGCTCTCTCTCCCTCTCTCTCGCTCTCTCTCTCTCTCTCGCTCAAACACACATACTGCCCGTCGACGACCGCACGAACCCCGGCGATTGCGACCCCCGTCGACGACCGCACACCCGACCGATTGCGACCCCGTCGACGGCGACCGCACGGACCCGGCGACCGCAACCCCCGTCGACGACTGCTTTTGGTGGGATTTTTTTTAGTTTTTTTATTTGGGTTTCTGTTTTTGGGCCTTTCGTTTGATAATCTATGTGGGTTTTTTATTCTTTTTTATAATCGAAAGTTTGTGTTTTGGGGTTGTTGGATTTTTTCCTGAATGTTGGTTATGCTTGAAATTTTGCAGAATCAGAGATGGGTTTTTTTTTATTTACATTGGAATTTGTTGAGAATTGACTTTCTTCAGATTGTTTTGATGTGGATATCATATCTTAAATTTTTTGATTTTGTGTCTTTTGGGGCAGATGTGTTTTGGTTTTGGTTTGTGTATGTCTGCTTTCTTTCCAATCAGTTCTCCTCTTCCAAAGTCTATTTATCTTACTATTGAGTCTTTCCAACGCAAAACAGATATAAATTTTGTAATGAGATGATGCTTAATAAATCATAAAACTGATAGCATTGGGTATAAGAAATCCATTTTATAATGTAGGATGTTGCACTATTTGCTTTTCATTTGAAAAGTATAAAATAAACAGGAATTTCATTTTAGAACCAAAAAGCAACAAAGAAGGGAGAAGAAGATTGTTTTAAACAACTTCAGGAGATCATAATTGATTAACAATTTCCTCTGTATTGAAGGTTTTTGAATTCCATTTCATATATCATATGTTTTCCTTGTGTTATTGTTATATATAATTCTTCAAAGCTCAACAGAGAAATACAATAAGTGCTACACTCTTAAACTAAAAATGGTTGAGATGTTTATGCCTTGTTGAAAAGGGATAATTAACTCATGAAGTGTAATGTAAGCTTTTTAAAGGCATCACTGGATGAGGTGTTTTTCTGTACATTACATGCTCAAAGCCTTAAATCAAAATGTGAAAATCTTAAACCTTCAACTTAGAGGTGAAGCATCAAATTTTCATCAGGCCAGGGTTTCTCAACCCCAGGTTAGCTATTTGTATCTCACGACCTCCAATTTCTTTGTACCAATGAACAATCTCGAGCAGAGGAGGAACATAACTGTTTTTTTTTCTTTTCACTTTGGCATTTTAGACAAGTTCCAGATTTTTATCCTTTGTTTTTTTTAATCTTTAAACTTGCAATCTCCACCCATCAGGTGAAACAAATTAGGTGCATTTGGTATAGAAGTCAGTAGTACTAATTAATGGCTTCTGATCACTTGAAAAATTAGCGTGGGCTTTTCTATATTTAGTCTCTTCTTGTCGTATCAAGCAGTGTGAGTATAGTACATTGTTAAATCCCTAATGTTCTATATGGTTTGAGGGCAAAACCCAATTACTGGGTGAATAAGAATAGGAATTAGATGAAATATTATATTTATTACATTGAGCTGCAAAAGAAAAAAAAAAGACCTTGAATTGGTTCATCTCAATCACTGTTCTACTTGGGTAAACTTCAAATGGGTCTTCTAGGTGAAAGCTTGAATAACTATGTGTGACTTTTTATCCATTTAGTCGTCCTGCTTATCCTGTTTTTTATCCATAGAAATAACAAAACAAATTGGAAGAACAATTGCTTAGCAAAATGGCTATAGGAGTTCTTTGTTTTTTCTTTTCTTGAACCAAATGGGTGCTCGAACTCTCTAGATTTTATGCTGGGATACTAAAATTGAGTTTTGTGCTTGAGATGCAAAAAATGAAAAGTTAGATTTGATGTACTGCTCTTTAACTAACAACAATTGTTCACATGCTTGAGTGCTTCTAGTAGGTGAAGATATGATCAACATTTTCACGTATTGATCCATCTCTTTTTGCAGGTCCAAAGCCCGCTGATCTCTATGGAAAATTTACATAGAAGATTTAGAATTTTTCAACTATAACTAAAAGGGAGCTTCGGAGTAATGCATTTGAGGTTGGAGGATACAAGTGGTATGCGACCTTTCCTTCTCGTAATACGCGACATATATTTTGTTAGTCAGTCAAGTATTCATGTAATCGTGCAGAGTTTGTGTGATTCTTTTACCTAATTGTCTGTGTCCGAGGAGTTATCATTTTCTCTGTGGGCATGTGTCTTGTTTTCCTTCTAGTTCAATGCTTGAAAAGTTTGCCATAAAAAATTCTCTATTGTAAAGTAAACAACTACACGAGTAAATCTAAATGAGAAAGAAAACCTAATTGATTTTTATTAGAATGGTCTCCTGCAACTACACGAGCAAATTGGTGTTTGAAGCAACCAAATAAGTTCTCAACCTGCAACAGATAGAGAAGGATTTATTCAGTCACATAGTTTGGGATCCTATAATATGGTTCCCTTGTGGTGTTATACTGTTATATTGATTGTATTGAATATTACAGAGAGGATTAACTTGAAGAGGATAACGTTCAAGAGGACGAGCCTCAAGAGGCTAATTTGGGATGTCATTTCTCTAATTCTGGATTGTGGAAGGACTCTGTTTGTATCAGAAGCTGTACAATTCTTTCCGGGACATTTCTCCTCCACAAAACGAAGGACATGAGTGACAGTAAGTGACCTTGATATGTATTTTATTACCAGTACCTGGGGTAAGCACATGTATGCACACACCTTGTATGGATGAAAGAAGAAATCACCCAGGAGCTCCAGATTTGAGGTTTTATAACAACACTACCTTATCTTTTTAGATAATACTGATGCTTGTTCTAATCCAGGTTTGTGACTTTTTCTTGTCCCAGTTGAAGGCAAATACGTTTCTTTCATCAAAGTCTGCTGCTGGAACTGTGTTGTGCTAATCATTTGGCTGGTTGCTGGGGTTGTTGTGGAAGGGGAGTGCTTTTCATCAAGTTAGCTGGTTGTCACATGATAAACTATTCTGGGAGACATTGTTGTTTGTATGGTGTAATAGACTGAATGGTTGGTTTATGTTGTTGTTTGAATGCATTTGTATCAGCAACATAACTGTGGTGTTTATTGTTTGAATGTTTTTATGGTGTAAAAACTGACAACTTGGTGTTTATTTGAATGAATAAATGTTGAGTGAATGGCTTAATGTTTTTAAATGAGTGTTTTAAAATGATTGAACGTTTAGTGTTTACAAGATGGTGTTAAATAAAACATAAATAGTTTGTGAAGCATAGATCAATATTAGTATTCATTCTAGTCACATGTGCATGCATTGCAGTCCAGGTTTTGCATTCCAGTGCAGTCCCGTGCAGTCCCTGAGCAGGTCATTCCTATCCAAGTCCTCAATCCAGTGTAGTTTCTTTCAAGTATGCATTCCAAGCTTCTATGATCCCCAACTACTGCAATCTACCAATGCAGTCCCACCGTCATATCATTGTAGTAAGTATTTATAAGTTGCAGTCCAGTCTAATCTCACTTTGAGAAGGTGCAGTCCAGATCAGTTTAAATTGTAACAGATAAGTTGCTGCCAGCGTCTCAACCAGCACCAACATCTGCAACTCTAACACATGGAATACAAACATTTGCTCAAACACAACCAGTACCAACATTTGCTCAAACAACAAATAAATAAAACATGTTTAATACATCAATTTGTTTAATTCAATACATCAACCTCAACCTATTTGGCCTTGTTTAATTCAATACATCAACCTGTTTAATACATCAACTTGTTTAATTCAATACATCAACCTAAACCTGTTTAATACATGAACATATTTATTTAATCAACCAATATAATACATCAACATCAACCAGTTTAATACATCAATTACAACCTGTTTAATACATCAACATGTTTAGTACATCAGCAACCAATATAATACATCAACATCAACCTGTTCCTGTTAACCTGTTTTAATACATCTACATCAACCTGTTTTAAATAAAACTAAAATCTTCAGGTGAAACAAAATCTAAAGAACAACCACCATTTCTCTAAAAGAACCATCTGAGTAGCACCACCCTTTTATAAGTATTCCTGTCGCATACCACTTGTATCCTCCAACCTCAAATGCATTACTCCGAAGCTCCCTTTTAGTTATAGTTGAAAAATTCTAAATCTTCTATGTAAATTTTCCATAGAGATCAGCGGGCTTTGGACCTGCAAAAAGAGATGGATCAATACGTGAAAATGTTGATCATATCTTCACCTACTAGAAGCACTCAAGCATGTGAACAATTGTTGTTAGTTAAAGAGCAGTACATCAAATCTAACTTTTCATTTTTTGCATCTCAAGCACAAAACTCAATTTTAGTATCCCAGCATAAAATCTAGAGAGTTCGAGCACCCATTTGGTTCAAGAAAAGAAAAAACAAAGAACTCCTATAGCCATTTTGCTAAGCAATTGTTCTTCCAATTTGTTTTGTTATTTCTATGGATAAAAAACAGGATAAGCAGGACGACTAAATGGATAAAAAGTCACACATAGTTATTCAAGCTTTCACCTAGAAGACCCATTTGAAGTTTACCCAAGTAGAACAGTGATTGAGATGAAACAATTCAAGGTCTTTTTTTTTCTTTTGCAGCTCAATGTAATAAATATAATATTTCATCTAATTCCTATTCTTATTCACCCAGTAATTGGGTTTTGCCCTCAAACCATATAGAACATTAGGGATTTAACAATGTACTATACTCACACTGCTTGATATGACAAGAAGAGACTAAATATAGAAAAGCCCACGCTAATTTTTCAAGTGATCAGAAGCCATTAATTAGTACTACTGACTTCTATACCAAATGCACCTAATTTGTTTCACCTGATGGGTGGAGATTGCAAGTTTAAAGATTAAAAAAAACAAAGGATAAAAATCTGGAACTTGTCTAAAATGCCAAAGTGAAAAGAAAAAAAAACAGTTATGTTCCTCCTCTGCTCGAGATTGTTCATTGGTACAAAGAAATTGGAGGTCGTGAGATACAAATAGCTAACCTGGGGTTGAGAAACCCTGGCCTGATGAAAATTTGATGCTTCACCTCTAAGTTGAAGGTTTAAGATTTTCACATTTTGATTTAAGGCTTTGAGCATGTAATGTACAGAAAAACACCTCATCCAGTGATGCCTTTAAAAAGCTTACATTACACTTCATGAGTTAATTATCCCTTTTCAACAAGGCATAAACATCTCAACCATTTTTAGTTTAAGAGTGTAGCACTTATTGTATTTCTCTGTTGAGCTTTGAAGAATTATATATAACAATAACACAAGGAAAACATATGATATATGAAATGGAATTCAAAAACCTTCAATACAGAGGAAATTGTTAATCAATTATGATCTCCTGAAGTTGTTTAAAACAATCTTCTTCTCCCTTCTTTGTTGCTTTTTGGTTCTAAAATGAAATTCCTGTTTATTTTATACTTTTCAAATGAAAAGCAAACAGTGCAACATCCTACATTATAAAATGGATTTCTTATACCCAATGCTATCAGTTTTATGATTTATTAAGCATCATCTCATTATAAAATTTATATCTGTTTTGCGTTGGAAAGACTCAATAGTAAGATAAATAGACTTTGGAAGAGGAGAACTGATTGGAAAGAAAGCAGACATACACAAACCAAAACCGAAACACATCTGCCCCAAAAGACACAAAATCAAAAAATTTAAGATATGATATCCACATCAAAACAATCTGAAGAAAGTCAATTCTCAACAAATTCCAATGCAAATAAAAAAAAACCCATCTCTGATTCTGCAAAATTTCAAGCATAACCAACATTCAGGAAAAAATCCAACAACCCCAAAACACAAACTTTCGATTATAAAAAAGAATAAAAAACCCACATAGATTATCAAACGAAAGGCCCCAAAAACAGAAACCCAAATAAAAAAAACTAAAAAAAATCCCACCAAAAGCAGTCGTCGACGGGGGTTGCGATCGCCGGGGTCCGTGCGGTCGTCGTCGACGGGGTCGCAATCGGTCGGGTCCGTGCGGTCGTCGACGGGGTCGCAGTCGTCGGGGTTCGTGCGATCGTCGACGGGCAGTATGTGTGTTTGAGCGAGAGAGAGAGAGAGAGCGAGAGAGAGGGAGAGAGAGCGAGAGATGGGGTGAGAGAGAGAGAGAGCGAGAGAGAGCTCTCAAGGTTTCGAAACCCTTTTTTTTCTAACCTGGAGAGCCTGTGAGAGAGAGAGTGAGAGAGAGATTGCAGAGAGAGAGATGGGTTTCGAAACCCTTTTTTTTTTTTAAATACGTGGACCGTGCGATCGCGAGGACCAGCGATCGCACGGTCCATACTCGGGGCGCACGATGGGGTGCACCGTGCGCACGGTCGCACCCCATCGTCTCCCTATATATATATATATATATATATATATATATATATATATATATATAGTCGAGTGATAGCGTGCGGTCGTATATATATATATATATATATATATATATATATATATATATACGCGGCCGATGAGGTGCGGTCGCGGTCGTGGGCCGTCCGATCGCGGGTCCATCGCATCCAACGGTCGACGTGATTCGCACCCGACCGTCCGATGCGATGGACCCGTGATTGACGGCCCGTGATCGCGGACGCACCGACCGCACGACCGCACGTAATCACTTCCCATATACGCGGCCGATGAGGTGCGGTCGATTGAATTATAATCATGGCTCCAAAACATGACCAAGAAATGAGGCTAGAGCATCTCCAATTGGGATGCATTTCTTCAATTTGCATCCCAGGGAGGCTCCAATGAGTCTCCATTCCCAGCTGGAAAATGCAGCTGGGGTAGAGGAGCTGCATATATGCATCTAGACATGGAAAAATGGAGGCCCCTCCATTTACTATTCACTTTTCAAAAAAGGCCATCTTATCCTCCCCCAATGCATACAAACTTTCAATCCTTCCATTTGTATCCCTTACCATAAATTGAATTATTAACTTAGTTTAAGTTTAGTTTAAATGTACTAACTATTTATTTATAAAAATGATATCATTGAAATGGTCTCGATAAGACCTTCAAAATGAGTCTAATATTGATTGACTTATGCATTCATTTTAATTAATTATTTTATATTAATTAATTTTATATTTATTACTCGGTAGTATAGTAAGTCATGCCATTAAAAATTTTAAAACTTAATAATTTTAAATAATTCACATAATGATATTCATAGATTAACTGAAACCACACTGAATACATTAAGTTTTTTTTGATACATCAAACTTCAAATAAAAATATTACGCTAAAATATTAACATTTTTTTGTATCTGATCAACTTTTTTTTTTATGTATTCTATTTTCTTCTTATTGGTTTCCTTGGACTGATTAAATATATCCTCCATTTAATTTGAATTTTTTGCTAAACTTAATTATATAATATAATATTAATTATATATTAAATTTTAAAAAACAATTAAATAATATTAATTTAAGTAATTTTATATTTATTATTATATTATTTAAATTAATATTTTAAATTAAAATAAAAAAGGAGATAGAAATGGATCTCACACGTCTATTGCATCCCATGGAAGGAGCCAACCGTGTTGGAGATGCTCTGAGGCCACGCATAAATGCCGGGGGCTTCAATTTTGTCTCATCAATTATAACTACATTAATTATCTGACAATACAATATTTATATTTTCTCATCTCATCAGTCATGACTCCAATACTTCACTTCGGAAAAAAAAAACAACTCCAATATTTATTACATGTGAATGTGACAATACAGTAGTTATTGATCTCATATCACAAGTCAGAAGACTCGGAACCCATGTGAAAAAAGTTTTAAAACTCCATGTTTTTTTTTATGAAAATCTATTAGTGATGCTCAGATAATGTAAACTTTTAAATGAGAGAAGTTCATTTATAGTTGATGATTGCAATCAATGATAATGATAAGCTTGTCCTGTACCCGCTTGGCGGGGTGGTATAAGGGGGCACTCCCTTCTTTAAGCCCCCGTTTGGATACCGGATAATCTACAGATAACCCTGAATAATCTTGGATAAAATTTTTTTTGTGTTTGAAAAGCTGGAATAAACCCGAATAAAGTGTGTCAGAATAAACTGGTATAAAGTGATATATGAATTCTAATTATTTTTTTATCTTTTATAAATCTTTATCCATACTTTATTCACATTTTATCCAAACAACAAAACATTTATTCTTACGATTTTCAACGAGAATAATTTAAAATACAACCAAACACAAAATCACTTTATCCTTATTTATACTCACTTATGCTCGGATAAATAAATATCCAAGAATAAATCATATTCTATATCCAAACGGGGGCTAAGGGTGCAAGTTTTATCCTTGTCGATATCACAGGCAGTAGTAAAAAAGAAGGAAGTTCCAGCCCAGTGGGCCGTGTATCTTGGGCTTTGACCCATGGTTCTCTGGGCTCTATCGGTCCATGTTCCCTTTAGTAGTTGTGTGTCTGTCCTGTTCGCCTCTCTGTACCAAAACAAAATGATAATGATAAGCTTGAATGGTAATCGGTGATAATCATGAGGTTATTATATCAATCAGGTGACACTTTTTCAAGAGATGTTTTTTTTTTGTAATGAGATTGTTTTGTCTTAATATAAGGGATATAATATCTTGTGTATTTGTGTGATTTTTCATTACGTTTAAAAATATGTTAGAAAAATATGACTTTAAATAAAGTGATTTAAGTAACTCGCTTCCTAAAAATCTCATTTTTTGCATTTTTCAAAAGCATATATATTTATACTAAAAACTATAACAATTAATTTTATTGTTTGGCTCGACATGTAATATTAATTTGAAAAAAATGTACATTTTATATGTGAATTTGCTATGTATCAATCCAATCCCCATCAATTTCTTTTTCAGCATGTACTGTGTACTGTGTGAATTGTTAGTCGCCAATAACAAAATAATACGTAGTAATTCCAATATCTTCTTCTCATCTTCATTAATGGATTATATATTATCATTACTGAATAAGAAAATGGCATGTTGTGATTTCAATATTTCATCTTCACTTTAGTAATGAATCACATGAGGAGATATTATCTATCTCTAATAAAGAGATATCGTAAATCTCAAATTTCTAATAAGAAACTGCACGCAGCAATTTCAATATCCCCCTCTTCTTATCTTCATTGATGGATCTCACTAGAATCAGATTCCATGTGGATAAAGAGATGTTTTAAGGGAGTACTTGGAGTGGGTGGGAGGTTAATGGTGGTTTAGGCCTTTGGGGTTTCAGCTTGTGCTATCTAGGCCCCGTTTGGTTTATGTCATTCTATGATGAAATTTGATTTCATGTGAGATTATCAGAAAAGTGTATAAAATCCAATGTTTGGTTGGTGGTAATCTTGATGGTAATTGTGGACCCCACAGGAATTAAAATCCATCCACGTGAGAAAATATGGTGGAATCATATTCTCACCCTTAGCTTTGTGATGGTAATCTTAAATTCTACAAGGAATTCTAAATTAGATTATTATTATACTCTTTACAAATTAATAAAATTACTATGTATGTCCCTTCTAAAATAAATCGCCTTTTTTTTTTTTCCCCATCACCTATATAATGGGTTTATATAGTCATTTTGATTTTTAACTAAAAAATCTAATTTTTATATGAAAATTTTTAACTATGTATTAGATATTAATTTATATTTTTAAATTTAATTTTTATTTTTATAGATGGGTTTAGATATTATTATAATGGGTATAATATGTGATGTGGGTTTAGGCCTAAAGAAATACCTCTGAATCCTAACTAATAAAATTGGTTATTTAGTTTTTAGGGGAGTTCATAAAATTCAATTGATTTAGAAAAATTATTATTATTATATGTTTAATTACATAATTTATTATTTTATTTATTTGCATTCATTAAATATTTATAAAAATATTTATAAAAAAAATATTCTTTTTTTATTATTGTGATATAGATAAAGAAATAAATTTTACAAGTATATATATAATAGTAGGGGTATTTTAAACATTTAAATCAAATTCTTTATCTTTTTCCATGTATGAATCAAACACTTGAAAATGATTATTTAGAGAAATCCACTAGCGAATCAAATAGTATGATGAAATCATGATTTCTGATAAACTAATTCCTGGTAAAGTAATTCTACAAAAAAAATGACACGATGGGGCTTTAAGGAAATTGGAAGGGGGTGTCATTTAGTGTGGGGAAAACTTAGATTTTGTAAGGGGGACTCAAAATTGAGGGGAGGTGTTCTAGACTTCTTCTTCTTCATTTATTTTTAATTTCATTTTAGAGATTTGCAAGTTAAACTAATCTTTCTCTCTCTTTATGGAGTGTAGAAACTTTAGAAAAAGCTCTCACGTGCAAAGAGAACCCTAGCCTCCTGTTCTCCCTCTCCCTCTCCCTCTCCCTATTTGATCTCATCATCAACAAGTACATTGCCTTATCCATATCTTGTGTCAAAATTAAAGTGTTGATGTTCACTCCCATTACAGTTCATATCGATTATTTTTTATTAAAAAACTGTTTGCAGAACAAACTGAGTATATCAGTGCTCAATCTGAAACCATCTCCTCGTGGGCCATAGGGCCTCAGACATCAGATCTGGGCCTTAGAGTTTCCTGTCTGGTCGAAACCAACGCATCGGGTTATGGGCCTCGGGGTCTTTGTGATGGGGAAGATCTGTTTGGCCGAAACCACCTCGTGGGCTTTTGGGGGCAAAAACACTAGACATCATTTTAAGATGTAGGAACATTGTTCTGATTTTGGTTGATGTATCTTCATCCATTGATCTTTATGTTCCCACTTCAAACAAAAACCCTCAGCCCATGTTTGGTTGGGGAATAAAATGGGTATAAAGTGGTATATGAAAGAATAAAGTAAAAAAATGTGTTTGGATGAGTGGTATAACATAGTATATGTATGTCAAAATAAACTAGTATAAAGTGGTATAGAGATTCCAACCAACCTCTGGAATTAAAGTTATTCTAGATTATTACATTCAAAGAATAAGTGGGCCCACTGTCAAATCAACCGTCATCACCTCTTATAAATCACCTGTCAGATCAACTATCATTACTTTTTTACCTTTTATAAATCCTTATCCATACTTTATTCACATTTTATCCAAACAACAAAAAATTTATTCTTACGTTTTTCAATGAGAATAATTCAAAACACAACCAAACACAAAATCACTTTATCCTTATTTATACTAGAATAATCATAAACATCAGAATAATTTAATTCTCGAACCAAACATGGGCTAAAACATTTCTAACTCTTATCTCTTCAATTCTCTGCTCCAAGTCCCATCTGCCCCGCCGTTGCGCCGCCCTCCTTTGCTTTCTTGGTTTTTTTAATTCGAAACTGATATGCGAAATGGATTCTAATGTTTACAATTTTGTTCAACCAATTGATAGTGGCTTCCTCTCTTAAGACTGTTTAGAAATTATATTTCAGAGTTTATCATGTATACAAATTCTGCAAAATGTTATATCACATATTAGAGAACCAAAGGATATGCCGTGTAGAGTCACCGTCCTCAAGGTTGGTGCGGTTGAACCAGTAGAAGAAAAGGTAACCACTTTCATGTGATAAAAAAATATTGTTGTTAGAAACAAATATGTTACAAGATTGCACGAGAAATCATACCGCTTCAGCAAATTGAACTTTATCATACTCAAAGTCATCATAATAACAATCAGGATCATCTATCTATGCACTGTTCCCCCTTGCATGTTCATCTCTGATGCAGACATCATAGCTGTACAATATATGGACGACCGAGATCAAATGGAACACAAGAAGAAAAGACATCTTGATGAATCGGGAGCATCGTGACTTCAAACGACCATAACTTTTGAACCGTAGATCAGAATTGCTATTATAATATGTCCACGCGTTCGTATCGACGAACCCTACAGGAGTAGTGGCAAAGCCACTACGCTATTTTTTGAGGCATTCTGAGATCGTCTTCGAGGTCAAATCGACGGTTCAAAGTTATTTTTACTATTTTATGTTGTTTTGAGGTTGTTAGGATTTTATTTCTTTGTTAGGATTTACTATATTTATATTTGAATTCCAAATCATTATTTGAATTCAAATTTGAATTTTAGTTAGAATTAAATAAATATATGTTAGATTTCTTTGTTAGATTTAGATAATTAGTTGAGATCCTAATTTGTTGGGATTCTCTTCTATAAATAAGTTTGTGAACCCAATTGATTATTTAGATTATTGATATTTGAAATTTAGTTTATTTATCTCTTGTATTTTGTTAGGAGTACTAACAATTGCAAAGACCTCCCAATTCTCTAGTATTTCATCCTAAGTAGTAGATTATTGAAGCCCAACCCCGTGGCATTCTTTTGAAGAATCAACAGCGCCGTTGGAGCCTACCGATTTCGTTCTTTTGAACGGATCCGCAGAAGAGCGTGGTTACACGTTGCATCAGCTGGTATCAGAGCCTGCGTAGATCTTCGACGCAACATTCTAAAAAAAAAAAAAGAACATGCTGCCGAGAAGACGTCCTCTTAGCGCCTACGACCGAGAGGAGATACAACAAACCATCCCAGCAACTACAACAGCAACTAATAGGCGCATGGATGAATGGTTTGAGGCAATGAAGCACCAAATGGAGGAGATGATGGCGTTGATGCAACGCCGAAAAGGGTCTCCAACTCGACGATAACGATCACCGGTTCCACAATCTCCAACCATGCGATCTGAGGCGGATGATTCCATTGGAGGAGATTTCGATAACTCGTTCGAAGAGACGATCCGTCCACCTATCTTCGATGAAGATGAAGATGATGAAGTTGAAGAAGCAAAACCTATATTCGATGACGATGAAGATGAAGAGATTGAAAAGGTAAAACTTATCTTCGATGAAGACGAAGGGGTTGAAGATGAGAACTTCCCACCTATTTTTGATGAGGAGATTGAAGATGGGAGACTTCTCTATATCTTTTATGAAAAGATCGATGAAAAAGACATTCCACCTGTCTTTGATGAAGAGATGGAGAAGATTGAGTACATGAGCCCCCCTCAAATATTTGGTAACAATGATCACATCCTTTCTTTATCTACTGCCTCTCATCATAGCTTTTTCACCACCAAAATCATCAACACCCACGTATTTTACGTGATTGGAGCTTCATCCAAATCCTTCCCGCTAGACCCCTTTCAATTCACTCATACCGCTTCACCATTGAAAAAATTATCTCATGAAGTATTTCATCTGCCCTACCATTATTTTATGGATCCATTCTTTCCCTCCTTCATTTCGTTTGATCTACCATCCCTTCTTAGAAAGTTATTGCTTGAAAGTTAGATTCGTAAGTATTGGTCCGATTGGATGGAGGTGATGCGGCACACTAAAAGATTAATCGTTAGAAAGAAATCCATATCTGAAGTTCATGGTGAAAGTTCCGACGAGGATCTGAATTCGAGGGTGAATTCTCTCCAGCCTGGGGAGGATGATGCAAACATCATAGCCGTACAATATATGGACGACCGAGATCAAATGGAACACAAGAAGAAAATACATCTTGATGAATCGGGAGCATCGTGACTTCAAACGGCCATAACTTTTGAACCGTAGATCAAAATTGCTATTATAATATGTCCACGCGTTCGTATCGACGAGCCCTACACAAATGGTGGCAAAGCCACTACGCATTTTTCGAGGCATTCTGAGATCTTCTTCGAGATCAAATCGACGGTTCAAAGTTATTTTTACTATTTTAGGTTGTTTTGAGGTTGTTAGGATTTTATTTCTTTGTTAGGATTTACTATATTTAGATTTGAATTCCAAATCATTATTTGAATTCAAATTTGAATTTTAGTTAGGATTAGATAAATATATATTAAATTTGTTTGTTAGATTTAAATAATTAGTTGAGATCCTAATTTGTTGGGATTCTCTTCTATAAATAAGTTTGTGAACCCAATTGATTATTTAGATTATTGATATTTGAAATTTAGTTTATTTATCTCTTGTATTTTATTAGGAGTACTAACAATTGCAAAGATCTCCCAATTCTCTAATATTTCATTCGAAGTAGTAGATTATTGAAGCCCAACCCCTGACATTCTTTTGAAGAATCAACTGTGCCTTGAAGCCTACCGATTTCGTTCTTTTGAATGGATCCGTAGAAGGGCATGGTTACACGCTGCATCAATCTCCCTCTCAAGCTTCTTGATTGTTTGATGTGATTCTTCTAATTCCCTCTTAAGCTTCTCGATTGTATGATGTGCCTCTTCGAGACTGTTCGACAAGCAATGAATAACAGAGGGATTGGACTGTTATAATAAATATCAACACACAACACTTAAAACTAAAAAAATCTGGTTACTTCATTAAAAGCAAAAGTGCTAGAAACACAAAATATATGATGAAGATGGTAGGCATCGATACATAACATACAATACCTTAGAAAATTAAACAAAATAATAATTGAGATATAGGTACATTATACATACATACACATGTATATATTGCACGGATCTATGGCATAAATATATGATGATGAAAATAGGAACATTTTTCACAAGTTTGAATTTCACAAATTCATCGAAGTAATCCACACATAATATACAATAACTAAAAATTAAACAAAATTAGACCTAGGGCATAATATATATACATATGAGAGAGAGAGAGAGAGCGAGAGAGAGATCGAACAGAGATTCTTCAGCGGGAGGAAGAAGAATATGATGATGATGAAAAATACCTAAGCATCGTTGACGATGAGATCGAACGAGATCGATTTGATGAGGAGATCGAGCGAAATCGAGCGAGGTAAGAAATCGGAGAAGAGACGCCCCCGTTTGGATCGAGAATTAAGTTATATATATAGCTTTTCACTTGACCGTCTGATTTCAGTCATTATTATTAAAATATTTTATTATATTTTAAAATAAAAAATTAATATCAATTAGATTATAACATTTTCTATTTTAATATTCAATTAAATATGTATCTTAGATTTGGACGGTTATGATTGCGTTGAATAATTAAATTATTACTGAACCTAACCCGGTCCCCTTTTTACCTTAGGCCCCATTTAAAAGCGGGTTAGGCAGGTTTTAAATGTATAAGAAACTATTTTTTTAAACCCGTCATCAATTAGAAACTGCAGACAGATTTTTATAAATAAAAAAGTCTAATATATGAGTTTTTAAGAAGAGCTTTTACTTAAAATAAGTAATGTAATTGTGCAACCAAACACAACCTTAAAATAAGTCGTTATTATTACATGTTTGTTTAAACATGTTGAAACTTATTTAAACTAAAAATAATTTAAAGGAAAAAATCCATATAACCCTTATAATCTCAATATATCCATATAACCCCCTATAAACACACCATAAATACAAATAACCCCCTGCGGTTAAATTTTTTTTAGTAGAATTGAAATATATCAGACATATTGCGTTATCTAAACCATGATTAATAAATATGTATTCTTTTAACCTCTGAAAGCAGTCAATACTACAAAAAAAAACCCCTAAAAGAGTGTAAAATTAGAAATATAAGGGTTTTTTTAAGTACTAACTGTTTTTCAAGGTATAAAAGAATACACATTTGTTAACCTTGGTTTAGATAACAGAATGTCTGAAATATTCTAACTCTGTTAAAGAATTTTTAACTACGGGGGGTTATTTGCATTTATGGTATGTTTATAGGGGTTATATGGATATATTGAGATTACAAGGGGTTATATGGAAATCAGAAAGATTACAGGGGGTTACATGGATTTTTCCCAAATTTAAAATGTGTCATAATCTGTAAGTTGAAAAAGAGATGCTTTTGACAGCTTATAAAATGTTTTAAAATCTTTTTATTTTTGGACACTCCTGCTCTTAAATCTTTTTTATTAATAATATTTGTATCTATTTTTATTATAACACCAAAAATCACCAAACCTTTTTCATCTTCTTAATTTTTTCACCATTACAAATAATACATTATATTTTTTAAATTTCATTTGTCACTCAATTTATCAAAATTCTTGTGTACTATTTGAAAAATATTATAGTGAATTTGAACTATTATTTATGTTAAGTTGATTTTCTTTTAAATATTTATTAAATTAATTTTATATGCAAAAATCAATTTATTTTATCAAACATAAATCATTTTTTCATTTTTACAATTTAAAGGTATTTTTGACAATTACATATAAAAAAACTGTTTTACAACTCAAAGAAATATCCACTACCACTTATTGTCTTATTTCCTACTTTTAAACAATTACAACAACCATGTCTACTGCTTATCAAAAAAATTATAATATAATTTATAAGTTATAATTTATAATCTGTAAATTTAAGTTACAACAAACATGAAATATGAGGTTTATAACTATTATAGTATAAATAAAGATAAAATAATTTTTTGTTTGATTGCGTTTTGAATAATTCTCGTTGGAAAACGTAATAATAATTTATTTATTTTTTGGATAAAATGTTTATAAGGTATAGATAAGTATTTATAAAAGAGAAAAAAATGATAACAGTTGATTTGACATCGATTTATAAAAGAGAATGACAATTGATTTAACATATTATTTTGGGTTAAATAACATAGAATAGCTTAATTTCAGGGATTGGCTAAAATCTATATATCACTTTATAATGGTGAATGATTTTAATAGTTACAAATTGCATCAAGAGCAATTAGATTATTGGAAAACTACAATCAATCTGTGTAAATAAGCAATTGCAGGACTACAATATGCAATTACATCTTTAACTTGGCCTAAAGCTTGGTAGGCTGCAGCGCAATCAACTCTGTACAGAGCAAGGAAAATTTTGACAATTCCAAACAAACTATGGGAAACATGAGCATGGAATTTGATTTCTTCAATCAGGTGGAAGTATTTCTTGGGGGGAAGTACCAGTATAACCAACCCATGGAGGATGCGTGTGAAAAGCACTCTTCAAAGGAAGGTAAATGTGATCTACCTCCACATAAGTCAGGTACAAAGTAATCCATGAATCCAGAAATGTTGTAATATCACATTATCTATTCATGCCATGCCACTACACCTGAAATGCAACTGGATGTATAGATATCTGCAAGAAAAAATATATTGAAATGAACTAAAAAAGCATACTTTGAGGCGTAACAACTCCTCAAGTAACTGCTATTGATTCACTTTCATATCTAGATATGTCATATTGAGAAAGAAATCCAAAATTATATGCACATGATCCGTTAATAATGCAAATCAGAAGCATGCTAAAACATTCATGTATGGGAAATGTATTACTTTTTCGTGATTGGTAGAACTTTCTCATGCTTCTCAAGTAA
Organism: Acorus calamus; assembly: GCA_030737845.1. Taxonomy (NCBI): domain Eukaryota; kingdom Viridiplantae; phylum Streptophyta; class Magnoliopsida; order Acorales; family Acoraceae; genus Acorus; species Acorus calamus. The sequence goes on along the minus strand of CM060861.1, from coordinate 5,007,508 downwards.
ATCAAGAGCCTCCTCAAGCCTTCCTAAATAAAAATAGGATCTAGAAATCAAGCGCAACCGCCAAAGTGTTACAGAGGGACATTTTATGCTTTCAGAGATGATATGATCTCCAATGTTACCATCAGCATTTAGCATGGAAAAATTCCTCTCAGCAGAATCCTGTGTCTGCTCACAGAAGTGAATCACTTCTCATAACGTTGAAGCTGAAGAAAACACCAATAACTGACATTAGTATTAGAGCCAAGCTTGAGGTATAATGATTAGAAAAATCATATCTGGAAGTCAGCCTTTATGGGTAGTAAGTACACGAGCGTAAAAAAGCCACAGATTTCATTCATTCTTTATCATCAACAAGATGCATTAGTCATTAGAGAATAAAACATTGAAGGATACATTAAGACAGACCATTAAGAGAGCCTCTGCCTTCATTTCGACCAGGCTATCTGAAAATGGGCTTAACATCAAAGCATCTCCGATCACTTGATCCATTAGTGGCATCTTTGGATGTTCTCTTGCGTAAAAGCTCAACAGACAGGTCCATGTACTCGGCTAATTGCTGCCAATTAGGGAAACTAGTCCATCAGTAAGCAGCGATCAATCTCTCCAATAGATATAAATAAGGAAGATTATTCTTCCTATGAATACAAAAAAGAAATAACATGAAATTGGTTAGAGAATGGCAGTACTAAGGCTTGACTCTTATTGAAAATAACAAAATTTGAAAATTTAACCCATATTTGTTTCACATTCCAAATAAACTCAAAACTCAATGTAATTTTCTTCACTCATCCTACATATATTCAACTTCATTTATAAATCATGGCTCATATGTGAATTTTCCAATTTGATTTGGAAGTGTAACAAAATAGGCCAAGAAACCTACTTATTCTAGGGTAAATCTGAATTTTCTTGTGATTTTTTTTTATACTTTTTTTCTTGTGAATATTTGTATAGTTTAAATGTTGTGCATGCCAACAGTGTTCATACAGTATAATGTTGTAAAGCATCACGTCCAGAGCTGACAGTTGAGATGAGACTCAACCTTGCGAAGAGACCTATACTTGATAATCGGGGAACACATTTGCATCAAATATAAGCACAAAAACAACCATTCTTTTAAGTTGAAACAGAAACCACAATTATTATAGTATGAGTAGTCATTATTGTCCTGATAAGGAGGCAGAGCCATGCTCTAAATCCAGGATATGTAATGTTGACCATTAATAAAAATCACAATGCGTTGGGCAAACAATGAACCAAAAGAGAACAGATGAAGTGAGGATTTTTTCAGAAAACCAAATTTGTCAAGTTGCTATAAATATGTCCGTAGATGACCATAATGGTACAACTCATCAGACTTAACCCACACAGGGTTTGCTCTTTGACTAGACTCATGGATTTGCTTCCAATGAATCTTTATTTTAAAATTCAAATCCCCCTGGGCTTACCTGATGCACTTGTTCTGTTAGTGATTGTGTGCATTTGGAGCTTTCTCTACTAAAATTGGTGCTCCTCATCACCCCGGAAAAAAAAAATCATCCTTTTGTAGTTGAATGCCTTGTCTAGGAAAAAAAAGGTTGTAAAAAAGCGAACAATAGGGCTGAAAGGAGAGTGCGATGCCAGTCAAATGAATCAAAGTTTTTTTTTTGAAGCACTGTTAAGATGTTCAGTTCCTCTTGTTTATCAACCGTGCCATGCACTAGAAACCAGAAAGCAGAACTCGTCATTGCCGTGGAACGACACAAAGAAAGTCAACAATCACAATTCAACATGAGCTCAATGAGAAGGAAACTCATTGCAAATACAGAGAAACAAAAAGGCAATACATAAAAGAGGCATTAATTAGGGGAAAAAATAAATTCATTTCCTCCATACTGCCATTAACAATGCAAATTTCATTCAGTTTTCCAATAAAACCTATCAATACCACATTAGAAAAGAAAACCACACACACACAACAAAAAAAACATTATTACTCGTTATTTGAAGGAATCACCATCAAATGAAATCCTCAGACTTCCTTAAATGATTTCTCAGAAACCACATGCAGGTTCACTTCCCATTCTTCTGAGACAGACGCCAAAGATCCCTCCTCGCCGGAAAATGACTGAATGCATGGCCCAAGCCAAAGTGTGAGTTCTTGCCATCGCAAGTCTCTCCACTCACATCATGCAATATAGTGTAGTTGCTGCTGCTCACATTCCTAAAATAACAACCTTCTGTACCGTTGTAGCTGTACACTTGTTGAGTGCTCCCAATTCCGCTCGTCACTAGATTCCCCCTCACAATCATATCACCCTGTCCACTCTGTAAATTCTTGAGAGAACTGTACGCGAACCCAAATTTTGGACCTGCAAACCTATCTTCATCGAACCCAAGAGAGACGTTCGAGAGCGATGAGTAGCTCCCATCGCCCAAATCAACATTCTCAGTGTATACGTACAACGGGAACCTCCGGATGACATGAACAGAGTCCAAACCAGACGCGGGGTATTTCACATAGCTTCCATACTCCATCCCGATCATCTGGTTCACTATCTGCAAGGACCCACTCTTCCCAAACACCATGTCATTCAAGTACTCAAAACCCTGGAACGTATGAGTCGTCACTTTCCCCATGGACGACCTCACCCAGCCCGTTGCGATGATTCTCCTACTCGCCTTCGTGACAAACCGTCCGTCCAACCCTTTGAAGCTGGAATTCAGCGACGGCTCGAATGCTGGCGCTTCGTACCTGATCAGACGGCCCGTGACCGCCTTCCCCCCATTCGAGTCCAACCAGAGATGCAAATTCGCATCGACGAACCACATATTGAGCCCATCCGTGACGGTGAAACTGACATTGTGTCTCTTCCCATCCAAAATGGTTCCCAAGAAGGGAGTCACATCAATATCATAAGAAGGGAGGTCGAACGAACCGATCCCCGTAATCGGTCTCCACAGAAGCGGATTGATCCCACCCGTGTATATCACCGTGAACGGCCAGACGGCGCCAACGGGTCTCCCATCAATGCTGACTACAACCTCCCTGAAAGACCCATTGCCGGGTGTCCCGGTCAAGTTGTTCGCTTCGATGTACGCGTTCGGCGGGTTCGTGTACCAGAACTCGTCATTGCCGTGGAACGACACAAACACCTCAAGCACCGCCCTGTACGAATTATTAGGCACCACCACGTCCTTCGATGAAGACGAGCCGCCGCTGCCGTCGATGGAAAACCACAGACCATCATCTTTTGGGGGATCCCGCGAGACCGGCAAGATCAAATCGGCGAAATGCCGAGGTTCCGACGAGACGGATCTGTAGAAATGGAGGGTGATGTTGACGTGGTAGACGCCGGTGTAGGTCCGGTCGACGACGTTGCCTAGGAAGACGGCGAGGGTGGACGGACGGCTGAGGATGGAGGAGTACCTCGTGACGTCCTTGCGGACGGTCCAGACGATCCCGTTCGGGCGGGGCTCGGCGGTGCAGCCGCGGAGGACCTCGGCGCCGCCGAACCAGACGCCGAAGATGCGGTCGAACTGGCGGCCGGAGCAGGCGGCGGACCACTCGAGCACGATTTCCGAGGCGGAGGAGACGTCGAAGGAGGGGGGAGAGTAGGGGGCGGTGACGGGGGGGAGGCCTAACGTGTAGGCGAAGTCGTGGGTGAGGACTCGGATCGAGTGGGGTTTGGTCTTTGGAGGAGGTGAAATGGGTTTCTTGACCTCGAAGAAGGTGGTGGGGGAGAGTAGAGGGGTGCAGCGGAGAGCGGGTGAGGGGACTCGGATATGGTGAGCTTCGCTGGGCGGGCGGAGGTGGTGAAGGGGAGGAGGAGGAGGGGGAGGAGGAAAGTGAGAGGAAGATTAGACATTGTGGTGATCTGCTGCTTCTTTTTGGTCTGGTGCGACTGTAAGAGCAAGCCGATGATAAGAAGATGGTATTGGTGCAGAAAAGTGTGGGGCGATTTAATCGAGGAATCGAGATTAATTTGGGATAATGTTAAATTTTTTTAAATAAGAATACATGTACATGTTATCTATTTTCATTTATTTATATTTATGCTACTAAAAATGTTTTTTTATTGAGATAATCATATAATATAAGTAATAAATCAAATATGAGTTTCAATGTTTAATATGAGTTTTTTATATGAAATGATCATTTTTCAAAGAACTCTATTTTACGTGTATAAGTATATATTAAACAAATGTTTTCAACTAGATATTGATCACTTGAATCAGAAATTTTGCTTGAAATTTTTTTAATTTTTGTAATGGTTTTTTTATTATTTTTTAATCCCTTTAAACTATATAATTTAATGATCAGTCTTTCATAGCCGTACATTTGGTCATTTGAAATTATTCTATTGAGCCGTGACTTGTTTGAATTTAGTTTTTTTATATGTGATCTACGCGGACCCACTACGATGTCATTTAAAGCATAAGTTTGCATTCTATATGGGTGCGATCATATCAGCACTAATGCGACAAGAGTAGTACTGAGATGGCCGAACGGGTGACCTCTTGGAAAGTCCTCGTGTTGCACCCATCAATTTCAACGTGACCTTTTTTTATACCTATTTTGAAATAGATTATATAAATTTTATTATTAAGGATAATTTCACATATCTTTCTTTTAAATTATCTTATCAAATATTTATTATTTAAAATGATTTTATCACTTGGAGTAATGTCATACACATCGGATTAATCTATCCCTTTTTTTTCCTAAAATATATATATGACAAATTCATAATTCAATATCATTTTTATCTTATCAAATCTTTCCACTTGATGTGAAAAAAAAAGATAAACGTGACATTTAGTGCTAGAAATTATTTTGAGATTTCATATTTAAATTTTATTATTTAGGATAGATACAGTATTGGATTATTTAGGTAACTATCAGATTCATTAAAATCCCTATAACCCGCAAAGATTCTATTTTAGTAAATTTTAAATCACATATTATATGTATTTTTTTAATATGATATCTTGGATAACATAATGGCATGCATTAATGGGATATTCAAATCAGATTCCTTAACATTTTGAATGAAAAATAAGCATCTAACATTTATTAAAATGAGAATTTTTTTTAGAAATCTTTTTAAAAAATTATGACATGAACACTGTATTTGAAAAATAAATAAAAAAACAAGAATGATGTACTTTTTTTTTAAACACTAACACAAATGGAATAAAAAATAAGACAGACAGAAAATGGAGAAGGTAGAGAGAGCCGAGAGCTTTTAAAGATTTTTCGATGCAAAAAAAACGGCCTACGTACTCTTCCCCTTGTATTACAAATTGGGGTTTTGGGATGGTTAGGGATTTCCTTTTTGTTGATTTCATTTTCAAATGTATCCAAGCAAATTTTTGTAATTGATTTCCCTGAAACTTGCTCCATACAAAAATTTTACATGAAAACAAACGGACCCTCCCGTCTACTTGTAAACATTCAATGGAAAGTGTTTTATTTACACATAAACTGGGTTAGAGCAACGCACAACATGAGCACGATTTCAAGTTAATACATTGACACTAGTACCTTTGCAAATAGGGTCAGCAATGAGATGAGTTTTATTGATGACCCAACTTGAACTGCTCTTATTGGGTTGATTTGGATTCCATGCTTTTCAAACCCCCTCCAACTCGCCCTGACCCATGTAATACATAGGTTGGGTTTGGGTTTTATGTGTAAAATCTGACCCAGCCGACGAACCTGACCTATATTCGATCATTAGGATTTATTATTATAAATGAAAATTAATTCTTAATATAGTTAAAAATTAAAATTCAACATCATCATTCTTTTTTTTCTCTACATCCATTCATTTAAATTCATCTCACGGAAAAAATTCAAAATACAAACCTTCATAAAATCAATTTTATGTCACCGTAAAATAAAAGATGTTTGATATTTTAAAGTTTTTAGTCTTTCCTTTTTCCTTTCAACATAAATAAAAAAAAAACTTATTTATTTACTTATATGTAATTTTTGAACTATTTATATTATGTATTAAAAAATGTTTTAATTAAATTTCAAATATTTTATGTAATGGATGTCATGAACTATTTATGTTATATCTATTTTGATATTTTAGTATTCAAATTGAATTATTTTATGAACATAATCCGCATTCATGTCAAAAATAGATTATTTTATTATATAATTTTTTATTATATTAAATATAGTGACCGAGCAATCCAACTCACTTTAAACATGGTGAGGTGAGGCAGATATAGATTTTAAAATGTAAAACCCTAAATGTAATGGAATGGATATGAATTTCAAATTATAAAACCTGAGTGGGGTGGGGTTGATATATAATCTAACATTGGGGAGACGGGCTGGGTTTGGATTATAGTAAACACAACTCTAACCCAACCCATTGTCATCCCTTTTTACAAATATTCAAAAGAAAAATCGATATAACTCTCTGAAAATTTATGAAAATCAGAAAATATCTCTCTAAAATTAGTAAATCCCTTATAAATTTATTAAAATCATTTATTTCCTAAACCATTATTTATTCTCCTAATAATAGGGTTTTTTTGCATATATTGTACCATTAGGAAACATGTTATTTATTTCTTTACCATCATAAATTTTCTATTTAATTATATACCATTAGAAAATTTCTTAAATAAACAAATGTGTCATTGTATTACCTTTTTAAGTCAAAATAAGTTTAACTAGATTTAATTTTCTAACAAATAATTAGAAATGACTTAAAGAACCTTGACTTCCATAGTGTAAATAATTAAACACAATAATTTTATTTTTATTTTTATTTTGGTAACAAAAGGACCCTCGTAGCTGTCTTAAGGCCGAGTTGGATAGACTATCTTCATCTATGTACCCCAAATCCACAAAAATACATAGGATAACATAATTGATTTTTTTTTCTTTCCAAATTAACCATGTGCCTTTCTTCCTCTCCTTTTTTTTTCCATGAATAAAGAGTTAGGTTTTTACTCATTCATTATCAAACATGGTGGATTTCATCATTTTTCAGTAACAATCATGAATATGGTATCTTAATATATTAATATATTGACTGCATGTGACTTTTGGCCCTATATATTTTGCATGATTGGGGCATGTGCGAATGACTTTCTATGAAAACATGATGTACACATATGATAAAATTTGAGTTAATTTTCCAGGATTTTTCTTTTTATTGTGGCCATTTTTTTGTTTTTTATAAATTAAATCGTTCTCTTGGTCATTTTTTTTTTTTTTTTCACGGTAGAAGAATAATTATAATTTTTTGATGGTATAAAAATAAATATTGTATTTTGTAAGAAAAAATATAAAATAAGGATATTTTAGTAATTTCAACTTCAACTTTAACGGTATTAGAAGAAAATTTCATGAAACTTAATTAAGATGGTAAAAGTACACAATTTTAAAATATTTTAATGGTATAAAATTAAATAGATTATTTATGATGATATAAATATAAATAATATGTTTTGCAATAGTATATATACAAAAAACCCTAGATAAGATATAATTTTATATAAAATCAGATTCTCTAACAAATTAATTAAAATTAAATATATATATATATATTACATATACATCAAATCTAATTAAATTTAATAAATAAATGCACGTATAAACAATTCTGGTGTTGAAAATTTGTTTATATGGTAAGCTTAGTGGGTGAGGAAAGTGAGAGAAAGATAACACATTTTGTTGATCTACCGTCGATTTCAAAATCTTCAATATTTAAAAGGTGATTCTTTTTTATAAAATAAAATAAAAATCTACATACTTTAAATTTTTTTTAAAATTCTGGAAGCATTTCAGATATGGTTTAAAAAGACAGTAGATTTTCTATTATTGAAGAAGTAATTTTTTTCTTCGATAATAGTTATTTGGGACTAATATGGAACAATATTTTTTGAAAAAATTAATTAGGGGTTGCTGTGATCAATCGTCTATTATTTTTAGGACTCTAAAAAGTTTTAAATTTTTAAGTCCCTAAAGCAACAAAAATTATCTTTAGATCCCTCCAATGAATGTTGTTTAAAAATAACAAATATACCCTCACCCAATTATTCGAAAATTAACAATGTATTGAGTAGTGTTAACAATGTATTGGAAATATTTAACAATATATACTAAGGAGTTTTTATAGTGTATTAAAATAATTTGTTTATAGTGTATTAAAACAATTGAACAAGAGACATTTTATGAGAATGTTAACAATGTACTGGAGAGTGTTAACAGTGTACTAAAATAATTGGACGGAGGACATTTTTGGTATTTTGAACAACATCCTACTGGAGGGACCTAAAGATAATTTTTCACCGCCACAGAAACCTAAAAAAACTTAAAAAATTTGAGGGATCTAAAAATAATAGACGGATAACCACATGAACCTTTAATTAATTTTTTATATTTATTTTTGTACATCTATCTCCCCGACCACTCTTCATCCCCACCAACCCAAAAAAAATATATAAAAAAATGCGTGCAATCGTACAAGTATGCCATTTGGGACTAATTTAAATTATTCCCACACAAACTCAAACATTGGAAATGCAACAGGCCCTCCTAATTTTCATGCAATGACAAGTTTCAACCATTCTTTATCCAATTCTAGGCCTGTATGAGCTGGAAACATTTCTAATTAAAGGCCCCAGCGTTTTGGTTGCGGTGGGAGTGGCGGCGGCAGCCGGACATGATCACCCAAACAAACAGCATTTATGTGTTCGCAATTAGGAAAAAAAACACTTGTATATATATTTTTCCCGTTTTCTTCGCCCCCCCCCCCCCCCCCCTCCCCCGCGCGGGGGTATGGCAACCGCGAACGCCACCCACCACTCCCCCAAACGGACCCTGAGTCTTGAAACCAACCAAGTTTGGGTTGACAAAAAAGCATATCAATCTAGTATCTCAAAGGAGAGATGGTCCGTCACTAAGGGATCCCATAAATGACCTTATGAATGTCGGGCTCGACACAAGTCTTGTCTAGCAGGACTGGTTGGGATGACTAAAGTCTCGTTTGAATTCAAATTTGGGTAGATTTTGCGTTTAACTTTTGAAACCACCATCTTCATTTTTTATGTCAAAAAATATTACAGTTGAAAATCTAATAATTAGATTTTCAAAAGTTGAGTTTGAAATACAAGATTCTAAGAATCTTAGTGTTTCAATTTCACATCCAAATGCAGCTTAAAATTCTATTGAATTGGACTGGAAACATTCAAAGGGAAAGTGTTTTATTTACACATGAACGACAAGACGAGACCGGATTCAGTCAAGACTGGATCTGATTAGTTCAGTCAATACCGAATTAAATACCTCTTTAATCGAACTGCACAACCAATTGTTTGGTATATATTTCACTCTCTTATTGGATACTAATGGTACTTATGAATTCATATTTTCTCCAATAGCTGATTGAATCAAATAAGAGAGTGAAATATATACCCAACAATTAGTTGTGCAGTTCAATTTATACGTTGTGTAGTTCAATTAAAGTAGTGTCTAGTTCGATACTGACTGAACTGATTGGATCCAGTCCTGACTGGATTTGGCCTCCGACAAGACTTGATGAGTTCATTTAATTGAGCCTAGGTTTTTTTGAAAACCTATCCTAATGAATGTTTTTATTTTCAATCAACCAAAATCTTAATTTTCCATATAAAAAAACTAGGTTTTCACATTAAAAAAAAAACTTTTTTGAAGATGCGTTTTAAATTGTATGAAACAGTATATTAAGTAAATGTAAAAAATACGCATGCAATCGTACATGTATTTTATTTATTAAAAATGCTCTTCACTAGCCCATTTTAAACTTAAAAAAATTATGCGAAGCTGCAAAAAGACTTACATACCACACTCATAATTTTGATAGTGTATAAAATGTGGTTTTCTAGAATTTTGGTGGTGTATAGAATGCAGTTTTTAATAAGGAAAATGATCCATTTGCGATCTGAACATGTTTTGAATTTTTCTTTATTTCATTTTTAATATGATATATAATGAGATAATGGAGTATGTAATGCATTTGACAAATTTAGTTAATGGACGAAATGCTTTTTGCATAAGGGAAAAATTGCTCTACAAATTAACATAATTCCACATTTTCTCTAACAAAAGTGGAAAATCTATTTTAACTGCGTACTTGCAAATAGTATAAATTAGATGAGCTTTTTTAAACAATCTTTTTTCAAGCCCTTATAGCGTCATACACTTAATTAGCGAGGTAAATGCCTCGTTAGAATTTTTTTGTATTTTATATAAATATATTTACATAATTCGTTAGAGAATATATTTTATTTTATTTTATAAAAACATATACTTCATTTTCCAAATTAGATATGGCATCATTATTTATACCCTATCTAATAACTGGAAAACTGCACAAAGAAACATCCACTGAGAGCTTTTGGAGTCATGGTATCTAACTGCAGATTTATTAATCAAAATACCAAAAAAAGTAACTCCCAAACCAAAAGCCAAGTCTCAAAGCGTTTGAAAATTGAAAGCAATTATTTTAGAAAGGTATATGCTAAAAATAAGACGTAAAAATGAAGGGTGCGTTTGGTTGCGCGAGCACATTTTCGAATGAAAAATTGAACAGTTTTAAAAATGCAGGCAAAAGCCCAAAACTGGTTTCAAAAAGCTAGAAGCTTCCTGCATAACAGGTTTGCTCTTAAGTTTTGCAAAGCAACCAAAATTAGTATCAATGAAGCCATCGCGATCAACCTCACGAGGATCCCCCGCCGGATGGTCCCCTGACACCTCAAGGATATTTCAACCTTGAGCATTGCTAAAATGAGACTAAACATTGAAAGGGACAGTGTCAAAGATTAAAGAAATTATATTCAATAATTTTTTTATCAATGTACATGTCAAAATCAAGCCACTCCCAAAACCTGATCAAACAACAGCCACACACTCCCTACTCTTTTTTTCTCCCCTTCAGAAATGGCTTCCTTTAATGGGCAAGAAACATACTGGCTATGAACATTTCAAACCAAAATAATGGAAAGAAGAGCGCACACACCTCTGATTTCGCGCCTGAAAAAGGACTGAAGCAACTCATCACCATCCCACATACCGTGATTCCATTGGTGTAAAATCACTCTATGATCTTCCAATGCAATTTTCAACCAATTTGAAAAATTATGCTCTCCCATATACTTGTACCTCCAACTGTACTTGTCTTCATCGAATGGGTATGACTATCTGATACAACAGGAATGAAGGCCAGTCATGAATTCGATGAGGCTCTCAATGTGCTGAGCACAATTAGTCCATCAGTGCTGAGAAGCCAAACCAAGCACCTCTTGATCGCATATAACTCAAAGCCTCACATATAACTCAAATATGTAAAAGAATTTCTCATGGATCATGAACTATTTGCGGTATGAGTTAGAACTTTCTGACTATCGGTGATACGGGCCATAGCCAGAAGATTCAGACCATCGATGTGAGCCACCATAAGACTTCCAAGAATCTGCTCCCCGCCACCTATCACTTTTTGCATACTGATAACCTCCATAGTTAGCTGCTCTTCTGGAGGTGCCACCATTACTTCTGCTCTTCTGGGTATTCCTAATCTCCTCTTCTGTGTCATACTCAAAACGCTGCCAGTGAATAATAAAGTGGAACAAATCAGAATGCTAAAGTTTAAGAAGGAAGAATCGATCAATCGATCATGGATCCAAGTCAATTTCTGACTGACCTAACAGTGTAAATAATATATGACATAATTTGCATTAAGAAATCTCCTCACTCCAAACTAGCTTCTAATAGATTATGCACTATAGCAGGTGTATTATCAGTTGTATAACAAAAAGCTTTTTGAACCACCCTGATTTTTGGTTTCATTACATTATTTAATTAGTTATAATAGATCAATGGTGTTTGATCAGAAAACATACTCCCATTCCCTTCTCCCCTCACCTTCCCCATGAAAAAAGAAAGTCATGCTTTATAATACCTTATCTGGATCAGATACTATAGCATATGCCTCTCCAATTATCTTGAACAGTCGGTCTGCATCTTTATGGACCTCACTGGCAACCTCTTTCCACAGCCCGTCATCCCCATTCTCACTCCTTGGCAGGAACTGGCAAGCCTGCATCATCACAAACATGTTATGCAAAATAGCACATTGATCAGGTATCGTGTGATATTGGCTATCTAGGGAGAAAAAAACATGTGTTGTCATCAGACCTTGTCTGGATGATGTCTTAGTGCTGCTTTGCGATATGCTTTCTTGATGTCTGATGCAGTACTTGATGACTCTATTCCCCTGTGATAATCAACAACAGACACTTTGAGAAGAAGTATATGTTATAATGCTATTTAGACAAAAATTGAAGAAAAAAACACATCACAGCAGATGATTCTACGACAAAAAAAGGCAGACAATGCAAGGAGCTATATCACAATGCTATTTTGACAAAAGTAGAAAAGAAAAAAATAAACAATAAGCCGACAAATAGAAGACTACTCATCAGTAAAAAAATTTCAAATCAAATATGATTCTTGTAAAAAGCTGACAAAACAATTATTCTATGGGATAGTGCAAAACAGAAAAAGAAAGGAATTGAAGGGAGAATATCGTAACCTGGTTCAAACTCAAGTCATTCTGCTTGCGAAAAACCTTGTTAACCACTGAACTATGTTTTTTTTTTTAAAAAAAAAGGAAAAACAAAGAACACTGAACACGGTCTGAACCCTAAACCAGTTCATGAACTTCACACACACACATTGGGTGTTCACCAATTCATTATATCCAGAACCAAGTAAATGAAATAGGATCATGCTTACTGTAATTGATCAAAATACTTACAAAATCAGATACATATTCAATGGAGTTTCTTTTTTGGATTCGTCTTCCAATACCACAAGCCGTGATCGAGTTTGTTTTAAATCATTGATGGCATTCGCTGATTTTCCTGAAGCTCTGGGCTGATTGTCCTTGTTTTGAGTTTTCTTTTCAAGAAGTGATACTAATCTACAAAGATCAATTGTTGCCTGCCCATAATCTCTAATCATCTCATATAAGGTGGCCCTTCTAGAGATCGCCTGTAAGAAAATACAAGTTACCAAAAGCAAAGGTAAGAGGAAAAACCAAGAAAGAAACAATGAGAACATAAGTTGTATATTATGTGTCAACAAGGCTCATAAATATAAAGTTGATGGTACTGGCACTGAAATGTGCAAATTCCAGCACCTACACTGAACCATATCCCTTGTATTACAGGAAGGGGAATGCTAGTAGCAACATGCAAAATCAATAACTTTTTTAGTAAAAAGTGACACACACTTCAATGCATATGGGCCCATTAATGTTAAAGAGTGAATAATTCTAATATTTACAGATTGCAGTTGTACTTTGCCCTTCTAGGGACTATATACAAAATTGGGGTTTTAAATACAGGAAGCATTATGAGATAAAACATAAAGAAATGAGAGAAAAGAAAGAAAGCAACACTTTTCTTACAAGAGACATTCCAAGGACAAACCTTTTGGTAATTTGCATCAAGAGCAATTGCAAGACTACAATCTGCAATTGCATCTGTAAATTGGCCTAAAGCTTGGTAGGCTGCAGCACGATTGCAGAAACAGACTGCAGCGAAAGGACGTGATTCTACACTGCATGTTAGAGCAGCAGTGTAGTGTTCAATTGCTTCAGAATACCTTCCAGCTTGAAATTCTTCATTCCCCGCAGCCTGTGTTGAGTAATATATAAATGATAACTTGATAAGTCATAATTCATAAGCTATCATACTCTGCAGAAGCTCAAGAATTTTTTATGAACAGCCTATTTCCTGCACTATAGGTGGAACAATCACACTACTCTGTAGAGAGCAAGGCAATTGAATTGGTTTAATTATAGCATCCAATATGAAGCAAAAGTAACAGGAAAATCGCAACACATTAAGCATTTTCAGCCCGGAGAACAGTTTAATTTATAAATGAGAAGAAATCATGGACATAGTAAGAAACGAAAGTGTCTCGCTCAACTTAACAAAAACATACAGCACCCCTAGCGTGAAGCCGTGATGTTTAGTACTCAATGCGGTTTTCTGCACAATTTTGGAAGAAGATAAAGACCCTCTTAAAAGGAACAAATAGCAATGCACACAGAAAGTCCCTTAGTCTTCAAGTTCATCACTTATCTGAAGGAAGGGTTCTTTGACCCATAGCAGGGTGCTGGACATTTGGATTAACAATTTAACATCTGGGATGCATCGTTAACACCTCTAACATCGACAGGTGTAATGTGAGCCAGGGGTTGATTAGGCAGGTTATTTTTTTCATCTGAAAGGAACTATCCTGAAGCATTTTCAGAACTTTGTTTTATTTCCTCTAATTAAAATGTGGTATCATCCAGTTCTCCCCAACACAAGACAGATCTTGTAAATCGACCATGGATCCTGTAAATCAACCAGGATAAAACTATCAAATCCTGTATTGAACTCTTGGTTTCTCATGTTCAAAAACCGTTACCCTCTTAGCCTCTCTAAGAAACACAACAGTTAATTCGGGCTTGCAAGACCCCCACACATGGTCATCCTATAAATTGGGTCTTCATACTGATCTCCATAAATAATCATGCCACAAGATCATGATTTCTTATATGGTATTTTCATACAGATTCTCATACAATTGTAAACATCATCCTCACTAACCCTAACTTTATCTCCTCAGTTGACTTTATATTGGACAATATAAATGAATTTCTTCAATCTACATTCACCTTTAATTGCTCTCCTTGAATGAAAAAAAACGGGGGAAATTTTGACAATTCCAAATAAACTTGGGAAACATGAGCATGGAATTTGATTTCTTCTCATTAAATCTTTTGGGGATCCAACATGGAATGCTTCTACTTTCATGATGATTGATCCTCCTTCAAATTTTCAATTTCATGTCAGAAAGTCAGGTGGAAGTATTTCTTTGGGGTGAAAATGAGCAGTATAACCATCCCATTATAGGAGAATGTGTGTTAAAAGCACCCTTCAAAGGAAGGTAACAGGTGATCTACCTTCCACATAAGTCAAGGACAAAGTAATACATGAATCCAGAAATGTTGTAATATCACATTATCTATTCCTGCCTCGGTACTACGCATGAAATGAAAAAAAAAACTTGAAAGGAACTAAAAAAGCATACTTTGAGGCGTAACAACTCCCGCACGGTGACAGCAACTGCTATTGAAGATTCCACAGATTCACTTTCATACCTAGATATGTCATATTGAGAAAGAAATCCAAAATTATATGCATATGATCTGTTAACAATGCAAATCAGAAGCATGCTAAAACATTCATATATGGAAAATGTATTACTTTTTCGTGATCGGTAGAACTTTCTCATGCTTCTCAAGTAAATCAAGAGCCTCCTCAAGCCTTCCTAAATAAAAATAGGATCTAGAAATCAAGCGCCACCGCCAAAGTGTTACAGAGGGACATTTTATGCTTTCAGAGCTGATATGATCTCCAATATGACCATCAGCATTTATCATGGAAAAATTCCTCTCAGCAGAATCCTGCGTCTGCTCACATAACTGAATCACTTCATCATAACGTCGAAGCTGAAGAAGAGAGTAAGACACAAATAACTGACATTAGTATCAGAGCCAAGCTTGAGGCATAATGATTAGAAAATTAATATCTAGAAGTCAGCCTTTATGGGTAGTAAGTACACAAGTGTAAAAGAGCCCCAGATTTCATTCATTCTTTATCATCAACAAGATGCACTAGAGAATAAAACATTGAATGAAAGGATACATCAGGACAGACCACTAAGAGAGCCTCTGCCTTCATTTCGACCAGGCTATCTGAAAATGGGCTTAACATCAAAGCATCTCCAATCACTTGCAATGCATTAGTTGCATCTTTGGATGTTCTCTTGCGTAAAAGCTCAACTGATTGGTCCATGTACTCGGCTAATTGCTGCCAATTAGGGAAACTAGAGCATCAGTAAGCAGCGGTCGATCTCTCCAGTAGAAACAAATAAGGAAGATTATTCTTCTTATGAATACAAAAAAGAAATAACATGAAATCGGTTAGAGAATGGCAGTACTAAGGCTTGACTCTTATTGAAAATAACAAAATTTGAAAATTATAGCCATTATTTGTTTCACATTCCAAATAAGGGGAAAAACTCAAACTCAATGTAATTTTCTTGACTTATCCTACATATATTCAACTTCATTTATAAATCATGGTTCATATGTGAATTTTCCAATTAGATTTGGAAGTGCAACAATAGGCCAAGAAACCTACTTATTCTAGGGTATGTCTGAAATTTCTTGTGCATATTTGTATAGTTTAAATGTTGTGCATGCCAATAGTGTTCATTCAGTATAATGTTGTAAAGCATCACGTCCAGAGCTGACAATTATCAGCAAGTGAGATAAGGCTCAACCTTGCAAAGAGACCTACACTAAGATAATCGGGGAACATATTTGGATCAAATATAAGCACAAAAACTAATATGCCTGTACAGTTCACTGATGAAGATACAAGAAGAAGCCTTGACAGAGGCTGGATCTTTGTTGTGACTGACGGAAGCGTGGATCCAAGTACTCGAGCGGCGGGGATTGGTTTTGTTATAGTTCAGCCTCATCCATTTCGTATATGTGGAGCAGGATATTCTGCATGGCCGTGGGTATCCCCTATGAAGGCGGAACTGGAAGCAGTGTGATTGGGAGTTCAGTTTGCTCGTCAACAAGGATATAAATGCATTTGTCTTTGTTCAGATGCAGAGGCTATTATTCGGCTTTTCCAACAAGGATGTTCCGGGCCACCGCAGTTTATAGATACTATTACTCAGATAACCCAAGGCCAAGATAAAGATGAAAAGATATGTTTTTGCAAAGTTACACGAGAGATGGTTCAAGTGCCGGAGCTGCTAGCGCGAAAGGGGCGTACAACTTAGAAAACACAATATTTTGTATATCCATATGATGCTTGGTTGTGTTAATGGGTAAGCCCATTGACTAATACTTTAAAGGATTGTATAGATCAATCCTTACAAGAACTAAAATATTTTGAATATATAGAAAGTTAAGCCTCGTTAAGGCTTCTAACCTATATATATATATATATATATATATAAGCACAAAAACAACCATTCTTTTAAGTTGAAACAGAAACCACAATTATTATAGTCTGAGTAGTCGTTATTGTCCTGATAAGAAGGCAGGGCCATGCTCTAATTCCAGGATATGTAATGTTGAACACTAATAAAAATCACAATGCGTTGGGCAAACAATGAACCAAAAGAGAACAGATGAAGTGAGGATTTTTCAGAAAGCCAAATTTGTCAAGTGGCCATAAATATGTCTGTATATAACCAAAATGGTACAACTCATCAGACTATACCCACACGGGGTTGGCTCTTTGACTAGAGGCATGGGTTTGCTTCCAATATGGGCTTACCTGATGCACTTGTTCTGGACCTTTCTCGACTAAAATTGGTGTTCCTCATCACCGGAAAGAAAAAAAATCATTCTTTTGTAGTCGAAAGCCTTGTGTAGGAAAAGAAGGTTGTAAAAAAGTGAACAATAGGGGCTGAAAGGAGAGTGCATTACTACAAAAGTTCATATAGTTGACTCCAGAAAAATGATGTGATTTGCCATCACATTTGTAACAAGAAGGGTGCATAAGTGAATTTAATTCCTCAACAAACTTTCTATTAGCCACATAATTTCAACAGATCAAGTGTCATTCAAAATACCAATGCTGTATAATTGTAATGCCATCCCAATCAAATGAAGCAAGTGACCACACCACTTTTGGATCAGAGAATCTCATTTATTGATGAAGTATATAACAGGCAGGAAAATCATTTAGCCTGGTAAAAATGGACTTTCTAGTAGTACTGAATCTACAAGACAATGTAACAACCGATATATCCTATTTTATTCTCCAGAAAGGAATTGTATACATCAGTTCATGGATACTTGCCATGTGGAGTTGATTAGCAATTTGTATGAAAATTGAGAAAAATACAAAACCAGGTACAGTCGCATATTACCTGAGCTTTCCGTAGACCTTCTGAAGCTTCCGACATTATTTTTTGGTCCAAACCTCCTGATTGCAAACACCTCTTGTAAAGTTCCATAGCATCTTCAATCTCTCCAAGTGAAAGATGACAACTAAAAACATTTAATAATCATAGAATAGCACCCAACAATTAGCAGGTATAACAGTCTTTTTTGCTTCAGTCAAAACAACAACACTGTTGCAGTAAATAAAGTTTAAACCCATAATCCCTAGACAACAGATTTTTTTAGAAACTTTCTTTATACATGAACAAAGTCAAAGTCATTGCATATCTAGTCATCTATCAAACAATACATTGTGGTAAAATATCCTCTAACATCCCCAAACCCAAAGTCATATGCAAAGAATTTTCACAAGCTATGACAGAAAAATGCCAGAAGTCAATACATGCAAGTACATGAACTATAAATTTCATGATGATATACGTGTGTGTTAAATTAGTTATTGGTGCAGTACTCATTAAAAAGATTTCCAGAGGTAAGCAGGAAAAAACTGATACAGTTAATTGGTAAAAATGCATTCAAATGTTTGCATTCACCTATTAATATGAGAAACACCGTTTGAAGATAATCATTTAAAATAAAAAGAAGAAAATGATGTACTGATTTGGATCACTCATTCATCGTTCACACACAGTTTTTGGCATTCTATGGTCACTGCGAATAATTAAATGACACGTCAATGTCCTCAAGGCCGTGAAAAACATTATGACAACAAAACTTGAACATGGTTGAGAAATATAGAATGGGTCAGAAATCATTCTAGTTGTCTATAAACATTCACTTACTTTGCAGCTCTAACATGAGCCTTGAAAAAGCTAGGATCAATTGCAGTGGCCATCATGCAGTCTCCCAGTGCTTCTCTAATTCTTCCAAGGGACATCCGTGTTGCCGCACGGTTGCTATAGCAGAGCATCAGCGCCTTTGCACAGCTTTGAGAGGTCTCATTTGGAGAAATACATCTTATCCCTCGCGTATAATGCTCCTCTGCTTTAGATTGTTCACCATTTGCATATGCTTGGTTTCCCCTATGCACACCAAATCCACCAATTTCATATATTTACTAGGTATACAGGCATAAAGTGATTTAAACAAGCACAACAGCATACAATAACATAGATCAAACCCAGAGCTATCTGAATATAAAGAGACCTGAGTCGCCACTTTTCACAGGCTTCTTGTGCTGCAACAGATGCAGCAGATGAGGTGCCAAATTCTTCTTTCCTGTGTGCAAAGACAAATTCTTGTTTCCTGTTATTCAGTTCTTTATCAGCTTCAGGTCTTTTCTGCTCACTTGCAGGGAACAATGAAATTCCTCTCCGACCTTGCTCAGGATCAAGTTGAGAAGAACTATTTGTGGATGAATAGAACTTGGCAGAGTTAGAAATAAAGTCAAATCTTGCGCTTGGAGTGGAGCCATATGAATCCTGGGCAGGATTCATCTGATTTTTCCTTCTGTAATGCTTCTGCCGCCTTGATATGGATGGTGGATCTTGAACAGGGTTTGCTGCAGCAAAAGTAAATTTTGTCTCACTAAAATCTTCAGAACTTGAACGGGAAATGAACCCAGTTCGTCCATCACTTAGTTTCTTATCAGTACTAGAAAATCCAGTTTCTGGTTCTGTAGCACAAGTATAAGCATTGTTGATAGAGCTTGGTTTGTCAGTTTCATATGAAAACCCTTGCTTTTCAGGTCCAGAAACACCTTCCTCAAAAGAAGAATGTTCAGAGCGACGGCCTGTCCCATCATTTAGAATATTCTCAATTACACTTTCAGACATCAGATCAGGCATGGTTGCTTGAGGCAGATCATTTTCTTTGGCATCCAAAGAAATTGATTCTCGCAAATCAGGCTTGATGGGTTCTTCTGATGCAACTGAAGTTTCTCTAGAAAATGGATAGTCCACTAAAGGCTCATAATAGGGAGAAAAATCCATTGGTGAATAGCTTCCTGGATCATCTGGCTCCAAGTTCTCGTGGGAACCATTTTCACTCATAGCAGCCTGTTCATCACCTCGGTCATGAATGGGAACAGAAGGCCTCAACTTACCCTTTTTCTTCCTCGACTTCTTATCTTTAGTGGCTCCCCTTTTTGAGATGAATTCCAAGTCACGTGGCAGCTTCCCCAACGAATTATCCCAGAAGGAATGGAAACTGTCCTGTCTTGACATCTTGGAACTTGTGCCTGGAGTTGAAAAAGTGAAAGCACCCTTGTTTTCAGATCCACCCACCGAGGATCCTTTAAATAAATCTCCAGCATCTGGAACACTGGTGTCTGAAGATGAAAAATGAGACAATGGGGTATAAAACTCAGTGGTGCCGGAACTGTAAGTTGTTTGGACATGATGAACTGGGTCTCTGCCCGAATCCTTTCCACAATTCCCTGTTTGAAATGTAAATGATATGGGAGTTGAAGCATCCTTCATGGCATTATCATATACATTTGTTGGCTTAACATCCCCTGAAGATTTGGGAAAAGTAAAATATGTATTCGTCCCACTCTCAATGTTCGACTTCTTCATCTCATCAGGAAGCAGATTGACTGTCTCTCTTCCAAAAGAACCAGTTACGTGAGTTTGACTTCCAAAAACAAAGCTACTCTGCTCACCGGTTTTAAAATCAAAACCACTCTCTCCAGACTTTGTGGATGTGTTGTCTTTACTGAGACCCTCTCCACTCGATGATCTCATCTCATCTGGAAATTCATTCACTGTGCTTACACCAAAATGCTCAGAACCATTTTTAATACCTCCAAAAACAAAGCCAGTCTTTTCACTATCTTTGGTGTCTACATAACTACTACGGATCTTTGAGAAGCTCTCATCTGAGTTTGCACTAAAAACAAAACCATTCTTTTCTCCAACTTTGGCACTGGCATTATTACCTTCAGTTTCCATGGAGCCCTTAACAACATCAGACCCATCTATATTCAACTTCTTCATCTCTTCTGGAAGAATATGTACTCTAGTTGCATCAGACGAATCAAATGTGTTCTTGCTTCCAAAGATAAAAATATTGTTTCCAGTGATCTCCGTGAATCTCCCTCCATTGCCAGAGCCTTCTATATTCAACTTCCCCATCTCATCCGGAAGCCTGGAAACCGCAGATGCATCGACACCAAAATGAGAACTCTGACCTGAAACTGAACCACCTTTAGTGCTACTCCCAAACACAAAATAACCCGAATCATTCGATTTTCTCGGTACTTCAGGCTGTTTATCCACGCTGTAAGCTTCCTTCACCTCAGTTTTCACGCCAGAAAAATCCGCTTTTGGTTTCTCAGGCCCTCCCTCTCCAATGTTCAACTTCCTAATCTCCTCCGGAAGCTTATTCACATCAATACCTACGCCAAAACCATCCTTCACTCCAGTTTCCGCACCAAAACTAGCCCCTTTTGCTTTCTGAGGACCCCCCTCTCCAATGTTCAACTTCCTAATCTCCTCTTGAAGCTTATTCTCATCACCGCACGAATTCGCACCAGCTTTCGAACCAATGTTCAGATTACCCATCTGTTGGGGCAACTTATATTCAGAAAGCCCCCTAATAACGAACATCTGATCATTGCTCCCGAACAAACCACCCGTTTTGGAGGCAG
Organism: Acorus calamus; assembly: GCA_030737845.1. Classification (NCBI taxonomy): domain Eukaryota; kingdom Viridiplantae; phylum Streptophyta; class Magnoliopsida; order Acorales; family Acoraceae; genus Acorus; species Acorus calamus. Next base: position 4,985,878 of record CM060861.1, on the reverse strand, counting down.
TCGAACCACCAAACACAAACCCGCCAACGCTGCCGCCACAGCTCGCCCCACCATCAGTCCCCGACTGATCGTGCCCATCCGTTCCGGATCGAAACGGGTTGAAACCGCCGGAAGAGGCGCCCTCCGCCGCCGCCACCGACGGCACGGGCTTCACACGCGGCGAGGCGTGGTTCTTCCTCACCTTCACGAACCGGGGTCTTGAGAGCCCGCCGGTCGCCGGCGTCCTCGAAGCGAAGGCACCTCCGAAATCTCCACCGATTGGATTCATCTCGGATGAAATGAAGGGGGGGAGGTGACAGGGATCTGACCTTAGTTAGGGCTCCGACGCGGGGGCTCCGGCTCCCACGTCTGCCTTCGCCAAGGACATCTCCGATCGGTGGTCAGTGACTCGGCGGAGGATCGGACGGCCGTGATCGATTGAGATGGTGTTTTTTTTTTTTTTTTGAGGGATTTAAAATAGGTTGCTTTGAAACTTTCCTTCGGCGAGGAGGAAAGCCTTGTTTCGTTTTTATGTGTTGTTTTTTTTTATAAAAAAAACGTTGATATTGTCACTCCACGGTGACATTGAAGCGGTTGGGACCGACACGGGTTATTTCAGCGGTGCCCGAGTAGGGTCGGTTCGGGTTCCGGTTGATGGGCTGGCCCAGTAATATAGGTCCGATTTGATGACCCAAGAAATCATTGGATGAAGTCCATCATGTTTTGGTTTTTGTGGAAATACACGTGGTGTTGTTGCACACAATTTTTTCGTAGTTCATAATACAATTATATGTATCTCATTAAAAATTTAACGAAGCATGTATCTCGTTAAATAATATTCATACCTCACTCAATTATTTTTTACACTTATTAAAAATGGTTCAAAATTAAGCAATATACATTTTTTATTTAAACATATATCTCATTAGATAATATTTTCTATTTTAAAAAAATGAAAATATGTGTAGTATGAGATTTGGTTGGTAAAAATGACTGAGTCTAATATTTATAGAATATGTGTTTCATAAAACATGAATTATATACTTCAATGTATTGTGGAGACTCGCTTACGGAAAAAAATAAAAATTTACATGTTGTATTTTAACAAAGCACATACATAAGAGATAAGAATACATGTTGAACTGTAAATAAGGATTGTATGTAATAACATCCTTTCAAAACAATCATTTGTGTTTGACCCCTGAGTTTTTTTTGTGATCTTGAGTTTAATTTTTTTTAAGAAATATATTTGTCTAACAAAGTAAATATTAATATAAAAAATGAAATACATGCTTACATGAAATGTTATAAAAGCACGTGTTTTATTTGTGTAGTTGATCATATATTTTATTATAGTTATATGGTTAAGAGTATCATTTTCTATTCGATCCCTTTGAATTCTATATTAGAAGTTGTAATCGGGTCTATTCATTAAAAAACTTGATTCAATACATTTTTATATACATAGGCGCTGTATTGGATTTGAATAAGATTTTGGATCAATCTATATTGATTGACTGCCTCCATTATGTTGTTGCTAGCAAATACCATTTTTAAGTTTTGGTTCTTCCAAATCATTCCCGCAGTGGATCCAGACCAATCTTTTTCTGATGTTTCGATAAAAAAAAGGCATTTTCTTCATAAGAAAAGATGAGTAAGAACCAATCAAGATTTTTTTTTATTCATCCTTTGTTTTTTTTCCTTTCAATTCACTATTTTTTTTAATCTAATCCTTAAGAATCAATCGAAAAAGAAAATCTCATATGATACACCGGATCCAACTCAGTTATTGAAAGAGTGAATAGATCTACAATTTCTTGAAATCTCTCTTTTGATTTAAAATCGTGTTGTAATGTGTATCACCGCTTGTTCCTATATATACATTAAAAATTTCAAAGCATGTGTGAAACTATGCATGGTGCTACACATGGGACTGTCCCTATGTAGCATTGTCTTACATCATTTTTTACATGAGATGTACATGTTTAAAAAATGAGTGTTGCTACACTCAATTTTATTCTCAGTTCAAAACAAATATCTCATATATGTCGTTACAGATTTAATTAAACATATACCTCGTTAGATGATGTATATATATGATTGATTTTTTTTTCTTACACTTGCTAAAAATAGATTCATTCAATTTGAAATTGAGCGATATGCACTTTTTATCAAAATATATACCTCATTAGATGATGTTTAGTATTTAAAAATAAATAAAAACATGTGAAGTCTGAGTTTTTTTTAATAAATGTGAGTAAGTGTATTTTTTTTCTTAATAAATCAATGCATGTGAGAAATGTGTGAAGCTATATGGGAGGCATTGGCTAACATTGTCATTGGTGCTATTACACAAAGACCTGTTTATAGCCCTGCTTGTAGTTCCATAAGTTTTACTGAGGTATAAACCTTTAATGAGGTATATACCTCATTAAACAAATTATGTAAATTTTCACTTACATATAATACCTCATTTTTTCCATATAATACCTTTTTTATATAATAAAAGTTTATATGCTTTTATATCTTACATAAAATATACATCTTGCAAAAAATAACGTGTGAGGATTACACCCGGGAAGCACACAAAACTCTTACATTTGAAGACTTCTATAATCATTCGTGCTAATGCCACATCATATATATGTGGTGTATGTTTTATTATATCAGTATATACTCTCACCCCCCGTTTGTGGTGGAGAATTAATAAAGAATAGAGGTGAATATTGAAGAATAGTCCTTATTCGCTGCTTGTTTTTCCTGAATAAACCCTGATAACTGAAATTGCTTATCATGACTTATATATGTTAATTAATAAAAATATCATTTTATGTCATTTTAAAAAAAATTATCTTATCTAACAATCTCACATACACATTTAAAAAACTGTCACATCTGTCAAATCAATCATACATCTTTCACGCTTATTAAATGGTATAATTCATATTTAAAAAGTTATAAACTCTTATTCATCTTTTATCCGCCCCTTATCATTACTTCATCCAAAGTGAATCAAACAACAAAAATGTCAGTTTAACGTTTTATAATAAGAAAAAAATAAATGATAATAAAAAAAATTTATTTATTCAATATGGATTTTTATCTATCTCGGTATAGCTGTATAGCTATCAGAGACAAATAAGCTTATGTCACACCTCATACGGGCTGTTTGGGAATGTTGGTAAGAGAAGATGATCCCTTTTTTATTATTTGGATGTGAGGAATAACATAGAATCTAAATGTTATAATAACTTGATAATAAGTGGTATAATAATTCCAACTCCCTTGGAATTAGTTATTCCACGCAAACTTTCATAGTGAGTCCCACCAATCCCATCGGCCTTCTTCATTAAAGGATGGTTAAAGTAAAAAATTTTATTTTTTTATTTTTCCTCATTTTCTTTGACAATATTGACATCCGCAAGCTGAGGCGGCAGAACGGACCAAGGGTGGCAGTGCACAATTATTGTAATGTTACTGCGGAACACCGGGACCAAAAGAACATTTCACACACTCTCACCCACAGATTAAAACCCAGACTACACAAGTTCAGAAGCAGAGCTCTCACCTCAACAGCAGAAGAGCCATTGACAGATCTGATTTCAAGTAGTTCGATTTTTGTATTTCGTTTTCAAGATTTCATTCTTTGTTCTCGTTATGATTAATATATCTAAAGTTTGCGATTTTATCCATAATGGTTTCGGATTTTGGGGTTCGAGGAGTCCCATAGAGACATTGGAATGCAAAACCTGTGGACTTTTGGTTATGGGTTTGTCAAATCTTGGATTTTTAAGATATGGGTTTTGTTCAAATTGCAATTTTTTAACAAGTCTTATCTAGGTTAGTTTTATTTTGCATCTCTGCATATTTTCATCAACGTAAAAGAAGGTGCTATCACCATAAAAGAAGGTATGTAGAAGCTTATGTTTCAGATGTTTAAAGGCACCATGAATGAATGCAGAGACATTTGATAATATGATGTTATGGTTTTCATTGGTTTTTTTTTTTTTTTTTGGGCATCTGATTCTTGTGGAAATAGAATCCTATTTTGCTAGGATACAAGGTTTTGGTACTACTCAAATGCCGGAGCTGGGTTTTCACAGGATGATTTGTTGGGTATTTCTGAAACTTTAAATCTCAAATCACAATCGTGAGATTAAAAACAATGGTTTGCATTAGTTGCCTGCACTTGGGTTAGTACACATTGAGTGGTGCACAAAAGGATTTTCCTCTATTCTTGTAAACTAGGCTTTTTTTGGTGGCTTCTTGAACAGCTATTTGAAGCATTATTTGGAAAATGTTAGGGGTAATCATTCATGTAGCCCCCCTTGGAATCCCAGACATGTTTTGAATTTTTTTTGAAAGTATATATATACTTGTCTAATGAAGTACACACCTTTACAAAAAATGAAATATATACTCGAATGAATTGAATGCATGCAACACAACTTTTTGCAATTTCATAATCTAGTATATACTAACATAACCTAGTATATACTAAATTAGGGGAAAGTGGGGACTGCATGAATGCCTATTGTATCAGCACCCTTAAAAGTTTGCATTAATAGTTTTGTCTAGAAGAGAGCTTCGATGTTAATAGCCAGCATCACATAAAGTAAATGAGTAACACACACACACAACTTAAATTTAATTTCTTGTATTTTTAATATTCTTTTTGGTTCTGGATTGCATGTGATATATGAAATTTCCTCAACGTTTGCTGTGTAATCTGTGGTAGTTTATCGGTGTATGAAATTTGTTAGCGTGTTGTGGATTTTCGTGCAATAAATGCTGATGGGTGCATTTTTTTTTCTTCTTTTTGAGGAGTTTGTCTATTTTCAATTTCGTAGAAACGCTGGATAGACGCAACTTAATTATCCCAGAACAACCCCTGTCCTCATGGATTATGATCTAAAAGCATGTGCTGATGGTAAGAGATAAACTTTATATTTATTTTTTTTTCCTTAGTGATTTTCCACCAAGTGATAATCATGTCCAATTCTGATAATTTTCAATTTTCAAATGGCAAGACATTCCATTTTAATATTTTATCAAATGAAAAGCTTCCGCTGTTTTTCTTTTAGTACGATTATTTCATTTTTATTGTGTAATTTATTAACTGAAAGCTTATCAGAATTGCGAGCATTAGCTCTCCAAAATGCAGCTTTTGAGATTGCTTCTGTCTGGCATGGTTATTTGATCTTTTAACATTATTATGAACTGACACTTTACAACATGTCAGAAGAATGAGATACTGTGGGAGGCATTAATTTTTTCAATGATGGAATATAAAGCTGAACTTCACTTCCATCATAAAATGACAAAAGTTCTACCACACTTATATGCCAACATTTGTAAAAATTTATATTAGCCTCTTTGCCTATGTTTATGGGAATATATAATGGTAGTTGTGTTATATACATATATGACTTGCTCTTGATCATTTTTCATTGTTTGGTGTGGTACATTTCTTGATTTCCAGTTACTAAATGAAAGTTTTTTCTTTATTCACACACATTGACATGTCAAAACACTTTAGGACGTGTACAGTGCATAGTTCAAAACCATGTGCGGAGGGGTCTGCACATGGCATATGCGGCCGCATGTACTGAACATGCGGTTGCACATAGGGTAATATAACCGTTCGAATTGCGTTCGAACGGCTTTTGAACGGTATGTTGCTATTCGAATTACCATTCGAACGGCAATCCAAACCTAGAGGTAGAGTTTACCGTTCGAAGTCCATTCGAATTGAACTTCGAACGCCCTCTTACTGTTCGAAATCCGTTCGAACGGAATTCGAACGTGCGCCGCATATCGGGGATAATGTGCGTCCGGGGGCGCACATCAGCATGTGCGGCCGCACGTACCGGTACGTGCGGCCGCATTTCAAACTATGGTACAGTGTACACGTAGCACCTCTTTTAACTGTGTGCATAATATTACGTTTTGTTTGCCCTCCTACAAAACCCCCAATGATCATGACAACAGGATTGATCTAATATTCCAATTGATGTAATTGGTGTTATTGAGGATCCACAAATATCTGTTGTTACATTTCTTGCAACTCCTTAACATTGTGAAGGGGGAAAAGAAAATATGATTGGCATTCAGGAGTTGTCTTTTTTGTTGTGTGATGTAGTCCAGGAACTTTAGTTTTTTCATGAGTTTATCTCTATGTTCTAGTGAGGGAGAGTATTAAACATTGTACTTCTTTGCAAAGCTCAACATATTTTCTTTCTTATGTTAAATGTCAGTAATATTATATGCTTAATATCAACAATATCAAATAGATTAGAGAATTGGTGCCAAAGAACAAGAAAGAGAGTAATAAAAAAGAGCTTATCAATTGAGGTTTAGATATGCATAATTGCTTCTTGAAGATAGTCGAAGCCTTTCCCATGTGCAATCAGAAGAATCAATAGCAACACCATTTCCAGGATTCAACTAAATTCAGATTCCAAATTTCTGTGTTCACAAAGTTTGCACTTTACTCATGAAGATATGTATTCATCTCCATTCGATCAATATAAGAAAATAAGTAGATAATACATGAATATCTCTCTAAACACTTTCAGTTTCTCTCTATGAAGAATTCTCTCTCATTATGTCCACAAGCTTCCCAAGACCCCAATTTATAGAGGTATTTCATAATTTTAGCAAAACTCTGAACTTAATTGGACGTGAGAAGATAAGATGAATCCATCAATTCGTAGTGGAACTCTAAAAGAGTCCTTGAAGTGATGGTGGAAATCTAACAGACTCATTAATTCATAGAGGGAATTCAATTGAACCATCATAATAATTCATTCATGGTGGAATCGTAGGGTATCTCTTTATCAAGGAATTTTGAGACTAAACCAAAACATTAATAAATAATTTGAAAGACAAATTCATTTAATTTGAAACAATTTCCAACATCTTAGTCTCTGTTGATGTCGCTGGTAATGCAAGGACATAGTTGTTCAAAATGGCGTTGTGCATATCGTGATGTAAAACACATTACTTTTGACTCAATCATCATTTTTTAAAGCTTTTTTTTTATACTAGCACTTGAAATATGATTTGTATTGTTTAAACTTGATTCTACCAGATACAAAGGCGTCCGACATTAAGACAGAAAACTTGGAATCATATAACATTATGGGTGAAAAGGCTTCTCCAAGACAAGACACTGATAATCCAAAAAATGGAGGAGGAACTAAAGAGGAAGTGAAAGGAAACGATGTTAAATTGATGATCAACACTGAAACTGAGGACACAACTGGAGAGGTGAACATGGAAGCTGCTATAGCCGCAGATGATGTTATCCGAGCTGGTGGCTTTGGAGCTACAGATAGTATAAACAATTTCTGTCCTGTTGCAATGGATTCTACTGACTTTGAGGCCTCACTTCGCTATGCACGTGAATTTGAAGAACCACAGGGAGATACATCTAGGCCAGGGCTTGGCTGGAAAGAAACTAATGGGTCAGAAGAGCATTGATTGGTTTACTCCCCAACACTAGACTATGCGAGTTTTTAATGCTGTACACTAAAATAAGGAAGAAATAGATTGCCAGTTCATAGGAACCGAGCTTGTGGTCACCTGTTTTTGTAGCTTGATCCTCAGGAACAACTAATGAGTGATGACTGTATCAAAATGCATTCTGTAATGTATGAAAATGTACATGACTTGTGATGAAAAAATTATCCTTTTATTTCTGATAGTGCATTCTGGTTTTATCTTCACCCAGTTATGTGAAAAAGTTGCATAAAATATCCATCCTATTTAGCTGCCCAGTTCGTCATCATAAGGGGAAAAGAAAAATGAACCAGCTCATCGAAGGAAAGTGTGTATAATCTCTGTACATTGAATCTCTCAAATTTGTACTATTATCATTTTGAAAATTTCATATGAGAACTTCCTCTTTCATTATCCTCGCCATTAAGCATGAGCTAGATCGACATGTATTGTCTGCATGCAAAAGTTACAGGTTTGGTTTTTGCTTCATAAAATCACTGAATTAGCCAGAATCCAGGTCTCTGCGTGTCAAGCTGCTTATCCACATCTGTTCTTGGGTGGAGATTTTTTTAAAATATTTGTAAAATCTTCTATCCTGATATGATTGTACAATGCTGTTGCGAAGACCAGCCAATGCAGCAGTAATCAGAACATTCTGTTATCCTGGCCACAGCTTGCACTATGTGGAGGGGTAATCAATTTAAAGCTCTCTCCTTTTACATTCTTATATATGTTTCTAAGTTATGTATGCTCATGTTATTCACTGACTTCTACAAGAGATGTATCGCCTTTTGGAAAATTCTCTGTCCAGGTGCCAGGATTGCTAAAGGGTCATAAGAGTGCTTTCTTCGGACGAAAGTGTCCCATTGCCAGCCAAAATGGGTTCTCCACTCTTCTTTTGTTGTGTAGTACGGCAAGTATTGCTTCATCGCTATGTCGTTCGATCTGCAGAAGTTCAGTATCCGCCCATTTTGCATTAGAACATGTTCCAAGCCATCACGACCTGTCGAAGAAGGCATTGCAGATGAAAGGAACCCTATAAGGTAAATGACATCTTCATCCGGTGTAACTAAACTTGTTCTGTTATCCCATCTGCAGTCAATGAAACCAGGTTTAAAACATTGGTATTTTGTGATAAAACACAAGCAGAATATCAGTGTATATATATGTATATATGGTTACCTTGATTTGTTAACAGGGTAGATAAGGATGGGACCATTGTTGCTGTCTGAGAGGATTTCTTGGAAGACCCCTCTAGCAAAATCATGGATTCTTGACTTTGGCACGAGTAGGTTTAGCCACGGATGAGGGACTTCCCAGAGGCCTTTTGCTCGGAGCTTCACTTCAGAGACGTGTACTCTGTCTAAGAACTCCACATATGAGACTTCTGATTGAAACAACGTAGAAGATATGTATCTCAGTCGTGACAAGAGTGCCTTCACTTCCTGCAATCAGTGCAAAAAGAGAGATGTCAGTAGGTTCAGCTTGAATGTTGTCATGCATGGTTTCTAAGGCTAGTCTGGTTTACCTGAGTTGTGACGTGGGGATTGTCTGGGTCAAGGTTTTTGGTCATTTCAAGGCAGTAGAGAGTCCGTCCATCAGAGCTGAACTTACTGGCCTGAAGTGGGTCCTCAGGATCAAAGGATGACCTCCAGTTGTTCAAGAGTCCTGTTCGGTTTATTATCACGAAGCCTTCGATGTAGTCGAAGGTCTCCTCCGCCGATATCAACATCTCCTGGTCTTCCGTGAAGGTAGAAAAATCTGAATACAGTACTCGGATCCATTTCACCTGTTGAAAATGAGACTTGTTTTTTTAATGTTTGGAAAAGAACAGCTTGGTTTAGCTTTCACTTTTGAAAGGGTTTGAATTTTTGCATACCATCTTTGGCGCTTTCTCAAGATCGATTCTTGCTCGGGTGATGATTCCAAACTGACCCAATCCTCCGAGAGCCCCATAAAACAGGTCAGCATTTTCTTCTGATGAACAGTTGAACACCTCTCCTCTTCCTGCATGAGTCAGTATTTTACCATGTCAGTGGTTCAGATTAAAGGCACAGTGAATTAAAAGTGGGTTGGTTATGCAGACCGGTTACAATCTCGAGGTTGCGGACATTATTGATCTGTGGGCCGTGCCGGAAGGCTTGCCCGCTGACCCCTGCATTGGAAAGTGTGCCCCCTACGGTGAGGTAGAGGTAGTCGGTCCAAGACTTGGGCGCGAGCCCATGTTTCAGGCTCTCATGCAGCACATTTATCCAGAGCTCCCCGCCAGAGACGTCTATATAAGGGGACTCCCCGACATGGACTTGCATTTCTTGGTCTCTGAGAGACTCCATCTCGACAACAATCCCCCCCGGTGCCTGTGCCTGTCCCTGGAGAGAGTGTCCATGGCCACGGGCGGCCACGGTGATGTTCGAGCTCGGACCCATTACATAGACGTGCTTCAACGTCATCACGATATCAGAAACAGATTCCGGACGGAGAATAGCGTGAGGGGGGAACCGGAAACGGTTCCCAAAGTCACGCGAGGCGTGTTGGGTGTCCTTGAATTCGAAATGCCCATCCAGACCCCACATGTTGAATGGTGAGGTGATATCGGAGTCTGTTTTCATTGAAAGGTTGATATTGGCAGTGTAACTGCTCAAGAACAAGAGCATGAAGAGCCTGAGCACTCTTTTATGGAGGTAATATACGGGGGGAGTCTTCATTTTCTATGAAGGGAGGGAGGAAGAGTTTTTAGGGAGAGCTTTATGGGATTCAAAGGTGGCAAAACATGGAGAGGGGGAGCATGGAATTATAAAGGGGAGGTTTGAGTGGCCCAGTCAACCAAAGACTATTTGAATGGTTGGAGTATTTTAGACTCAGCTTGTGTGAAGATGGTTTCTGTTAGTTAAAGAAACAAATAAGTATCAATATATAAAATGGACTTCTAACCTTTCTACACTTTCAAACTTGTTTTTTTTTTTTGCCACTTTTTTCTGTTATTCCCCAAGAGAGAGAGGTTTTCTTTTATTTCTATAAAAAATTGGTTTTAACCAACAATTTTTCTTCTCTCTACACGCAGGCCATCAGAGAGCTATAGGTGGGGGGTGTGGTCCCGCCACGTCCGGAGGTGGGCGGTTTTGGACCACCCTGGTCGGTTTCATATAATGAAAGATTTTACAAATTTGCAGACGCCTTTACAAGTGAACGAGCGACACGTCCCCTGAGGACCGCCTCGTTCCGGCGATGGTGGTGGTGTTGGGGAGGTTGGATCTAGCAAGATCTGTTCATCACGTGGTGGTCCGGAGTTGGAGGTGGTGAAGAAGAAACTTCACTAGGTATTGATGCTTTTTGGAGCTATAACTTCCCAGATATGGAACACCCACAAAGCTCAACAGAAAGGATTTTTTTTGTTTTTTTTTTAAGGTGGGCCATCTATATCTGCTACTGTTGGAACCATATAATGAGGTCTACTATTAATGTGAAATGTGTGTTTTGGTACAAACTTGCTGAATAAAAATTTGAGGAAATATTGGGTGTCTGGAGCAGGTTGTGTATAGCAAGGAGCCAAGGATCCTCATAGTTCACTCACCATCGAAATTTGTTATTTCAATGATTACATTGTCGGGTAGCAATTGTCTATCGTATCATCAAAACAAAATATTGCATACTGTATCAACCAAATTGAAGGATAACTTTTAACAGTAACTGAAAAAAAAAGTTTAATTTCAACCCATATATTTTGGTGGATGGCAGATTTTTTTAACTAAATTTCTGTTCCAATGATGTAGAGCATATGAAATATTTAACCCGAGTGTACGCTCAATCAAGAAAACTGTAAGAAGGTATGCATTTAATACATTCAATGTATATTTCATTTTTCATGCAAATGTATATATTTTATCATACTAATATATATTTTCTCAAGAAATTATTGTTTAAGTTATAAAAGTGATTGTAGAAATCATTGTGATGTATTCACAAGACATTTGAGAATGAAGGAATTGGAAGCCAGAATGAAGGAATTGGAAGCCAAAATGAACTGAACTTCAATATTCTCTATGAGAAAGTGATTGATGTGAATAAGTAAAAGATATTATTTATAGCCTTGGTAGTAGTTCGATAGCCAATGATCTGAGGTATATGGAATTGTATATTCTATTATCTCAATATATATTTTATTATAAAAAATATAAAAATACATGCATTTAATTTATATAGGTATGCGCTTATTTTTTTTTTACAAAAAAATACCTAAAAATAAAGTATATACATAAAAAATATTAAAACTGTAAATGGAACTGAAAAAGAACAAAATGTAATAACCCCATTTACAACACCACCCGCAATCCACATCAATTTTGATTTTTTCAAAAGATTACATACCTATCTAATGAGATAGGTATTTAAAATGAATTATATGAGTATACTTTTAGAATAAATAATTTTTAAAAAATATATACATTTTGTTGAACTGTCATTAAGATATATAAGATTACAAACGATACTGTAAAAGGATGGTGTATAACAATAAATAATAATTATTCGTGCATGAGTATAGCACCTCATTTAGCATGTGTATAATTAAGATCAAGACAAATAATAATATTTTTTATTAAAATGTAATTAAGATCAAGACAAATAATTATTCGTGCATGAGTATAGCACCTCATTTAGCAGTTGTTTTCATGATATCTCCACAAACCTTCCCCCCACCTTGTCATGTCAACCCAAACCTCCTCCCACCCTAATCACACACACAGCCACTACAATCCACTCTGAATTTTCTTCTGGTCCACTGATTCAACAATACCACCTCATCCACCTCCTCCCTGAATACATGATTACATGATGTTGACATTTTATTTTTTTATTAATAAAAATATCAGGGCAGTCTGTGTGTGTATTATCAAGTACTTTGATTTTTTTTAATTTAAAAATGCAAATTTCATTTAAGAAGCATGTCGTTGTTACGTTGTATAAAGGCAAAATTAATTCCGGGTCCTTTGTAAAACCCCTGAATTATTTTTAGATCTTTGAATGTTTGGATTTATTTTTAAGTCCCTAAATCTCATTGTTATTATTTCTGTCTTTTTGACTAATAGTAATTAATTCCACTGTTCACATTTTCATCTTTACCCATCCTCTTCATTGACTGTTAACAAGTTTGGGTATGTTGGCGCGTCTCTTGGGAGGGAGAGAATGGCAGAGAGAGAGAGAGAGAGAGAGAGAGAGAGTCACCGGAGAGGGGGGTGACGGAAGGGAAGGGGTGATGGGAGGCCGTGGGTAGATGCAAAGGGGTTTCTATATGTGGAGATGAGAGAGAGAGAGAGAGGAAGTGGGGGGGGGGGATGAACACAAATAAAAGATAAGGCACTCCGATTGATATGGGCATCTAAAAATAACTTCAGATGTTCCATGGACATAAAAACAATTCAGGGTTCCCCGGAGGACCTGGAATTAATATCCCCTTTTATAAATGAGGTATATAATCAATTAATCAAATGAATTATATGGATTCACTTATACAAATAAAAGATTATATTATCTTTTTGAGGAAACTGTAGGCTATATAACTTTCAAAAGTTACAATAGGCTGAATTCTTGCCTCAACACAAGAAGGGATGAGAAGAAGAAAAACTCTCGGATGCATATCTCGTTGGAGATATAAGAGACTACACGTGAAACTTTGAATCAGATTGTGTATTATAACATCTTTTTTTTTAATCTTTTGCGGTCTCTCCACCCTCACTACATTTCACTGCTTATTTTTAATTTTTATGTCATGAGATGACTTGCATTCTAGTAATAACAAATCTATTTGATGGGAAGTCGGTATATCTTTTTAGTCTTTTTTTATTTGGTGGAGAGATTTTTTTTTTAAAGATGACCCTAAGAGACTGTTTTGTGAGAAAGAATACATCAGTGAGAGGAAAGAGACTTGAGAGAATATCATGTCCAAATTTACTGAAAAGCGTTTTTTTTTTTGCTTTAATTTATTTCTATAATTGATCTACAAGTGCTAAGGTTGAATTCTAGAAAGCAATGCATGATGCATAAAAAAAATGTCTCAAAGTTTTCATAAGAAGGAATTATTCAGCGTAAAATTTCCAAACTTTATGCTGAACATTTAGTTAACATGAATAAATGGACATATAGAGTACTATATATACTGACTCTAAATTACCATAAAATAGGCCACATGTGTTCATGTTGGCCATGGAAAAAAATTTCGAGTTTTTATATGGACATTGTATGTTTCACATTTGAGCACTTCATCAGTACCATGAGTTTCTCCATGCACCACTTTTTTTCTAGAACAAAGATTAGTAGTATATATATATGTGTGTGTGTGTGTGTGTGTGTGTGTGTATGTGCACTTTGTTGAAAAGTTGATTTTAGTCTTCCTTTAATTTGTTTGGTTTTTCAATTAGGCTAATGTGCCAATCAACACAATCTAATGAGAGACAAAAGAGATCTTCACTAATGAAGACTTTGTTTCCCTTTTTCATGTCATTATCTTTATTTAAATGCTTTTTGAGCACTCTATTATATATATAATAACATAGGGCCTTAGGAAGGATGACTGTTTCCTCCAACATAATTAAGTTGATTAGACATTTACTGCACTATTTTATAGAGAAAAGTTTTCCTTGTATTCATCAAGGTCTCTTATATATAATTTATCTTAATACTCATCTATCAATATTGTATTTCTTTCAACATTTCACATGGTCTCACGCATGCTAATTATTTCAAAAATGTAGCATGATTTAAGGTCCTTTGCATTAGTGGGACATAATCCAAAGTTACAATCAATAGATCTTTATTCCCTTTGGAGAGCTACGTAACTTTATTTGGGATATTATATCATATTCTATGATAGATAACTATCAGATAGTTTTATTTAATTACAATTTTCTTGTACAATTTTTTTTTGTCATGGATATGCTATTCCAGGCATTTGTTTGGAATTATTATCAAAACTAAGCTTATGATATCTTATCCTTACATAGCTACCAATCCGTACAAAACAAATATCTTTTCTTGCTATTACGCCTCTATCAGGCCTTATTCTGGAGGTTGAATTCATTTTGCTAACACTCATGTTTGCAACTGTTCCTTTCTTGTACCAATAAATAAATAAATAAAATTAAAAAAACTATTCCTTTCTCGAATTAAATATAAAAATGATATATTTTAAGGTAAAAAATATATGGAAAAATTTCTTTTAATCTCTAAATTAAATGATTCAAATTTAACCAATATATATAGATTTATTGCTAACCACATCGGTTCGAGTTATTAGAATCCGAGTGGGTTCGGGGGTATTGTTTCTAAACGTTAAAATCTAAATTCAATCATGTTTAACCTGCCCAAGTTGTACCTTTTTTTTGGAGTCCGGATTCAGTCAGGCCTGGATACCATCAATACTATAAGTATTGAACTGCACAGCTTATAAATCGAACCACACGGCTATGAATCGAACTGCACAGTCAATTGTTGGGTACAAATGTCACTCTTAGTGCAATTCGATTCATAAATTATATATGTAGTTCGATTTATAAATTGTGCAGTTCGATATTGATGGTACTAATGGTATCCAGACCTGACTGGCTTCGGACTCACTTTTTTGATTGAGGAGTATAATACTGATCAATAATAATTCTAGAAAAATCATTCCACTTTTACGTTTGGATGCCATTGTCCGTGTTGCAGGAGGAACAGCAAACAAGTCTTCATTTATATATGTTTTAGTTATCAAAGAATATAATAATTCATTAATTCTTGCCGACCTACCTCCTCCTTGTTTATATGATTAATCCAATACTCTATGAACCCTAGCAATGCCCAATAAAGGGGATACAAATTAATTATAAGCTCCAGGTGTTTAGTGCCCTCCACTCATGCTAGCTTTTGAGTCTCATTTTGTGGGCATTGTCTGATCATCAGTGGGTCAGAAGAAATGGGTGGATGCAATCTTTGCCAAGTATTTCAACTTGATCAACTGCATTGTCATGAATTATATATAAGTTTTAATGTAATATTAAGTGGTACTGTTCATTGTCATTAGGGCACATGCATAATTTTATGGGTCATTGGCAAGAAATATGATGCTTTTGTGAAGTTTGAAACATATGTGCCATGTTAAAAGTAATGAGAGATGGTTGTACAGTAAGAGGTTGCAAATTAAATTAGAGGGAAAGTAGTTCAGAGTTTTTTTGAACTTGGAAAATTTATAGGCCCCTTTATAGCTCTTCTTTTTAAAGTCTTGAAACCACACTTAAGTGGGGCAAAACATATATATGGAAAAGAATATTGTAAAGACAATGAAACAAAAATTCACAAACACCTTTTAATTTCACCAATCCAAGTGTCTTCTAACCATTTCCAACCATAATCATGTTGTACTCCAAACTTTTCTTATCGAGTTTTTCAAGGAAAATTAAAGTTCAATAATTAGAGAAGTGCATACACGTTTAATTATTATAATTAAAATTAGGGTACTTGGATGATTTATGACATTTTTAATTATAAAAACTTCCTTATATCATTCACAATTTACACATTACATTTATCCTTCCAAATGAAAACCCTATCAAATGTTACTATATAAGAATTAGAATTTTGTCGCTGTGTCCTACTATATATAGTCAGTCCTATTTATTTTGTAACCTACATTAAATCAGAGACTTGGAATATCAATGGATGCATGTCCTCCCTGTTGGGACACGTGGCAGTCACACATAGGTTGAAAAAGGGTGGCCATGCAAACAATCTTATCGCATATATGTCATGGAAAATCCAGCATTAAAAAGATAAAACCAATGGTGATTGGTGACTCTATGCCATAACCTTCCAGACAATTAAATACAGTCATGCTCAGAACTCTCAAAACTCTCTCATGGTGGTTACTCCGGGCATTTTCATGTGAAAGATGTTGAACCAATGTGCTTGGTAGATGGTTTGAGATTGAATTGTTACATAAATTAATTAAAACGTTTCACATACATCATTTATGTCCGAAGTCTACTATGCATTAATGTATCTGACAAGCTGCCTCCAACCAATATGTATGACAGAAGTGAAAAATCTAACCACTGAAGTGACTTTCCTTTCTTCATGCTGGCTTGCATTTTCTTCGTGTTTCATGTGTGATCAGTCAATATTTTGGATATCCAGAGAAGAAAGCCTATGCAAAATATTAAAATATTAAATATGTAGTTGGTTTGTGTTGAATCTTAGCAAACTTTACCTGATTTTTCGACTTACACATGGAAGAGAAGATGCATCAATTCACTGTAATAGTTAAATAATTGGGATACAATTCAAGATCAACCAGTCTACTTCCTTATGGTTGCCTGTTTTTCTCAAAGCAATCCCATGTTGCTCTCTTAAAAAATATCTCACAACCCTATCAAGAAAAACCTAAATAAATTATGGTACAAAAGAACAAATTACAAAATAAAAATAAAAAATGATGCTGCTTTGTCTGAGCCCTCTTGTTAGAATGTGAGACATCTCATAATAATTGGAATTAATCATGAATGACACGCTTGGATGTAGTGATTATTTATAAATGTTTTCTTGCCCAAGCAAGTTTTACAATATTGTACATGCAGAGAAACCTCAATACATGTTTATCTATTTTGATTAGAATTTTGATTGCCCCATTTAACACAGTTAAAAAGATAAAATTAAAGCCATTAAAATAATAACACATGGGATTGATTGAGATTCTGATTGCTTCATTTAATGCTGCAAATTAAATGAGAAACTGAGATTTAATTTATGTTTGGCTTAGTACAAATAAGAACTTATCCCTATTTGTACCGTATCCAAACAAACCCCAAACGTGATTGTTGAGAAGGGCATAAATTATACACATATGAACGTGGCTTTCATTTTGATGAAGTTTGATTTTTTTTGACCAAATATTGCCATGCACATGCACACGCGCACGTCCTGCATGGAAAAGTTGAGAGTCGGCATGAAATGCCAAATTTTGTTCCACAAATGTTAGGTCTCAAAGGCTTTCTTGTACTCATCAAATACTTACTTTTTGACATGAACTGAATATGCAAAAAAGAAAAAAGAGCTTGGTCAGTGGATATAATTTTTCTTTTTGAGTGAGATAGTTCATGAAGGATCCTCCCAAGAAAATCTAACCTTAGAAAGATCTTCTTCACAATATTTATGTCATATATGCATGTGATATAGATTTTTCAATCTTTTGGTATATATTTCAATACATTGCCTCTCTCGTGTGGTCTTCATTGAAGACCTAATCAATATGAAATGTGATCTGATATGATTGATCTTTCAAAGTCAATCACAAGGATGTTTAGAATAACTAAATGAAATGACAACTCAATTGCCACACTGTTGGGGTGGATGAATGTCTTAATCATCCATGATAACTGTGTGGGTTGGTTGGTCTACCTCTTTCAAAAAAAAAAAAAAACTGTGTGGGTTGGATAGATTTCTTTAACTACTGGATCTCAATTCACTAGGTTCTTATGATCTTTGGAGATCTGTTTGTGATGGAGATTGAGTGGAGACTCAGATTCTATTATGACTTTCACTTGATGACTATCACTCTCATATATGGAGGAAGAATATTGTCTTCATCAACACCAAATATTGCAATGCCAAACTGTCTGATTTTTGTGGATATCTCCAAAGGAAACCAATTCATACCCCCATTTGATTTTTTTTGGTGGGTAAAGCCATTTGATTCTTTGATATTAACAGATCAGTGTGTTTTGATCTTCAAATGCATAATAAAAATCTTTTAAAGGTGTGTCTATTCGAGGTGTGGCCTGTAAAGCTTTTTTGATCGATCGATGTGAGCTTAATTCTGTATGAACACGTGCTCAATTTTGTCATAATTAAAAGTCTCTGTGCATCACATCTCAAATCTCAATTTTTTCTATTGAGACTTGTTGGATTAAACTTTTCTCTCCTTGATAATGCAACCCTAATGAATGCAAATGGAGGTGTATCTTTTTATAATTGTGGTTGTCATTTACAGCTAGTTGGGGTGGTGCAATCCATCTTGTTAGAACGTTCCTCCTTTTTCCATCATGGCCAATTTTTCATTTGTCAACTAAATATCCTTAAATCCATGAAGTTGTTCACCAGAAAAAATACGTGTCGTTGAATTGGGAGAGTTCACTTTGACGGACTAATACATGACCCTTTTACATGTGATTAGGTATTGAGTTGGAGCTCAACCCGAACTCGATCAATATGAAAATGAAGGAAGTCAACTAAAACCTAATTCAAGCTGACCCTCAGGGTTAAAAAGTTCTCTAAGGCTAAGTTTTTCAAAACAAATGTCGATCTTTCTAAAAAAAATTGAACTTCGCAGCAACTACAGGAAAGAATGGATGACCCATGCATATATGCCTCAGAGAAAAAAATAATATATAAGATATAAGAGGGGGAGCTGCAAAGAGAGTGGAGAACCTAAACTATGAAAGAATAATCTATTTTAGAGTGAAAAGAAACTGGCGACTCAACTTTTAGCTCATATATTAAAATATAAATTAAACATGCATTTAATTAAACTTTGACTCCATGCCCACATTGGCACCGCAAAAAAAACTGTTATATAGTGACACTTTTTTTTTTGTGAAGCCTTTATATGTTGTAATTTTTATTAAATATCACAAAAATAAAAAAATAATATTTATTGCCACTAAATGATCAATCCATTTAAAATATAGGGCATTAATAAATTAGACTTCTAATTCAACCACTATGGGATTGGGTTATATTTCGTGAATCACGGATTAAATCTGACCACTAAAACCATCTTAATTAAAAGTCAATTAAGTAAGATATCAGGTTTAATAAACCAAAGTTTCACCCTATATTACCACCACCGTTAACCTGGGATGGGATCCTATGTGGTATGCATAGAGAACTACCATGTAGCAACCAATAAAAATGCACCACATAAACCGAATGCATTGTGAAAACTCCAACAAAAAGACTGTTAGCGGTAAAAGTTTATTTAATTTAAAAAAAAAACTTTTTCTCCCCATATGCGGTGCTCGTTTTCTCATTGGATGTTATAGGGTGTTCCCTGTAGCAAATCACAGATGATCTGATCCCCATTAACTTGAAGAAGATTTTCTCCAAGGGAAAAATCCAAATAACCCCCTGCATGTAGATTGTCAGAAATTCATATAACTCCATGACTTTTCCTAAATTCCATATAACCTCTGAAAAAACCCATATAAATCTAAATAACCCCATGAGTTAAAATTTTATTAACAGATGAAGAATATTTTACGAATATTTTATTTTATTAACCCTGACTAAAAATACAAAAAACCCCTACAATTTATTAACAATTATGTGAAAAAATTATGTACATGGTGATTTTATCTCTCTGGATATACTATAAAACCCAATGCGGAAGGATAAAATTGTCATTTACAAATGACTTTTCACATTTTTAACATATTGTAGAGTTTTTTTATAAAACTATATTGTCAACTAGGGTTAATCAAACAGAATATTCGCATATTAATCCTTATATATTTAAAAAAATTAACTCAGGGGGCTATATGGATTTACGTAGGTGTTTTCAGGGGGTTATATGGACTTTCAAAAATGTGAGGGGGTTATATGAATTTCAGGCAGTGTACAGGGGGCTATTTGGATTTTTCCTTTTCTCCAATCCTTTCCACGTTCTATCACGTGAAGTAAAAACCTTTTTCTAGTCATGATATTCAAAAGACATTCACTTGTGGTATTTGCCTAACAAACATAGACTGGTGTATGATTGTTTTTGTGGGGAGGGATAGGGACACAACACCCTCAAGATAATAATTTGTCAATGAAGCTAGATACTTCCCTCCAATAAAAAGCCACAGCCTACCAAGCTAGCCCTACAAAATTGGCTTTGAAAATTCTTCCAATTTGTGACGTTGGGGCAACACCCATTAATAGTTTCCAAGAAAATGACACTCAGAAAGCTAGGAACACCATAATAAGAACATTAGACCACTTTCTTGTAACTAAAATAATGGGTGGTTTATAACATCTTCTTGTACTAAGTTTATAAATATTGAAGTGGTCCATGGTCTGATCAGTGGTTTGTATCATTATTTTTTCCTCATGGTGAAGCCAGGTTCATGGTGACAGACAAACCTACATGGGAAACAAAAGTTGCAGAAAACCTCAATGTTCTATATTGACCTTGTCTATATGTATGTATCATGTAACACGATGTACATAAAACCTAGAATATATTGCCTTAATTTATCATTACTGAATATTTTTAATTCTTGGGTATTGGTTTTGACCCTTTATTTATTGCCTTAATTTATCATTACTGAATATTTTTAATTCTTGGGTATTGGTTTTGACTTCATAGAGATCATTCAATCAAAGAAAATGTTACCCAACTGTACTTTTAGTCCAATTTATCACTCAAATGTTGTGTGTGTATACATAGAAATTCCAATTGAAAGGAGTATATATAACATTTGAGTGTTAAGTTGGTCTAAATTAAAAGTAGAGCTAGGTCTATCTGCACTCCTCATTAGCTTCTCTTATGCGAAGAAAATATTATTTAGAATTGATGTAGCATGATTCAGAACTGATTTATGCATATTTTTCCAGAATTAGTTGCTATAAATTTTAATTTTTTTTCTATTTCTTAAAACACGTGATTATACATAGTTTCCAAAATTAGATTTTGGGAATAGCTTCAAAACTTACTAAATGATTGTGAGATCCTCTCATTGGCTTCTCTTATACAAAGAAAACCATTATAACACTGCATTTGTTACAAGACATTAGAGCACCCTCAAATTTAATCTATCCATAGGAAAAGTAATTAAAATCAAGAGCAACCAAAGAAATAGAGTTTGATTATTCTTGTAGTTAAAAAGATGATCTCAGTCTTTCATAGAAAAAATATTATTTGGAAAACCAATTTAAAAATGTTTCTTTTGTGTTCCTGTAACGAGTGGCATACTGTCATGAGAACTAACCCTTAAGCATGCTATGCAAGAGACTAAGACAACTTTTAAAATACGAGTCCTTACCAATAAATAACACAGATTTTGATAAGTATGCAAACAATAAAGATTGTTGTTATTATTATTATTTAACTTTTTTTATGATTTTGGGTCCTGAGATGCAGCTTGCCAGCTTGGTCAACTATGCTTTTTGTGGTTGACCACTTGACCATATCTTTGGCCAAACTCTAAATATATGGTTCCTAATAGTTATCCATTTCTTATTTTTAGATTCTAGATTCATTATGCGTTGAACGAACCTTTGAGACTATAATGTCATGTTATATTATAACAAAAAAAAAAGGGAAAAATTCAAATAACCCCTCGGTAAATTGCTTGAAATTCATATAACCCCCTGACTTTCCAAAAGTCCATATAACCCCTAAAAACACATATGTAAATCCAAATAGCCCCCCGAGTTAAATTTTCGTTGACAGATTGCTCAAACAAGGTAATGAAATGAAAGAATAAAGGCGGTTCAGTGTTGCAGGGGGAGCTGGAAGAACATAGTATAACAAAAACTCTCTACAATGTGTTAAAAATACAAAAAGTTCTCTGTAAATGACAATTTTAACCATCTGGATAGGGTTTTATAATCCATTTGGAGGGGTAAAATCATCATGTACATAAGATTTTTCATATTTTTAACAAATTGTAAAAGTTTTTTTGGTATATTGTATTTTCAATCAAGGTTAACAAAATAGAATATTCGTATAATATTTTTCAATTGGCTATTTGGATTTATACGAGTGTTTTCAAGGGTTTAATGACTTCATTAAAAGTTAGGGGTTTATATGAATTTCAGGTAGTTCACTGGGTCTGGGGGGTTGTTTGGATTTTGTCTTATAAAAAAGTATCGATTTGGAAAAATCATTCTTGTATTCTATTTTAACTTTTGAAAGTATACATTTATTTAAATTTTTTATGAAAATATAGAAGCAAATAAATTGAATATACATTTTTATAATTTTCTAATCTAATATATAACATATACTAACCTAGCATAATATATAGTTATATACTAAGTGAGGAAAAATTCATTTTTAAGCAAAAAGTGAGCCCAAGTAATTATGTTATTAGGATCAGTAAAATGATATGTCCAACACTGCGCGTCTGTCGGTCTGTGTGGAGTCTGATCTTCATTAGTTTTTTTTATATAAGAAATTATACTATTATTAAGAAATATATTAGGTTATTGTTTTTAGTGCTGTTACACTCAGTTTTTTTTATAATTTAAATTACATTCTCATATAACTCGTTACAGATTCTTTAAAACATATGATTCGTTAAACGATGTATATACTTCGCTAAATTCTTTTTTACACTTACTAATAATGAGTTTATTCAACTCGAAATGGATCGACATATATTTTTTTATTAAAGCATATATCTTATAAGGTGATATTTATTATTTAAAAAAAATAAAAATGTATTGTTTGAGTTTTAATTGATTGAAATGATTGAGTATAGTAAAAAATTTTAAAAAAATATATCTCATTATGTAGGCGACCAACCCCTATGTTCAAAGCGCTTATTCAAATATGGAATTGGTCCATGTTAGTCATAGAACCAGATCAGAAGGGCCCATGTTGCGCAATTAAGGATGGAGTGGAGGCCCAAGCAAATCAAGACACAATTCCTAAAACTGGTTTGACAAGGAGATGAGTGGTCAGAAAAAAGATAATTATGGAAATAAGTGAATAAAATTACAGTTTATTCATATTTTATATAAAAAATAATCAAGATAAATTGCGGACAATTGCCTCAATTTTAAAATGAAAATGAAGATAAAAGCTGATATAACATTTATCAGTACTTTTTATCTCAATTTTAAAAAATGTAAATATGAATAAAATTAATAGACTTTTTATCCACTAAAATTATGATAATTTATATTTAAAACTAGCCCTTAAAATTTAAGAAAAAGATATTTTCAGTTTTGTGTGCTCCCCATATTGAAACATATAACAAGGGTCATCATTTGATCCGAACCCACAAGCCTGACATGCCTGGTTTAGATCCGTTTAGAAGACGGGCCGGGCTCGGGCCTCAGTTAGAAGCCAGGCCCGACCCATGTTAAGGGCCATGTGGGAGGGGGGCAGCTCCCCCCCTTTACGTTGGGGGTGGGGCCAGGTGGCCCCCCAGAGCCTCCTAATTGTTAAAAAATAAAAGTATGTTTTTTATTTTGAAAAATGTTAGACTCAATTCTATTCACCGATCAAACTTAGACCTCACATTTTTTATTTATTTTTAAATAGTAAATATTATTTAATGAGATATATGCTTTGATAAAAATTGTTTATCACGCTATTTCGAGTTGAATGAACTCATTTTTAGTAAGTGTAAGAAAATATTTAATGAGGTATATATAATATCTAACTAGGTATTTGCTTAATTGAATTTCTATCGTGTTATATAGAACTGTGTTTTGGGCTGAAAAAAAATCGAGTGTAACAACACTTTTTTTTTTGCAGACCCCTTATACTGATAAAAAAAAATTTAAGGGGCTTTAGGCCCGCCCGTGAGGCACAAGCCCGGTCGGCAGGCTCGTTCAAGCCAGAGGCATGGGTAGGGTCCTCGCTTGATTTTTTTGTTTTCCGACTGGCTCGGTGCCCAACATATAATGTTACAAGGTCATCTCCAGCCCTTACTCAAACATATATACTAAAATTTCATTTAAAATTTGAGTAAAAGTTTAATTTGATATGAGGTGTCTCCAACCATCATTTTTCTCTTTTACTCAAATCTTTTAAAAATTTTACATTTTTTTCTAATTATTTCCTATAAACATATTTTAAAAAAATTCAAAATTTTTTACTACTTAATTTTTTTTTCTTCAAGATATTCAAATTTAAAATTATAATCTTTTGAAAAAAAAAAGAGTAAAAATAATATTTTTCATTAGAATAAAATAAGAAATTCAAAAAAAAAAAGATGAAGATTTAAGGGCATCTCCAATCCTATACCCAAACATTTACTTAAACTTAAATTTGAGTAAAAATCACCCAAAAATCTCTCCAACCATTTACCCAAATTAAGTTTTTACTCAAATTTTTACCCAAATTTTTTAACTTTTTTTCCTTTATTTCCACATTTTCTTCTGATGCGACATTTTTTTCCTTCAATTCCAAATTTAATTTAATTATATTAGATATTTTTCCACCCCCCAAAATTTTCATCATCTCTTGAAATCCAAAAAAAAATCTTATTTCTTAAGTCTTCATCTTTGTTTTTTAACTTTTTATTTTTACTCGAGTAAAAAAAATATTACTTTTACATTTTTTTTTAAAAAAGGATGATAATAATTTTTAAATTTAAATATTTTGAAGGAAAGAAAAATTGAGTAAAAATGTTTGGGGAAAAGACTTTGAAACTGTTTATAGAAAATAATTACTAAAAAATGTGAAATTTTTAAAAGATTTGATTGAAACACAAAGTGATGATGGTATGAGACACATCATATCAAATCAAACTTTTACTCAAATTTTAAGTATAGATTTGAGTAAGGGTTAAAGATGGCCTAAGGAACCCCCCCCCCCCCCCCACCCCTCCCTTTTTTTTTGAGTTTCAAGGGATAATAAAAAAAAAAATTTGGGGGGGGGGGGCGTTGAGAAGACATTTAGTATAATTCAACTAAATGTGAAATTAAAAGAAAAAAATGTCACATTGGAAAAAAATATGGAAATAAAAGGAAAAAAGAGATGCTGAAAATTTGGGTAAAGATTTGAATCCAATTTGATTTGGGTAAAGATTTGAGTAAAAACTTGATTTGATATGTGTATGGATAAATGATTGGAAATGGTTTTATGTGACTTTTACTCAAATTTAAATTTGAATAAAAATTTAAGTATAGGATTAAAGATGTTCTAATATGTATATCAATAAGAAAGATTATATGATTATATATATATATATATATATATATAAAAGTATAAACTACAAATGAGTTTGTATAAGTGGTTGATAATTATTTTTTAAAAGTGAAGTATATATTAAAGGAAAAATATCATTCACTCAATTTTTTTTTTAATTTGAGAATTCAATTGAGATAGGTTAAATAAGTGTCTTTAATTTTTGAATTTATTAAAAATATAAAAGTGAAAATTTTTAAATTTTTATACACCACACACTATTTTATCAGTAATTTATCAACACGACAACACTATAACACCGTCGTTTCAAAACGTGAACAGTAAAAAGTAAAACCCAGAAACCCTAATTCGTACGAAGGTCTCTCTCTCTCTCTCTCTCTAAAAGGGTCCCCCCAAAAAATGGCGCGAATCGGAGACTCAAATCCCTAGCCGTCGATCGTCAGGAGGAAAAGAAGAAGAAGAAGAAGAAGAAGAAGAAGAAGAAGAGAAGATGAGGGCTTTGAGAACCTTAAGATCCCTCTCGATCTCTTCGTCGGCGTTTCTGCGATCCCTTCGCTTCAGCGTACGTGTTCCTTTCTTGATGTTGTTTGGCTTTTCTTCGAATCCTTTTCAGTCGGAGCTCTTCATTCACATTTGATTACTTGTATCTGTGAAGCGGAGGGAAATGGCTTGCGTTGGGGGGCACACGCGCGGGATTTCATCGGCAGGTATTGAAAACTGGCTTTTGATGGCTGTGTTACTCCGATTGTTCTACTTAAGCGTCTGTTCTTTTAATCGTAGTATAAATGTATGAACTTGAAAGGTTGAAATTTTTTTTTTTGTTGTTTTAGGGACTTGAGAATGTATTTTTGAAGATGGGCCTGTTGATCACTTGAGTAGGGAATTTGGAGTTTTTTTTTTATGAACATTATTAAAATTAGGTCCTTCCACTGTGATGATTTATCGATTTTGTTGAACATCTGAACTGGTACTTTCACCACATGAAATGGAATACTCTGTCTTTTTTATGTTTCTGATATTTGTTCTTAAAATGTTTGGGAACCGCATACAAATCTGTTAAATCCCTTTGAGATTGGAATTCTCCCTACAAATTCTGCGTGTTTCTCTTAATCCTATGGGCTAAGTTTTTCCAGACCTAAAAAAGAGCCATTTACCTTCCTTTCATGGCTACTGTGGAAAAAGGTTTTCTAGATCGTTGGTCATTGGGTATTTCATGTGTATGGTATTGTAATTTCCGGTTCTCAAGTTATTTGTTTCTCTTTTGTTTTTTTTGTTTTTGCCTTCATGCCTCTTATCGCTCAATTACCAATTTTTGGAGCTGCGCATTATTATGTTTTTAAATAAAAGATATGGACCAAACCTTTTGTATTTGATGTGCATTATTTAGTCATGTACTATGAAATTAAATAATGGATACCAGAGCTGATTGATTTCCTTGACTGTAGTGACATTTGAATCAATTATAAATAAATCAATATATGTAGAAAAGAAGAATTATTTCTTTAGGAGAAAGAAGCATACACCCGTATTTGTCTGATTCTGTAGGCCATTTACATCTGTTATTGCTAATTCCCTTGAATGCTTTCAACTTGTTCTATTATCATTCTTTCTCATTATTTTGCCAATATTTAGCATATGTTTGAAAGATGCTGCTGGAGAATAGGTATTAGCCATTCAATACTGTCTTGATGAACTAGATTAAATGTTTGATTTATTGTTACATATATCCTTCTTATGGAGCATTAATGTTCACAAACTAGTCGGCCTATTTATTTTTTTTAGGCTTAAACAAGTGGAGCTACAATTTGAGTTTTCATGTTATTCTGTCATATGTTCAGTTGAAGGGTTGCTGGAATATGAGATGGATCCGCAGTATGATGATGATGGGGCAATGAAGAAGGATGCTTTACTTTTTCAGGCTCTCTCTCAACTTTCCAGTGACTTTAGCAAGGAATCAATGTTATCTTTACATCGTTTTTCCAGTTCACGATACGCTTCTGTCATTCCCACTGGATCTCTAAAGTTAGACTTGGCTCTTGGAATAGGAGGACTACCAAAGGTGATGTTCAATATCCTTCACCTACAGTAATTTCATATATCAGGAAACATGCTATCATTTGATATTTGTTTAGGTTATGAGCATTGTTCTGAATTGTCTGTTTGTTGATACTTAGCATAGTAGCTTTTTGCCCTTTTCTAGGGATTAGAAACACATTTGTGTTATTTGTTTGAGATCTTACTCTTGTTGAAAGGTTTTCTTCTCGTGACATGAAGTATGGCCATGCTAAATTCTCTTGCATGACCGAATTCCCTCTTCCTTGTCCAAAGTATTTTGTAATGGGAACACCAGTGTGACTACGATTCTCTAATATACGGTTTTGCACTTTGCTTTCTTACTTATGAGTGCTTCAGTTATGGGCTTTTGATGTAGAATAAAAATTCCGCCCTCACCAAATCGTTCTAGAGTCTCTAGCAATCTACTTAAATTTTTTTGTTACCTTTGGCAGTGATTCTTTTAATGGATATCATTTTGGATATGCAACTTACTTATTTTAATCTGTAGTGCAGGGCAGAATGATAGAGATTTATGGGAAAGAGGCATCTGGAAAGACAACACTTGCTCTCCATGTTATCAAAGAAGCTCAAAAGCTTGGAGGTTTTTACTAATCTCTTATATATTGAAGTATCAGTGATACACTTTAAACATCAAATTAGGAGCAATTTTGTTTATATTCAGCAGTTGACTTGAAACTTCTAACCAAGTTTTGAGGAGTTCATTTGTTAAGAAACTGAATTAGAGTTACTATTTGAAATTAATTTCTGGACAATTCAGACTACCAGCAAATTCCCTATATCAGAATTTCCTAAATGTTGAACTTGTTGAACCGCTGAGCTTTGAACAGTGCTGCATAGAGCTCCAGGTTATGTTAAACTAGCTATCTTGGGCGCTTTACTTGGAAATTAGAGCCCAAGTGCAACCCAAATGCCCTTTTCGGGATCAATTTATTGGCAATTCCTCTATGACCCATGATTGTGTGGATCATTTTTGTTGTGGAAATCTCCTTCACATTTCTTCCTGTGGATGTTCTTCTATCAATACTTGTTTTGTTGATTGCAGGATACTGCGCGTATCTTGATGTGGAGAATGCTATGGATCCATCACTTGCAGAAGCTATGGGTGTTGACACAAAAAATCTACTCATTTCACATCCTATTTCTGCTGAAGCTTCCTTTCATATAGTAGATACTCTGATAAACAGTAGATCAGTAGATGTTATTGTGGTGGATAGTGTGAGTAAACAATTTAGCAGCTATTCTTTTGATCATCATCAAATCATTTTTAATGTTTTGTTATCTTCTAAAAAGCATATGATAGGTTTGTATTTTATACTGCCTTTACATTAATTTCTGATATATACAATAATGGAGAATGAATACTATCATGGTGACAGGCCAGTCACCATGAAGAAAATATGTTCATGCAGGCACGCATGGGCACTGTGTGTGTGTGTATGGGCAAACATGCATATATATGGGTACAAGTTCACACACTCACACCATGGTGCAGGTTCATGTGGTTTATACTTCATACTTATATACAGATGGATCAAAATACGTATTTGTGTACTTACACTTGTTACACATGTATATGGGCCCAAATTAAAATGAACATGTAGGTTCGCTAAATGGTAGTGATGGTCATTTTTAGATTATATAGGCATGTCCCAGGATTTCACCAATTACACCCAGGAGTGGCTTACTGAGATCATAATATAATATTATAATGATTGGAGTTTTCTGGCAGATTGTGCAATACAATAACTTTAAAAAAATTGTGACCATTAGCAATATGTGTGGTTATTTGAATTGCAAGTTCTTAGTTGACATGATTTGAAAATGTTGCTCTTTGTCATGCATTATAAAAACTTAAAGGTTACTTTTTATAGATAGGATGATTCAACGTTATGGAGATTTATATATTCCCGAGATGCGTTATGTGCAATCATGCACACAAATGTATGCGCATTAGACACCCAAAAGCTGAACAAGAAATAGACATGTTCCACCACTGAGATGTTCTGTGTTCTCTACTCTCTTGTAACATTGGAAGTTTATGCACATGTTATGTTCATCTTCCTTGGAAGGGTGTTAAAGATAAGTTTGTGGGTGATTGTGTGCATTCAGGGTTTTCCTAACTAATGTTGGGGTTCTTTGTCACAAAGAAAAAGATCCATTAGTCGTCCATTTTCCATCCGGAAAGTTGCCTTCTGCAAACATGTAGAACCATGTTGTTTCTCTTCATATGCATGTTTTCAATTGTATTTGAGTGCATCTTGTGCTGATATACTTGCATGGTCATCTGTATTATTGTTATTGGGTTGTTCTGGTGCGAATATGCTTGTACATTTATAATTATTATTATTGGTTTACATACTTCATTAAATCGGAGCTGAATTTTTTTCAAGGCCACTTGTTTGCAAATTCTTTTTGTCACCTAGTTGTCCTATGGGGCTGAGCGCATTATGTTATTATTGTAAAGAGCTTTGCTACACCCAGCCCTGTTTTTGTTCTTATTTTTATCCTTATGAAGAATATATGCATTCCCTTGGATGCATCATTCACGTAAATATACAGTCCTTATATTTATGCATTCATATAACCT
Source organism: Acorus calamus (assembly GCA_030737845.1). NCBI lineage: Eukaryota > Viridiplantae > Streptophyta > Magnoliopsida > Acorales > Acoraceae > Acorus > Acorus calamus. Next base: position 4,955,840 of record CM060861.1, on the reverse strand, counting down.
GAGGCTAAAGTTGGGGTTCAATGTGCTTTATCTTTATTCTATTAACAAATTTTCACTATGTGAGTTAGATATGTTGAAATTTTGATCTATAGGTAGTTGGCTTTTTCTCTGGCACTGTTTTTTATATGCATGTGACAGAGTATTGTTTCTCATATGTTCTTTTGTTTCTGATTATGCCTTTTGATCTTAAGACAGGTAGCAGCACTCACTCCCCAGTGTGAACTTGATGGTGAGATAGGTGCTTTCTCAATAGATCAATTGCGATTGATCACTCAAGCTCTTCGGAAGATTCAATACTCTTTATGCAAGTCTCAAACGCTCTTGATTTTCATTAATCAGGTGGATATTTTATTTTGGTGCTGCTTTCTGTCATTCTTTTCTTTTTTAAAGATCTTTAGAAAAATAGCAGAACAATAATTTGTTGTCTGACTGATTAACTAAATATGAAAAGTTTAGGTATGTGATTTCATCATTTTCCTGGTTTGAGAAACTATATGTAACTATGGTTCTTTTCTCAAATTGGAGCTATGTTGTATCACAGTTCTTAAGAGAGGGTGTGCAATAGTTCTCAGATATATTTGATTGTTTTGTCAATCAAATATCACTAATTTTCATGAACTCCATGAATTGTAATATCTACATTCATTTTGCAATTTAGGTGCTTTCTTACTTTTATGTGGTTTGCACCACCTTGTCAGTAGTAGAGCATCTAATACATTGATGATATATTTGGTCCAGGTCAGATCAAATGTGAAATCATATCAGGGTACTTCTGGGCATTTCAGCGAGGTAACTTGTGGGGGGAATGCTCTAAAATTCTATGCAGCTGTACGTTTAAGGATTGCAAGAAAAGCTTGATCAGAGATGAAGATGAGGTAATTATATCTACAATTATTTGTGTTAAATAAGTTTGGTTTTCTCTGGATTTCATTAATTGCAAAATTTAGTGTGTGCATCTAATGTTCAATGTAATTCTCTTGAAAGAAAACTTATGAACAAGCGAGATAACATGGGGGCAACAATCAACATTACTTGCTTGCATCCTTTGGTTTTAGTATGAGATTCATATATTAACCAAACCTTTTACTCCCACAAGGCTGATTGCATTTTTACCCCCATCTTTTATATATTTTCCTTTTCATTTTTTTCTGTAAGGGGTGTTACTTAAGCATTAGTATTCCTCAGCTTGGGAGGCAAAAGTGAGATTCTACCACCAGATTTGATTAAAAATGGGACTCATTTACACAGGGAAGATGTTGGTAAACCAATGTTGGAGATAGAATTTCATTATGAGGCTCTTAAGCACTTTAAGGAATTCTCTTTGAATTTCATTATGAGGCTCTTAAGCGCTTTAAGGAATTCTCTTTTCATTAGTATCTAAAAGGAACATGCCTAGAATGATGACCATCAACGAAATGATTGAGACCGGGGTTTATTCTTTCCAGGCCATTGGTATCAATGTCTCCGTCCAAGTCATGAAAAATAAACTAGGACCTGCATTGAAGAAGGCCGATCTTGATATAAAATATGGCTGTGGGATCCGTCGCGAATCTGAGGTTTTCGAGATGGCTTGTGAGCATGGTATCATCTTAAAGAATGATGGGTACTGGATCCAAGGGGAATTTTTTGAAGATAAGGTGGAGGCTGAACATTATTTAGCCCAGAATGGTGTTGTGGTAGATGATCTTGCCCAAATATTACGGCACAAACTCTTCAGCAGATGATCAGAATTATTGGCTCTAAATGGTAGAAATCTTTTATTGCCGTGGAGCTCTACCTTTTGGGCTGTTGCTCTTATGGATGAATCCTGGATCCTTGTCACCGAGTGATTACTACAAAACCAGGTTATTTTTAAGATGCTAAAATTGAGATCACCATTTGTGCTGTGCTCATATCAACATCATAAGGATTCACCTGTCTCACCAGATGTTCAAGAACAAGTTATTGGAGGACGGATTCTTTGGCCGATCATGTCAACTTATGTATTTATTACCTGTAAAGTTCATTGTATCTGCTGTTTTATTTGTTATTTATTACATTAAACTAAATTGAGGCAAGAACTCATGATGTGCTAGTGGTTTTTGGATTATTATTTTCCAGGCTGTCTGAGATAACCTGCAAGTTATACTAATATATTGCATTGTAGTCTCCGACTTGTTCTAATTGTTCCAATCCAATATATATTTAGGATAATGTTACATCCAGCCACATTTTCAGCCTTAATTCCAGTTTACATGTGTTTTGAATTTTTTAAAAATAGTATACCTTATCTAATGAGGTGCATACTTTTATAAAAAATGAAGCATATCCTCCAATGAATTACATGGATGCACTTATAGAAAATATAAAAAATTTCTTTCGAAGCATATGCCTTGTTAACGTGAGCATATGCGTCGATAGAAATCTATCGATGCATATAGGGCTGGAATTGGGGCTGGAAATGGATCTGGGTGTAACAGCGCCCATATATTTATATAACATTTTAGAGATGCCCAGTGGATCTTTTTCTTTGCCTTCAGTCCTAAATCTCACAGATTTTGAGAACTCTAAGTTGCATTAATTATTCTAAAGTTCACACACTTATAACCTTAAGTTGATATCTTAACCGCATAAAAAAAAAAGAATTTCCATATCACAACCACTTTTTTTTTGTTGAGCACATCATGGACATGTGGAGATACTTGGTTAAATAAACACAAGTTGAGGTGAGACAAAATGAAAATCTCTTTTTACACATTAGAGGAGTGGATCAATGGAGTCCAAAAACTGACTAACAGATGGACTGTGGTGTGGAAGATGAGTTTATTTTGGCTTGAAGTGATGGTGTTGGAATTTTTTTTTATGAACAGGAAGACTTGGGATATGTTTAGGTCAATGTAAAATCTTTGAGAGATGATCAAGTTGCACTAATTAATAAGAGATTATTTGAAAGTTGGATCAGAAATTGACAGACAGAATTAATCGCACCAAGTAATTATTGTAAAATAATTTCCACCCAAAAAAAGAAAGTAAATGTAAAATAATAATTGTATTGTAAATGTAACAAACCTTCCCGCTCAAAAAAAAAAAAAAAAAAAAAAAATCAAATCTACAGTGATTTAGATCAATCTTTGACTGGTATGTAAGTATAGTAAGGAAAATGATATTTCCATTCCCACGTGCATCTCCGTTCGCGGACCTCATTGTGTGTGTGTGTTTTTTTTAAAAATTATAAACCGAATAGAGTATACATTTAGGTATAATAATGTAAAGAAAAATATTTTTTTAAAAATCTTTGTACACTATGATAGAGGTTATACACTACGTTGTCGTTTAGATGGAGACATAATCTATTTTAATGTTTTTGATTATTCTATAAATAAATTACTATATGAGTGAAACAAGTGACTTTTTGTTTAATTGTGTTTTTTTGTTATTTTTGTTTGGATATGTAATAATGAAATTTGTATTTTTTGATTTGACTATGGATAAGTTGTGGAGAAAACGTGAATAAGGTGTAAATAATTTTTAAAATGTAAAATAATGATTTGACTTGTGGGTCCATCGATTTACAAGAGGTGATGAAAATTGATTAGATAGCGAAACCCACTTATTCTATTGTCTGGAATAGTCCAAAACTAGGGAGAGGTGAAATTGTGACACCACCTAATTTCAGCTATACTTGCATCCAAATACAATTTATATCAATTATCCAAACAAGTATTTTTGACTTTATTCCAGTCTATTCCAGCACCAAACAGCCCCTAAGCTATCATGGTACAAGGGAATTACAGGGAACTACGGGCGGGGGTGCTATCTACACTCAAGGGCGCTAATACACGCAGCCCGTTTTGCAGCCCCATACACTAAGATAACGTAGTATATACTAAGTTATCATAATAGCATATGAGTTTTAGCATAGTATATGACCCAAATTTTTTTTTTAATTTTTTCATTATGAAAAAAATACATCAATGTATCTTATAGTATATGCTTTATTTCATATAATAGCATGCACTTCAAAAGATACGTGTATAATTTTTATAAAAAATAATGGACTGTAAAACGGACTGCAATTGAGGTTGTGTGGACCGTAAAAAAATCGAGTCCATTTCACTTCAGGCCCAAGCCCGTCCACAATCCACGTGGCAATATCTTTTTGTTTCTGATGAGAGATTTTAAGCATTAAATGAGATATAATATAATGGCCCATTTTAGGTAACAATTGATTCTCATAATATAGAAATTAATATAGAAACAGGTTTTTTGGCATGTATAATATATAAAAAAAAATATGTTATTTATTTTTATAACACCACAAATAACATATTTATGTTTATACAATTATAATTTTTCTTAATGAAAAAATGTGCTCCTCTTTTATTTTTTTTAACTAAAATAAAATTTAACCATAGTTAGTTCTTAACTAAGAAGTAAAAATGACAGAAATAACCTCAACATAATATTTGTCATAATGTAAATAATTAAACATGATAACCTAATTAATTTCTTTTTTTTTTCCAAATCAGCCATGAGCCATTTATCCTTATCTCTTCTTTCATTTTCTTTCAATTAAGATTTATTTTTTTAAAAAAAATTTATCATTTTGCAATATATATGATTAATTTTTATCAAATAAAATTTATTTCTTTTCTACTAAAGTAAGTATTACTGAATACTATGTCTTAGATAATATATAGTTTGTATATTTAATATTTATGTTTGGATTTTAGATGAAATTATCATTTTCTCGTTAAAATTAAGATTTTTTATTTGTATAAATATTGTACAGTATTTGTTAAGGTAAAATATGCAAATAAAAAAAGGGTTATTTAGTCATTTATCCAAAACTTTAATGGTTTTAATAGAAATTTGGATGAAAGTTTATTAAAATAATAAATATGCATAATTTCTATATATTTCAATGGTACAAAAATAAATAGGTTATTTAGAGATTTATAAAAATAAACAGTATTTTTAAAATGATATACATGTAAAAAAACCCTTTAGAAATTCTTTGTGTGTTATTTTGATCTTTTTTTTTCTTTTCTGCAAATCCCCCAAAAATCTGTGTGGTTCCTTAATAAGCGGTCAATATTTTCTTCATTAACATGTTATCCAGCATCTATTGATTCAATTAATGTCATTTTAATTTCATAACTAACCATTAAGAAAACAAAAATTAGAATGCATGGTTAAAGGACTTATAACCAGGGCACACATGTAATTATGTCACAATTTTAATAAGGAATTGTACGAGATATTTACAGGAATCAAATCTCTTCGACCCAAAATTAAAAAAAAAAAGTTTTTTTTAGAGAATCTCAAAAGACCTATATATTTTGAGACCTATATATAATTACCTCAACCCCCACCCTCTTCCAAACAACCTTTCCATGGCCACTTTCTCTCTCCTTTCATCTCTACTATTAGTTCTTCTTATCTCTTTCTCTCTCCTAACAGTAAAAACAACTTTCTCTCCCTCTTCCACTACATGTAATCTATCCCCACAAATGACCACCCACAACAATTTTTGCATGGCCAACACATCGCACATCGACACCCAACCCGTCGTCGGCGTCTGCTACGGCTTACTCGGCGACGACCTCCCCCAACCAACCGAAGTAGTGAAACTCTTCAAATCCAACAATGTCGGCCTCCTCAGGTTTTTCTTTTCTTTTCTTTTCTTTTCATCACCACTTCGGAAATTGTTTATTTTGAATTTATTTAAAATAAATATTTCCTCAGACTCTATGCCCCCGACCACGCTGTGCTTTCCGCCCTCCGCTGGTCAGGCATCGAAGTCCTCCTCGGCACCACCAACGAGGACCTCCCGCGCCTCGCGTCCTCCACAGCCTTCGCGGACGAGTGGGTCCGGACCAACGTGCGCGCGTACTGGCCCGATGTGAGGGTCCGACACGTTGCGGTGGGGAACGAAGTCATCCCGGGTCAGTTGGCGCAATACGTGCTCCCTGCCATGAAGAACATATACAATGCGCTCGGCGACGACCTACGCGGGCGGATCAAGGTGTCGACGTCCGTCCACATGGTCGTCCTCGGGGTTTCTTATCCTCCCTCCCAGGTAAATGCATGATGTATAACTGTGTGTGTATTGATAGGGATGACAACGGGATAGATTGAGATGGGTTTGACCGATTCCAATCTTAGATCTGACAAGTGATAACATGTTTTTAAAAAACCCAAACCCCATATCATCCCTTTCCGTTCAAAAGGGAACGAGTCTAAGAATCTTATTTTTTTAAATATTTTTCAACTTGTAAACCAAGTAATTATATTTACTTAATACATACTTAGGTATTTTATCAATTGTAATAAATTATATACATGATATGTTAGGTTTATTTTTGTATTATATTGATTTTGAATGATAAAAATAATGTAAACAGGTAAAACATGACGTGGTGTGTTCGGGGTTTAACATTTAATTAATGAACCAAACTTGAATAGATGCTGGTTTTTCATTTATACCATCCCCGTGTTATATATTGGTATATCGAATTATATATTCTACTTATATAGTAAGTATAATAGTTTAATTATTAATATTTATTTGTGAATATATGCTCCTTTTTAGGGATGTGGGTGGTGATAGAATTTTATTGGAGTATATTGATAATATAATTTTTTTTGAGGGGTGTATGTGCAAAAAAATCCAAATTGTTTCAGTTTTTAGAAGAAAATATGTTTTTGGATACGATTTTACACAAATAATTTCCATATTCGAATTCTTTTTAAATCAAAATAAAGTTTTAGTAAAGGGTGATCTTGTGTACTCGTGCTTAATTTATAAAAAAAATAAAACAAGAAATAAAATAATGGTATAATAAGATATATAAATTGCAATATTTTTATTTTTTTATGTTATTGTAAAAAAAGCATAACGGTAATTAAAGAGAGTACCCATTAGGATTATGAGAATCCCACTAATATGTGATTTTCTAGGAAATGTTTGGTTGGAGATATTGTAGGGTGAATTCTAGGAAAGACAATCAAGACAAAAAAACAAAAAAAATGAAATCAAAATCTTATAATTATGGTGAGATTTTTGAGAATTTGATGGATTCTCTTTTTAACAATATTTTCTTGTGTCCATCTAACGTTATTATACAAAAAAAATTATTTTCAATATGTGCTTTATTCTGTTTGTTTCATTTAGTTTCATTTATTTTATTGTTAAATTGTTAAATAAACATTTTACTGTGTAACCACTTTTTTTTATTATATAATAATAGAATTTTAAAATTTGAGCAGTCATGCCCTTTCTCAATGAATGAATAATTTTTGTCTTCCAAGAAATAAAAAAATTGATTGCAACAAAAAATTGTAAACTATATTATTGTAGTGTATGGAAATGAAAAAACAAATTGAAGAAAAAAGTACACTAATGCATATATGTATACTTTATTTTTTTTAGTATTTCAGCATACATATATTATTTCAAAAATAAAAACCAACCTGTGAATGAAGCTGCATAAAAGCTGAATGTTTATTCACCCAATCGATATTCATTACAGGGTACCTTCAATGAAGCCTCCATGACCTTCATGGGACCAATCTCACACTTCTTGGCCACCACGGGCGCGCCATTGCTAGTGAACGTGTACCCGTATTTCAGCTACATAAGCGACCCAAAGAGCGTATCGTTGGAGTATGCGACGTTCACGTCTCCGGATGCAGTGGTTTTCGACGGCCCTCACCGTTACCAGAACCTGTTCGACGCGATGGTCGACTCGGTCTACTCCGCCCTTGAACGGGTCGGGGCGGCTAACGTGTCTATAGTGGTGTCGGAGAGCGGGTGGCCTTCGGACGGGAGTTGGGCCGCCAAGGTGGACGTTGCGGGGACGTACAACTCGAACCTGATCAGGCACGTTAAGAACGGCACGCCCAAGAGGCCAGGTCCGCTCGAGACGTATGTTTTCGCCATGTTCAATGAGAATTTGAAGCCCGGAGACGCGACCGAGAGGCACTTCGGGCTGTTCTACCCTAACAGACAGCCAGTTTATTCAGTGAATTTTGAGTCTTGATCTAGTGATAAAGGACTTGTTCGATTTAGTGATGACCTGGACGATCATAAAATTACATGTAATCCTATCGCTATTTTGAGTTTAATTGTGGTGGGTTGGGGGGGAAGGGAGGGACCAAAAGAATTTTTAGTCATGGTGTTTTTGACTATATATGTGCTTGATTGATTATATGATGCGAGAACTGAATGCATCGAGATTGAGATTACGTGGCTAGGTGTTGAATTTTTTTTTTTTATTCATTTATTTTTTGTACACAAGGGCGACTCATAGTCTTAACATACTAGACCACCCTTTTGTGAGGGTGTGAGACAGGATCAGGTAACAATCTTGTGGAATAAGAAAGGCACACTTCTAGAATGGCCCAATGCAATCACAATTTTTTTATTTAATTCCAAGTATCAAATTAATCATTTTTTAATTTTTACAATTTGTTTTGATGGGTAGGCCGGTTGCCTACCCTGTCTAGGGTCATGATTAGTACTGTTTAATTATTAATAAGTCATTTAAAAGTTTGAATCTTCTGGACTGCAAATTTAATAAAAAAGAATTATCCCAATGGGTCAAATCTTAAAACTTACATTTTAGTTTGGTGATTGGAGTTTAATAAATCTCATTTGGAACCGATTGTCAAACTTTTTATAAAATTAATTTTCTAATAATTGATGCTAAAAAAATGTTTTAATAGTTTAGTTTTTAGTTTCATGTTTTAAAACTTTAATTTTTATGTTAAAAGTTAACAAAATAGTTTTATATATAAAAAAACATTGGTTGAAACTAATGGGCTAGAAGCACCCAATAATGTAAAATAAAAGAAGGTGATACAATCTCAGGTTAAATTATACATTTTTTTTTACATAGGCCCGAACAGAGCAACATAGAACAGACAGGTCAACATTGATCTTATAACAACTAGTGGGTCAAAGCCCATAGTAAACTAGCTTAACAGAGCTTGGAGAAAGTCCATAGTAAGCTAGCCCAACAGGGGGGGGGGGGGGGGTTCACCTTGTTAGAAACAAGGGTTGAACTCGAATCATCCCCACGGAGGGGGGGTGTCCCTACAACATGCAAAGCCACTGGGGACTGGTTAAATTATACAATTTTGTTCATCATGTTAGGTTTTGGTCGTGGTGGGGCAATAAATTTGGGAATTGTTTTAATTTGGTGGTGATGATTAATTTTTGGGGGCATCAAGTGTATGTTAGGCGATTTCATATTAAAGTATATAATTTAACATATCGTCACATGCTGTTAGCTAGTCAATGTTATGGACCGCTATCCTTTTACTCAATTTTGACTCAACTCGATCATTCTTAGAAAGCATTTAGATGTGTAATTGAAAATACTGAGATTATTGAACTCCTATGAAAAAAGTTATTTTATTATAATTTTGAATGCCGATTTTTTTTATTTAAAAAGGCAGAAAGGGGTTGAAAAAAAAAATTCAATGTATGTCTGGAATTTTTCACTTTTTAAACTGTGAAATCAGTTCAACGAGCACTCAGCCACCACTTTTTTTTAAACTATTTTGACATGTGGTGATCAATGTATTACCGAGCTCCAATGTCCCATCCATTCACAGAACCTTAACTCATAAGCTTAGAAAGGAGTCCCTGTTCACCAAAGACTTCAGAAGATTCAAAAATTTCGCATGCATTTCTTAATTAATCATTTGTGCATGTGTTTCTTAATTAAAAATCAAAGATTTTATAATTAAAAAAAGTATTAGACTCAAATCTTTTTTACAATTTAAAACATAAACCATATATAATTTATTTTAAAAAAAATAGTAAAAATCTAACTATGTATATGCTTTGATAACAAAACAACGCTTTTGAGTTTGAAACGCAAAATTTTAAGAATCTGACCAGTGTTTCAAATGCATATCCAAACGTAACATTTGTTCAAGACCTTAAGTACACATTATAAATTACAAAGATATATGGTACCAACTCAAAAGTCAAAAACTTTTTTTTTTCTTGGTAGGCACAAGTCGATAACTTTGGGATAGTTAACTTTTGAGTCACATTTTCAGTTTGCGTTTGTTTTTGTTTTTTTTTAAATCATGTACGTCATCTGATATTGTGTATATATATATTTATGAAAGATGAAACATTTACTAACAATTTATATATACTCATTTATATAAAATATAAACAAAATGATGAATTATATATATCTCATTAATGTGAATACAAGTGTCTAACGATTTTTCTTTGTATATTATACCAATTTCACTCTTAAATAAGAGTTCTCTCTTGTGTAGAGATGCAATCTAATAAGCGTTGAATTTTTTTAGTTTTAGTCAGTATCCAATAAAAAACTAACACACAACTACAATCCAATAGTTATCTCCCATTAATGCTTTACATGCCAAGCACGTTATTAAATTGTCCATGCCCATGTTAGATTCCAGCTATTTCAATTGATATCTTTAGGGCAATTTGCAAAAATGACATCAGTTTTTTTTATTTCACATTATCTAACCCCATGTCCCCATCCGAATATAATTGCACATGGGTTGTTTTATATTATTTTTATTCCATTAGAGGCATGATGTGTAACCACATTTCTAAATTTATTTTTTCTAATTAAAAAATCGCTAAGGCGTGATATATTTTAATAAAAAAACAAAAAACAAAACTCAGTCATGATAGTATTGACTGGATCAAAAGTTATTTTTAATAAATAAAATTGAGACATGATTAAAATTATAATAAAAATATGGGGTTATTTGTAAAAATTGCCTCTATATATGTTTATCTATGTTGATATTTATTACAGGGTGTATTTAGCCAAACCTCAGTGAACCAAATGAGATCGATCGCACGCTTCTTGGCCGACACGGGCGTGCCATTGCTAGCGAACGTGTACACGTATTTTTGTTACATAGGCAATCTGAAGGACATATCACTGAAATACGCGACGTTCGCGTCTCTGAATGTGGTGGTTTTCGACGGCTCTCTGAGTTATCAGAACCTGTTCGACGCGATGGTCAACTCTGTCTATTGGGCCCTCGAGAAGGTCGGTCGACGGAGGTCAAGCGGTCACGGTGGAGAAACGTGAAGAAGTACAACTCGAAACTGATCAAAGCACGTTAAAAATGGGACGCCCAAGAGGCCCGGCCTGCTCGCGAGACTGTTTTCGTCGTATTTTTTTTTAAGGGTAATTAGCACTTTTAACCCCACTAAAAGTAAATATTTGCAAAAATGGTCCGATATTTGAATATTAGTAAAAACTAGTTCCGTTGACCCGGTTAACGTTGCCACATTAACGCTGACCATTTTTTTTAAAAAGAAAATACGTGAGACGGCATATATATACGCCGTCTTCCGTATAAACCCCGAATAACAGGTGTGGAGGTAAAAATCTGCACTAGAACACGTGTCGTATAAAGGTGATATGTGGACCACCTGGCGTAAGGCCCATCATGCCCGATCCACGTAAACGCGACGTCATCTTTAGTGCTGACATGACTACACTTAAAGATCTAATCGGACAGTCATGTCTCGAGAAGAAGTCACACCTCAAGTGATCTAAGGCACGACCAGACGACAGGTCTGATCGAGCGATCTTATCACTCAGGTGCGAGTGATCTAAGGCACGACCAGACGACAGGTCTGGTCGGGCAACCTTATCACTCAGATGCGAGTAACCTAATGCACGACTAAATGACATGTCTGGTCAGTCGACCTTATTACTCAGATATGAGCAGTCTAAGGCACGCCCAGACATCAGATCTGGTCGGTCGACCTTACTCCTCGATAAAACACCAGAAACGTAATGCGCGAACAAATTTGGAAACGGTCAGAAGACCATCAAACGTCTGTAACCGCTACGTTGGTACTTAATGCTCATTATCATCATAACGTGGATAATTAAGGACGACGTGGAGATTAAATGCAGGGAATGTTTCCCTAAGAAATATTAATTCCACTAACTCTTAGTGACAAAACAGTTACAAAGTATCCAACTGAACTACGTGAGACTTGATCCCCCAGCGGGTACGTAGGCAGCCTATAAAAGAGGTCGCGCGATAGCACTTTGAAGGCATCGGATTCGAGATTCCTCACTGAAGGCAATCAAGAACAGTCACGGTGACAACTCAGTCATTTGTGACAGCCAGACACAGTTTCTCCCTTTTCACCAACAAATCTCATTTTCATATAATCCTTCCTCTAAATATCCATTATCCAAATTCTCTTTGAAGTTCCTAATCTCATAAATCACAAATTTAACTGTGAAGGGAAAATATCATCCTCAACAGGTGAGACGGCATATATACGCCGTCTCCCCCTTGAAATTTTCTCACAGAGAAAAATTGATGCGTATCATATGTATCAAGGGATATGAACACGAGACCTATGATGAGCAAACACATGCTCATGGTAAAAAGGAAAAATGGCGAGCGAGATTATTAAATCATTTTAGGAGAACTACATCATTTTCAAAATTAATTACTATGGCCCCATTTAGTTTGTCCTTGTTTAGATGAATTTCCTTTACAAAAAATCATTCCACCAAAACTCATTTTATTAGGTATCCAAATTCCATCACACTATTTAGTTCGCTAATGGATTTATGAAAAAAATCATTTTTTGATATTCGATTTACACATGAAAAAAGATAATAATGTTTAAAATACCCTTACCAATAGTTATATATATATTTACAAAATTAATTTATTTACCCATATCACAATTATAAAAATGAGTAGTCTTTTTGTATAATTAAACATATAATAAGAGTAATCCTCAATATGTAGAGCTTCCGTGAGGAATAAAAGAAAGATGAACCGTGAGGTATAACGATCATTGAAAACATCAACGTGCATGACTCATCCACAAATGACTCAAACAACAAGAGGTTTAGATGTTCAGTACCATACGTACAGCTTATTTCAGCATATGCAGTTTTCGCATATATATAACCAAAAACACACACATAGATGTAGTCACTCAAAAACTAACAGGATAAACAGGCTGTTTGTTTGGGTAGAAAAGCCCATAGTGCCTCTCAGTCTCATCCCCGCCCTTCTGATTCTCATTGAACATGGCGAAAACATACGTCTCGAGCGAGCCAGGCCTCTTGGGCGTGCCATTCTTAACGTGCCCGATCAGGTTCGAGTTGTACGTCCCCGCATTGTCCAAGTTGGCCGCCCAACTCCCATCGGAAGGCCACCCGCTCTCCGACACCACTACGGGCACGTTAGCCGCCCCTACCCTCTCGAGGGCCGAGTAGACCGAGTCAACCATCGCGTCGAAGAGGTTCTGGTAACTCAGAGGGCCGTCGAAAACCACTGCATTAGGAGATGCGAATGTTGCGTATTTCAGTGATATGTCCTTCGGATTGCCTATGTAGCTGAAGTATGGGTACACGTTTACTAGCAAGGGCGCGCCCGTGTCGGCCAAGAAGCGCGTGATCGGGCCCATGTAGGTCATTGAGGCTTGGCTGAATGCACCCTGTAATGAACATCAATGTAGGTAAAGATATCAAGGTGTCAGTTTGTTATCTCTTAATCCCCTTTTTTGTTTTGGAGGTTAAAAAAAATGGAAAAGTGATTATTTATTAGCTAGGTATAATCCTGAAAAATTATTGCAGGAGATTTGATACCAATTCGATCATCAGAATATAATATAGCAATTTGTATATAATTTATATATTATTTTCTCTCAATAATAATAATAATAATAATAATAATATTATTATTATTATTATTATTATTTTATTAATAAAATATGAATTTATGATTTTCCTAATCTTATTTCGGATTAAGAATTTAATTATGTTTTTTTTTAAAATTTAGTATATTTTAATAAGTGTGTAATTAAGAGTCGTTCTTTAGATTGTGTGGCCTATAATTATATCATGAGTTTGTCTTTACTATTTCTAGAAAAAATAGTTTTCAGCATTTGTGAAATATAAAAACGGATGCATGTTATTATAAGAATTCTTTTAAATGAATAAAATTAATGAATTCTCCTTTTATAATCTTATTCTCTGTACATTCAATGCATGTTATAAAAATTTGAATGCTGATTAGATTTTTTTATCCGTTCACACTACATTAGAAAGTATGCATTTGTATGTTTAGAATGAATAAACTATTATATATACTTAAATAATTAGATTATACAATCCGATATACCATTACACACACAGTTATATATATATATATATCTTGCATTTACCTGTGAAGGAGGGTAGGAGACCCCGATGACGCCCATATGGACGGACGTCGAGACCTTGATCTGCCCGCGAAGGTCGTCCCCGAGCGCATTGTATATGTTCTGCATGGCTGGGAGCACGTATTGCGCAAACTGGCCGGGGATGACTTCGTTACCGACCGCGATGTGTCGGAACTCGACATCGGGCCAGTACGCGCGCACGTTGTTCTGGACCCAGTTGGCCGCCACATCATTGGAGGATGCGAGGCTCTGGAGGTCCTCGTTGGCGGTGCCGAGGAGGACTCCGATACCGGACCCGCGGAGGGCGTCGAAGACGGTTTGGTTTGGGAAGTAGAGTCTGAGGAGGCCGATGTTGTTGGATTTGTAGAGGTTCACTACCTCGCTTGGTGGGGGGAGGTTGTCGCCGAGCAAGCCGTAGCATACACCGACGGATTGTGCCATTGAAAGCAAGGAGGGTTTGTTAGAGCCTTAGAGGAGATGATGAGAGGTTTCAAGTTGTGATGGAGGCTTTGATATTATATGTAAAACTCATGCGTGTATGAGGGTCTTTTATATATGGAAAAATGTTGGACAAAGTCTCATTTACTATAAATTCAAAGGCACATGCTTATAGAGTGTGTGTGTGCGTATACAAGCATGTGTGTGTGTATGCATTTTTTATGTATAGATATTTATTTCGTCAAGAAATTTTATTTTTTGAGTTTTCAGAAGCAATAATGGGTGGGTTGGTGGTGGTGTCGATTTCAACACGGATTTGGAGCTGGTAGTTGTAATATAATAAGAAATTAAATGAAAATTAATTTTATGAAGTCCATGGCATTAGTATTGGAGGGACGACTTATCAATCAGATAATTAAGTCTGTGAGAGCTGTCATTTGTATTTTGTAATTAAAAAAAAAAAAAACTAGTTGCATCCACAAATGCTTGTATTAATTTTTTTTATTTTAAAGAATGTAGATGTTTGCTACTCGATTTTATTGCTAAATTTGAATTACAAATTATAAAAAAAATGAAGAGCAGACAGATCCAAAAAAAAAAAAAGGAAAAAAATCCATACAAAATATCTACAATGCTTAATCATTAATGAACTGTAGTGCTTAATCATTACATCTTTAGTAACCATTACATTGATTACACATCAAGATATCTACAAATTAAAACCAAACATTTATTATTGTTTTTTTGGTGCATGCATGGTAAAAAATAAGTTGTGTATTACCATAAAGAAATAAAAAAAATGTTATACAAAAGTAGGGATGTGAGAAATTCAAAAACCAGCTAGGATGCATCCCACGAAATTAGTTGAATCAACCCCAAATATACCATAACATATGAACAAAACAAATAAAAATGCCTGAGCTGTTTTTTATCTGCCTTATATGATTATATCTTAGTTTAAAATGTCCTGACTTTAAAGAAACGCCACAATCTAATGAAAATATTAGATGCTGTAGATTTTTTTTAAAGAAGAAAATGGGATATTGTATTTTGGTATGCTGGAGACTATAACTAGACAGCAAAATTTGTGGAATGGAAAGACTTGGGACATGCCAGGTCAATCTAAGTGTCATGACTCTTGAGGGCTCAACTTGCACTAAGTTCATGGGAGATTTAATTTACTCAACTTGCACTAAAAAGCTGCTTTTTCTTCTTCTACTTTTTTTGTCTGGTAGGGTTAGGAGTGGGTTAGGTCCAGCCGTCCAGGCCTAGAACTGACTTGAATATGATCCATTAAATAAATGCAATAAATACCCGACTCAATAGGTCCATGAGACCTAATATATATAGACCCTACCCGAAGAACTTGTTCATTAAAATGGAGTGGGTCCGAATCCTTCATGATCCGATCGTATGGACTCGATGACACCTACCCAACCCAATTAATTGGCCCAACTCAACTTGTGATCAGCCAACCCATGAATCATATCAAAGCCTAGGATATGTTTTTATCCGCAATTTAGATAGTGGAATATGGTTGGGGGTGGGGATAAGGAAATGAACTCAAAAACTTGTTTGTTGTTAATTAGGAATGGATGAATATATATATCTATATCAGATAATATGTGATAATAAATTAATGTTAGTATTTCAGGTTTCCTTTGAAATTTTGTTATTCTCATAATCTATTCAATTGATATAACATGGATCACATGTCAAATCATTGTCATTTCTTTTTATTATTCAGGGGTAACATGTTAAATCATTTGAAAAAAATGTATTTAGCTCACTCAAAATTTGCCGATATTTACATAAATCTCACATTTTTCTATAAATCCATGTATTTGGTCACCTGTGCTTAATGTTGAAAACGTGACGATCAAAAGAAAAATGTGTCACCAAACAAGAGAATGGCCTCCAAATCTTCTCCTTTCATCAATGTCTCAAGACAGGCCTCTCTTCTTCCTCCCGAGATCTGTTTTGATTTTTTTTTTAATGGAAATAGTGGTTTGGGTTTTTATGTGTGACAATGAGTCGGGTTATAATTGTGTTTGATATAATCCAAACCAACTCATATATATAATGTTCGACTTTATATCACCCCACCTCAAGTTTTGAGTTTTGATCTAATGACAATGAATTTGATCAATTTAATGATCATTTTGAGTCATGGTTTTTTTTTTTTAACTATATTACACTTTTTTCCCCTTAAATGTTGACTAGCCAACCCGGTTTATTATATCCAAGGTGGACTTCTAGAACGGCCCCAATCACATAATTTTTTTAATCCTCCAGTGATAAAAAAATCTGATCCATTCAGAGAATTGAGCCAATCATAAAACCAAATGTTATATAATTATTTTTTTGCTATATAAGCTATAATTTTATAATTGATACATATCACTTCGATCATCAAATTTAAAGGTGGTGAATACCCTCGGTAAAAATAGTGAACGCTTAATAATTTAGGGATGTGTCCTTTGGATTGCCTATGTAGCTAAAGTACGGGTAGACATTTACTAGCAACGGCACGCCGTTGTCTGCCAAGAATCGTGTGATCAGGCCCATTTGAGTTAAAAGGAATTCGAGAACGGGTGGCCATCGGATGTAGGGATGGTAATGGGGTGAGTTGGAACGGATTTGGTTAATCCCAATATTAAACGCATTAATAAAATTTTGTCTCAAACCCGTCCCAAATCTGTGATCAGTTTTATGTTTAAACGGGGTATAATAGAGCAGGGAGGGGTTTGCATATGAGTCCCAAACCCATCCATATCTTCATCGGGTTGGAACGGGTCAGGTTGGGTTTGACATTTAAATGATCAAAACTCGTCCCAATAGGGTCAGGTCGCGGCGGGTTTTTCGTTTATCCCGTCCCACTGTCATCCCTAATCGGACGGGTTCAAACTACCACGGTGGAGATCGCGAGAAAATACAACTCGAAACTGATCAAGCACATTAAGAATCATTTTTAAATATGTGTAGAAATAAAAATGTTTTAACCATAAAAAAAATGTTTTATAGATTATTTTAATTTGAGGATGTAATAAAAAGTTTATTACTTCATTTAGAAGGTCGGCGGATCACGTGTCTTTTAAATCAAAACATACAGTCTTTTAAATTTGATTCACTCTCTCAAACCTTGGACCATGATCACAATGCCCGAAAACATGATGAAAGACATTTCATGCAAACATAGCATATACTCAGGTAAAGTATAACTCAAATTAAACTTCTCAATTATGACACACAAATTAGAAGTTCAGTACTGACAGTACGTCGTACAACTTATTTTAACGCATGCAGCATTAACTATATATATAACCAAACACAAACACATAGATGTAGTCATCAACACCCTGACTCAACAGAGTGACACCACCAGGCCACCACCCCCATTACTCAAAACCTCACATGATAAACAGGCTGTTTGTTTGGGTAGAACAGCCCAAAGTGCCTCTCAGTCTTATCCCCATCTTCTATTCTCATTGAACATGGCGAAAACATACGTCTCGAGCGGGCCGGGCCTCTTGGGCGTGCCGTTCTTAACGTGCTTGATCAGGTTCGAGTTGTACGTCCCTGCATTATCCGAGTTGGCTGCCCAACTCCCGTTCGACGGCCACCCGCTCTCCGACACCACTATAGGCACGTTAGCTACGCCGGATCTTTCGAGGGCGGAGTAGATCGAGTCGACCATCGCGTCGAACAGGTTCTGGTAACGGTGAGGGCCGTCAAAAACCACCGCATTCGGAGAAGTGAATGTCGCGTATTTCAGCGACATGTCCTTCGGATTGCCTATGTAGCTGAAATACGGGTAGACGTTCACTAGCAACGGCGCGCCCGTGTCGGCCAAGAAGCGCGAGATCGGGCCCATGTAAGTCATTGAGGCTTGGCTAAATGCACCCTGTAGTGAATATTAATACACATATATATCAAGGTATAGATTTGTCATCTGATCTTTGAAAGATTTGTCGGATAAATTTACCTGTGAAGGAGGGTAGGAGACCCCGATGACGACCATGTGGACGGACGTCGACACCTTGATATGGCAGCGGAGGTCGTCGCCGAGCGCGTTGTATATGTTCTGCATGGCAGGGAGCACGTGTCGCGCAAATTGGCCCGGGATGACTTCGTTCCCGACCGCAATGTGTCGGAACCTCACATCGGGCCAGTACGCGCGCACGTTGGTCCGGACCCATTCTTTCGCGAAGGCTTCGGAGGACGCGAGGTGGTGGAGGTCCTGGTTGGTTGTGCCGAGGAGGACTCCGATGCCTGAGCCACGGAGGGCGCAAAGCACGGCGTGATCGGGCGCGTAGAGTCTATGAGGAGAATTCAAAATTAACAATGTCTGAAGATGAAGCACTACTGACGAAATAAAATACAAGAAAGCGAGATCACGCAAAGGAATTGAAGTGCGAATACCTGAGGAGGCCGATGTTGTGGGATTTGTAGAGATTCACTACTTCGCATGGTGGGGGGAGGTTGTCGCCGAGCAAGCCGTAGCAGACGCCGACGTTCGATTGCGCCATTGGAATTGAGATCGAAAGGTGAGGAGAAGATGAGTGGTTTAATTTGTGATGGTTAAACATAGGAATGCATACAAGGGTCTTTTATATGGAAAAAGTTGGACAAAGGCATATATTCTTTTGTACAATCTTTAAAAAAAAAACGTGAAACATTTGTAGTAAATTCAATGGCATATATCCTTTTATATACAATCCATTTTTTTAGAAAAAAACGTGAAACAATTTTAACAACCATCTATTGGAAATATTTTCAGATTTTATGAAAATATTGTATGTCAACCAGCAATAAATCTAAAAAATGTATGATTGAAAGTGGAAGGGTTTATTATGTATGGAAAATGTTTGACAAACCCTGTTTTGTCAAATATGATTGATTTCATTTAAAATATCAACACTTCTAATTCAGCACTTAAAATAGTAATCCATGGAACTAAACCTCCCCTAAGTGTAAGAAGACCTTTTGCAGTTGTCATTTGAATTTTGCAATAGAAAAAAAAACTATTATGAATACTTGCATTTGTGCACACCAAAATTATTACCCATTCACCACTGCGAAGCGAATAAATTTTGTCAGCGTCGTCCTATTTATTAGTAGAGTATAGAAGAATAAGATCTAAGCAAACAAAAAATTATAATAAACCACAATCACGTTTTGGGGAATAATTGAATGTCATAAACATGCATGTATTAGTTGATGCCCACACTTTAAATAGATTCTTCTTGGCTTAAAGTGCTATATTGTAATTCATGCATTAAGGATCCCCAAAAGGCCCGAAAGCCCGGCCCGGCCCGTTTTTAGGGCGGGCCGGGCTCGGGCCTGATTTGCGGCCCGGGGCTGGCCATAGACCCGTGGGGAGCAATACAATAAATGTGTCATGTGATTTTTATGTAATTTTTATTTGAATCGTGGTTAAATTATACAAATCATTAACATTTATATAGGTGTTAATCTACTTAAATACATATAGTTATTTAGTTTTAAACAATTAATTAATTCAATATTTTTATTTTTGAAAATTCAATAGATGTAAATATTTTTCTCAATATAATACTTCAATTTTGTGTTATTTTAACATTTATATATAAAAAAAATTTAAAATTTAAAAAATAAAAGAAATAAGATGTTTAAAATTTAAACCCGTAGGCCCGAAGCTCAGGTGTGGCTAGTCAGGCCCGGGCCCGTGGGTAGGGCCTGTGCTTGTTTTTTTGGCCGCAGACCAGCCCGTCCCGGCCCGTTGCTAACCCTTACATGCATTTGTGAATGCGTGTATCTTGGTGTGTATTTTGGATTTTCATCATTATGATTGTGACCCTATAAATAGAAGAGCTTGTGTTGACAGCTCTGTGAATTTTTATAGATGGAGTCATTTAAAAAAATAAATTCCATAATTTTTTTATAAAATCTACTTTTATCAAAACATAAATTTTTCTTTTGAAAATAGAACAACTTACATTAATAAAAAATAAACCATTAAAGAAAATAGATAAATGGTTTCTAATATATAAACTTTTATAATATGTGGGGTTGTAACTCTAAAATCTGGGCTAAATATGATCAATTAGTGGGTTGGTGGAGTCACAAGTGGGCTGGTGGCTGAGTTGCAATGGGTGACAGTAGTAATTTGAACATTTTTCTGTGAAAATGTGATGGGGTCAATTGACCCTGCCACATTATATGTGGTGCCATCCCTGAATGAGAATAGAAAAGAAAATAACGGAATAGAAGAGTTCCTGAAGAACTATATTTCTCTACGTCTCTCTCCTGCGTTTCTCCATCTTTTTTTTTTCCAACACATTTTCAGCATAAATTGCTATGTTATTTTTGAAAAATATTTCAAGCAAGATTATATTAATCTTGCTTACTATTTCTCAGCACTCTCATTTTTTATCTTACATGTGAGTGACATCCGGAAGAGATACAGTACTCCTATATATATATACTTCAATAGTCTAGAATAGATATATGTAAATTAATCTCCGTCCCCAAAAGAGCTTAACTAGAAGTATAAAATGTTGTAACTTGAAATTATATATATTTTAATCTTTTTTTCAAAGTGCTTAATCAGAAGTCTAGAATGGTATGATCTAAAGTCATGAAATGTTTGATATGCATGACTTGACCTGAAATCACGAAAAAAACTCTTATTAACCACTTCATCAGAAGTCCTCCTCTTTGTAGGTTTGTATTTTCGTTGAGTTCTTGGTTCATTTGCTACACACAATGAGCATGTCACCTTCTTATGCAGTGTTTTCTCTCATTAATAGAAGTTTTGTCTACAAGTAATGGTTTTATGAAAATGAAACAAGAGGATCTGATCGTCAAATTAGTATCATGGATTTATTGCTTGATTGATATGATAGCATTAATGCGGTGAATATAAACAGAATATATATACTCATCCATTGTATGACTCTCAATTGTGACACACAAACAAGTGAAACAACAAGAGGTCCACCACATACAACTTATTTCAACACATTTCACACCAAAGACACGCATATGTAGTCATCAACACCGCAGACCCCAAGAGAGTGGCACTACCACAACACAACAACCACCCCAGTTACTCAAAAACTTAGAGGATAAACAGGCTGTTTGTTAGGGTAGAACAACCCAAAGTGCCTCTCAGTCTCATCCCCGTCCTTCTTATTCTCATTGAACATGGCGAAAATATATGTCTCGAGTGGGCCGGGCCTCTTGGGAGTGCCGTTCGTCTTAACGTGCCCGATCAAGTTCGAGTTGTACGTCCCCGCGTTGTCCAAGCTAGCCGCCCAACTCCCGGCCGACGGCCACCCGCTCTCCGACACCACTATAGGACGTTAGCTGCCCCGGCCCTCTCAAGGGCCGAGTAGACCGAGTCAACCATCGCGTCGAACAGGTTTTGGTAACTCAAAGGGCCGTCGAAAACCACTGCGTTTGGAGACGAGAACGTCGCATATTTCAAAGATATGTCCTTCGGATTGCCTATGTAGCTGAAGTAGGGGTACACGTTCACTAGCAATGGCGCGCCTGTGTCGGCCAAGAAGCGCGTGATCGGGCCCATGTAGGTCATTGAGGCTTGGCTGAATGCACCCTGTAGTGATCAATGTAGGTAAAGATATCAAGTGTCGGTTTGTTTTGGAGGTTAAAAAAATGGATAAGTGATTAATTATTAGGTATAATCCTGAAAAATTATTGAAGGAGATTTGATACCAAATCGATCATCAAAATATATTTCACGAGCATTTACCATTTGTATATATATAGAATTACCTGTGAAGGAGGGTAGGAGACCCCGATGACCATATGTGGACGGACGTCGAGACCTTGATCTGCCCGCGAAGGTCGTCCCCGAGCGCATTGTATATGTTCTGCATGGCAGGGAGCACGTATTGCGCAAATTGGCCGGGAATGACTTCATTCCCGACCGCAATGTGCCGGAACTTGACATCGGGCCAGTACGCGCGCACGTTGGTCTGGACCCAGTTTGCCGCTGCATCTTTGGAGGATGCAAAGCTCTGGAGGTCCTGGTTGGTGGTGCCGAGGAGGACTCCGATGCCCGAGCCGCGGAGGGCGTCGAAGACAGTTTGGTTGGGGGCGTAGAGTCTGAGGAGGCCGATGTTGTTGGATTTGTAGAGGTTCACCACCTCACTCGGTGGGGGGAGGTTGTCACCCAGCATGCCGTAACATACACCGACGGATTGCGTCGGTAAAAGCTGTAGAAGAAGGAAAAGTGTGAGATTTATATCCAGAAAAAAAATCTTTATTTTTTAAATATTTGTAGATGCAAATTTATTGCAACTTTTATCACCATCATCGTCTCCATGATATCAGTTTTTGTCAAAAACGATGGCATCTAGTAAGTCAATCACTGATTCACTGTGATCCAACAACTTAGAAACTGACCGGATAAACGGGCTGCTTGTTTGGATAGAACAGCCCGAAGTGCTCTCAGTGGCATCACCGGGCTTCAAATTCTCATTAAACATGGCGAAAATGTATGTCTCGAGCAGGCCGGGCCTCTTGGGCGTGCCGTTCGTAACCTGCTTGACCAGGTTCGAGTTGTACGTCCTGGCATTGTCTATGTTGGCCGCCCAATTCCCGTCCGACGGCCACCCCGTCTCCGACACGACTATAGGAACATTCGCCGCCCCAAACTTCTCGAGGGCCCAGTAGACCGAGTCGACCATCGCATCGAAGATGTTCTGGTAACTCAGAGAGCCGTCAGTAACGACCGTGCTCGGAGATGTGAACGTCGCGTAATTTAGTGATATATCCTTTGGATTGCCTATGTAGCTGAAGTATGGGTAGACGTTAAGAAGCAATGGCGCTTTTGTGGTGGCCAAGAAACGCGCGATTGGTCCCATGTAGGCTACTGAGTTGTCAGAGAATTCGCCCTGCAATGGAAAACCATATCAAGTGAATATAAATATTGGTTTCTATGTGTAGACCATATCAAGTGAATATAAATATTGGTTTCTATGTGTAGAATTACAATTTTTTTTGGTATATATGCAGGCCTTGGACAGGGCGACCCAAGTACAAACAACAAACTATATGGAGTTCGACTAACAAGGGTCCAGTTGCAGGCTTGGCCCTGCGTAGAAGCCACCAAGACTACTACCTAGGACCCCACTCAAAGAGGGCCCCCAACCTTGCTATATCCATACAATTTAAGTCCATGAAAAAAAAAAATATTAAGGTGATTGTATGACTGTTGGACTTTTCACTTTTGCATACTAATTTCACATCCCAAGCCCCAGGCCCAACAAAATACACCTTAAATACTTAAAACCCAACCCATCGATTCCTCTCCCAAGCATTTTTGTTTTTTTTTCATTGGATCATCCCAAGCAATTTTTTTCCAACCATCCCCATTAAAATCCCTAAAACTACACCCCCATTAAAATCCATGAATGAAGATAATATGATTGAAAATAATTGTAAAAAACATAAAAATGAAAAAAATATGAATGAAGAACATAATTTTGAAGAGTATATGAATGAAAAACATAATAATGGAAATGAAAACAAAAATAGTTAAGAAAATTATGAAACTGAAGATTTAACTGAAGAATGTCGAAAATTTTCTTCAAACATATATAATCCAAGAAATTGGACAAGCATTGATCAAAATTAAAAAGACTTATTAGCAGAAAAATGTTCTATAAAAGATAATGATATCAATTTTTCTAAAGACTTTTGTTGCTCAAAATGTGAGAAGAATAATTTTCAAGTAATATTTATTTGATTTATTATTTTTTTGTTATTATACTTTTTTATTTGATTGATCTTAGTGTGAATATAATTTCACATGGATATTTATGTGTTTTCTAATGTTGTTACAAGAAATTTTTATTTAAGAGATTTCAATTTTAATGATCGTACAATATTGTATTTGTAAGTTATAACATTTGTAATTTAAAATAAAATAATATTTAAAAATATTTTTCTCTTAATGTATATAGTACCCACTCTAAAAGTTTACCTAGCCCATCAAAAAATCCTGTTACCAGGGCCGGCTCTATCCTGTTGAAACGTGGACAGAGTCTAGAAACACACAACCCAAAGGGTTGTTTTCCCTTTTCTTTTTTTCTTCTTTTTTCCACTCCTATCGGAGGCAGGAGTTGAATCCACATTCTCCATTGAATGAGGGTATCTTTACACCACCACAAGGAATTTTTTAAAAAACAATTGATACCCCCTGTTATATATAATATCTATATATATATATACTATATTTGATCTTTGACATTTCTGGTCAACGCTGCTATGTAAAACGGCTCACATCTATATCATTGTCTTGACAGTCTTATTCATTTAACATACCGTTTTTTTAAAAAATGAACGAAAACAAAGTCTTCCAAACTTGATGATAAAAATATTTAAAAGTAAAATTAAAAATTTAAACAGTTAATACTTTTTTTTTTTAACTCAGAGTGAGAAATTAAAACAGAAAAATAAAGAATTCCTTACATCTTGAAAATTTGTTTTAATTATCGGATTATTTTCTTTGAAAAAACAAATTTTAAAAATATAGAATAAATTCTAATTAAATTAATGAATAACAAACAAAGCAATAAAGAGAAATAAAAGAAAGAAACATGTACAACATGGGTTGCGTAGAAGAAACTAAGAAAACAAAGCAATAATGAAATTCACCAAATAAACTCAAAACAAAAAACAAAAATCCAAAGTGGCATTTTATAAGAATATAACACGTTGGATTGTTCGGTTCAAAGATGCTTTTTCAAGTTAATTAAGTATTATAAAGAATACCCAAGCCATGATGTGACAAGCCCCATCAACATGGACCTTGATTAATGGTCAATTCTAAGATGATACACACAGCCAGTTTTAAATATATCCATTCGGTCGATCATATGTATTTATTTAAAAAATATATGTAATAAAATAAATCTTATATAAATATATATACCATCAAATATAGGGATTTGAATAAGTGACCAAAAAATGGGTTGGGTGTATTTTTTTATGAAATAAAAAAAATTATTTCAGTATGGGTAAAAAATAAATATTTTTTGTTTAGTTATGTATTTAATTAGTTATTTTCATTCATAAATGTAATATTTTTGTTTTTTTAATGTATTGACCATGGATAAAATATTGTGTATAAAAGATAATAATAATAAAATGTAAATAATCAATTATAAAAGATAAAACAAAACTAATTTGACATCTAAGCCTTCTAAAATATTAGAAATGATGATATGGATTCAACATGTTGATTCTTTTATATTAATAAAATAAATTGTGTGAAATAACACAATTCCATACAAACATAAAATATTAATATTGATTTATTTTTATTTATTTTAACATAATTATACTCACTTATTACTTATCATAAACAAATTTTCAAACTCATTCATCATTATTCCACCTTATTCCTCAACGTGGCTCTTTTTCTCACTAATAAATATAACATGGTTTCTTTTTATTATTATATTTATAACGGAGGTAGCTGATCTTACGGTCGAATTGGACATGCTATTTTCATCCATGTACTCTCAAACCCAGAGAAATACACATGGATTAAATCAATATCAAAACTCGATAACAAGATCTACCCAGTATTATGTGACAAAAAAAAAAAAAACACAGATCCAAATTTCAAATGCAAATATTATGTATCATACATACATGCGAAGGTGGATAGGTGTTCTTCGTGACTCCCATGCTGACGGACGTGGAAACCTTAATAACCCCGCGGAGGTCGTCCCCGAGCGCGTCGTACACGTTCCACATGGCCCCGAGCACGTACTGCGCGCTCTCGCCTGGGATCACTTCGTTCCCGACCGCGATGTGTCGGAACTTCACATCGGGCCAGTACGCGCGCACGTTGGTCTGTACCCAGTCGGCCGCGGCGGCTTTGGAGGACGCGAGGCGCGGGAGGTCCTCGTTGGCCGTGCCGAGGAGGACTCCGATGCCTGAGCCACGGAGGGCGTCCAGCGCGGCTCGATCGGGGGCGTAGAGCCTGAGGCGGCCAATATATATATATTTTTATTAATGTCTGAAGTGATAATGAGAGAAAATGGAACAAAATACAAGAAGTGCCACAACCTGAGGAAGCCGAAGTTGTTGGATTTGTAGAGGTTCACTACTTCGCTTGGTGGGGGGAGATCGTCGCCGAGCGTGCCGTAGCATACTCCAATGGATTGCCCCATTGAAATCAAGAAAGATTTTTGTTAGAGAAGAAGATGAGAGGTTTCAAGTTTGTGATGGGTGTTTTAAGGGTCTTTATATATACAACCCTGTTTAGAGCATCTCCAATCCTGTATCCAAACATTGACTCAAATTTAAATTTGAATAAAAATTATCGAAAATCTTATCCAACCATTTACGGTTAGGGCGGCGGCCTAGAAAGTTCTCAACTTGGTGGGTCCTGTCAAATTTAAAATGGGCACGTGGTTGACATTTTTTCTTTTATCACCGTATATGATTTTAATTTTTTTTTAAAATTAGCTTTCAAAAAATATTTGGTAATAAATTAAAATAAATAAATAAAACAATGATAAATATAAGATATATAAATTAAACAATGTATTAAAGAAATGCCAAAAAATATCAACAGCATAAATAAAAGGATTTTGTTTTTGAAAATATAATAAAAATTCAAAAACTCTATTGATTTGATTTTTTTGGGATTCAGGAACCCGCAAATATATGAGACTCTAAGCTCCTGTTTGGTTCGAGAATTAAATTATTCTGAAATTTATTATTATTCTAGTATATATAAGGATAAAAGGATTTTGTGTTTAGTTGTGTTTTGAATTATTTTCATTGTGAAACGTAATAATAAATTTTTTATTGTTTGGATAAAATATAAATAAAGTGTGGATAAAGATTTATAAAAAGGAAAAAAATGATGACAATTGGATTTATAGTTGATTTATAAGAGGTGATGATAAGTAATTTGATAGTGGACTCACATATTTTTTTTATTTGAATAACCTGGAGTAACTTAATTCTAATAGGCGGATGAGAATCCATACATCATTTTATACTAGTTAATTCTGACATCCACATTCTCATTTATTCCAATCATCTAAACATCCATAATGAGATTATTTTAACTAACTCCAATTTATTTCAGGCTTATTCTCGAACCAAACATGGGCTAAGCATCCCCCTACGAGCCTAAACTCAAGACTGGGTAGACCTGTGGTACGTACACACTAGTTTTGGATTTAAAAAATAAATAGTATAAGGTATATGTTTTAACACAATATGAAATTTATATACAATAATGAATGGATACATTTTTAAAAAATATAAAATATTTTTAGTAAGGTATATGTCTTATTAAACAATAAACAATGTGTATACCTTGTTGACAACTATAGACCCCGTTTGGGAAACAGAATAAGCGAGTATAAGGGTAGTATAAGAGTGGTATAAGAATGGATAGGGAAAATGGTTGTTTATTTGTAGGGTATAACTTGGTATTACTAAACCAATTTAAACGAGTATAAGAAAATATAACAATTCTAAATAACCCATATGATAAGCTATACTCAGTTTATCTATTCTCATAGGCCCACATGTTAAATCAATTTTTTACATCTTATCATATCAAATCACCTATCAATACCTCTTATACATCAAATGGTCCACATATCAAATCAACTTTTTTACATTTTATTTATATTTTATTCTTTATTAACCAAACAACTCAACCTTTATTATTACGTTTTCCAATGAGAATAAAAAAATACAATCAAACATAAAATCTCTTATTCATGTAGATTTGTTATCTATACTAGCATAGTTATCTATCCATAATAAATCAATTTCGCTATTCAAACGGGGACATAGAGTGTAATGAGCAATGGTGCGTGACAAACTGACAATTTATTTTTTATAAAAAGATTTTTTTTTTGTGAAGGAATTTTTTTTTTTCAGAAGCAATACATGGTGGGTTGGTGTTGTCCATTTCAACAGGGATTTGGAGATGTTAGTTGTAATATAATGATATATTAAGATATGAAAATTAATTTATTTGAAATTAAATTGAAGAAAGACTTATCAATCTTATCAATCTAGATAAGGGAGGTACACCTCCCCTCGTTAGTGGTTGTGTGTACATGTTGTTAAGCGGTAAATCCGGGATTCGATCTCTGTCCGACCCCTTAAATGGGATGTTCTCGGCCCACTGGGCCATCTACCCAAAAAAAAAAAAAAAATCTAGACAAGGTAGGTGTGTGTGTGTGTGAACGATTAGCTGTCATTTGTATTTTGTAATAATAATAATAATAATAATAATAAACTAGTCAAGTTGCATCCATAAATGCGTGTTACGTTATTGAACTGTAATGCTTAATCAATACATCTTCAGCAATAATCAATACATCTTTGGCGATAGCAACCATTACATTGATCACACGTCAAGATACCTACAAATTAAAACCATACATATATTCATTATTTTATTTGTTTGGGGGGGGGGGGGGGGGTTTAAAAATTTAATTGTGTTAAAAATGGTTATACAAAAATAGGGATGTACGAAATTCAAAATTAATTAGCTGAATCACCTTCAAGGATACCATAACATGTAAACAAAACAGAAAAAAGGGCCTGAGCTATTTTATCTCTACCTTAAAAATCTTAGCATTTATTTGAGTAGCAACATAAGTTATTCCAGGACATATATTTTTAGTATAGACAATGAATTTGTGTATTTAATTATTTTTGTTGAAGAAGATTAATAATGAAATTTTTATTGTTTAGATGACCATATATAAATAAGGAATTATAAAAAATAAAAAAAATGACTTGATATGATATGTAAAATTTCTTATTTATAAGAGATAATAACAAGTAATTTGATATGTCGGTCCCCCTTATACTAGTGGGATAGATTTGGTAGAATATCACAATTTCCAGTAAAATCTAGAATACTAATGTTAACTTATTTTCACACCTATTCTGACATAGTCATATTAATTTATTTATCCATAGTCACAATCTAATGGAAATTACAGTCCTATATGCATCAACTCTCGATAGAAAATTATTGAAGCATATACTCACATTAACGTAACGAGTGTATGTTTTGATAAATTTTTTGATATTTTTTATAAATTAATCTACGCAATTCATTAGAGTATATGCTTCATTTTTTATAAACTAAAAATATATAGAAATTTAAAACTATTCAAAACACATTTAGACATGACTTGGAACCGATCAAGAAGGGTCTATATTCTAGGCGAGCGATTAGGTGCGGCGAACGGCGGGTGCGGCCGCGACGTGGGCCGTTCGATCGCGGGTCCATGCATCCAACGGTCGACGTGAATGCACCCGACCATCCGATGCGATGGACCCAACGGCCCGTGATCGACGCCGCACCTGCCGTCGCCGCAGGTAATCATCCCCCCTGTATTCTATACATAACATTATCCAAAACTAATAAAACACAAAGTTGAAGTCAATCCAACAAGCAAATATCTTTTCGCACGTTACAAAAAAAAACAGGATCCAAGACAATTAAGGCTAACTCTATGGACCACTTTTGGCATCCGATTGATGTGATTGAATGCGAGTCTAGGCTCCATTTGGTTGCGCGTTTGGGATGATTCCACTTTTGAAAAGTTGAAAATCTCCAAACACGCAACCAAACGGGGCAGTTTTTAGCGGAATCAAAAACTGAATTCCTTTTAATTTCTCTCTCGAAATTCGTGTTTTTAAAATCTAAAAAACAATTTTTCTACCAAACATTAAACTTCTTCCGTTCCTGAATTAAAAAAAACATCATAAAAAAGTCAAGGTTTAAAATCATCTTAAAAAACAGCTTTATTTAAAAAATGTACTTTTCAATATGTGCTTCCAAACGGAGCCTAAAGAGCCAAATTTGTGCAATGGAAGACTCTGGGATATGTCCAGGTCAATCTAACATTTTGTGAGCTCAAGTTGCATTAATTTTGTGCAATGGACCGAGACTTGATATGGACCTATCTGGTGGACCCATTTATTTTGTGCAATGGACCGAGACTTAAGATTCCACCCCAACCCATGAACCCGATGGACCTAATCTCATCAAGTAGCTATGTTTGTGTCCCTAAGCCCATTACTGACCCAACTCAACTCATGACCTGGCCCATTAATCAATATCAAAACCAAATCTATATTTTTCCACCCCGTTTAGTTATTCCGTATAGATAAATAATAAATTAATTTTTGTTTGATTATTTGTTTAGCTATTCTCATTATAACATGTAATAATACAGTTGAGTTGACAATGATAATATATGGATAATTATTTATAAATGATAAAAAAATGATTTGATATGTAAATATTTAATATGTGGACACATTATACCAATGTAATAAAATAAACGTTTAAAATACCAATATAATCTGGCGTAATTAATTCTCACTTAAATATGTTTTTAAACTTATTCCACCTAATTTTAAGTTTAATTCCACTTATATACACATTTATAGTTTGCTCCACTTAAATAGTTTAATTCTCACTTGAAAAACACAATTCTAAACGACTTGAAATACCCTATTGTACCCTGTTTTACTCTATTTAAACAGAACATTAGGGAGGTTTTCATTATTTTTAATTACAATCTATCACCGCCTCTCCAATTGACAGTGCATTTTATTATCATGAAATGTTTACTGAGATACATTAGTGCATCTTCTTCTTCAAATTCTAAAAAAATGTACTAAAAAAATGTGTCGATAAATTATGATGGAACCCCATAGTTACTACGATAATTGCAATAGATATATTGACTTGTGATCATAGTGTAATGGTTGCTACAAAATATTTGCTAAAGATGTATTGAGTGTATCAGCACTCATAAAACAGTAAAACGCCACCACCCCATTTTAAAAAAAATTCATGGGACAAGGGACTCACCGATCACCTACCCATTTAAAAAAATCAAGTATCTAATCATCGATTTGGTTTGCGACTTAAGTATATAATAAAAGAGTAAATTTTTTTAAAAATTTTATAAATTATTTTTCTTTTTAATGACACCATCTATAAAAATTCCTGGAGCTGTCACTGACGGTAATTATTAATGTTCTTCATTGTCAAATGCTTATATGGAAGATCACCCAAGTATTGAATGGAACAAGCAAATGCAGAACATGTTCATGCTACAATAGCTCCTCAGTCAATTAAGTTATTCATTCCCGGCCAAGTAATGCAAAAGTCACACCTTTGCATGGAGTAAAAGCCTTCCATTTGCATTTTTTTTTGTCAGCCCTCTTATGTGCTACAATTGATGAACGTGCTCCTTCTTATAATTGTAAAGATGAAACCTTCCATTTGCTATTTTTTTCCGGCACTCTTATGTGCTATAATTGAGCGCGCTTGTTCTTATAGTTGTAAAGTTGAAGTTCTCCATTTGTGTTTTTTTTTCAGTCCTCTTATATGTTACAATTGAGAGCATGCTTGTTCTCATGGTTATAAAACAGAAGTCTTCCATTCGCTTGCATTAGGAATTGACATAGATTCAAATGCTAGTTAATTGAATCATTGGTTTAGTGGTTCTTGTCAAGAATTAGGCGTCCAAGTGGATGAAATTGGCATGAGTTCATATTTTATGTTTTAAGTACTTTAATTTCATCTATCATCTCTACAGGTTATACATGAAAATTAGAAAAATTTATTTGCGGCGGTTTAGACCCGCCACAAAAAGCCTAAAAACACATACTAAAATTCTTTTGGTGACAAGTAATATATTTGTCGCAAATGATGTATTCATCACGGCTGTTGTAAAAAGTAACCTTTTACAGCAGATTACTTGTGATGGTAGAACAACCAAGATAAAAAAATATTTACAACAGGTAAAAACACCGCTAATTTTTTGTGACGGCATTTGATGCGTCCCTACCAAAATCGTTGCAAAACTGCTAGAAATAGCATGCGGCAGGCACTATTTGCGGTGGTTTTGAACCGCCACAAACATAACACACGCATTTGTGTTATTATTATTATTATTATTGCTACAAAATACAAATGACAGCCAAAGGTTCACATACACACACATGCACCTACCTTATCTAGATTGATAAGTCTTCCAATAATTTGACTTCAAAAAATTAATTTTCATTTCTTAATATATTATTATATTACAACTAACATCTCCAAATCCAGTTGAAATGGACAACACCAACCCACCAGTTACTTCTGAAAAAAAAATTCCTTGACAAAATAAAATATCTATATACAAAAAATGCATTGTCACACACCATTGCTCGTTCCAATCCCGTCTGCAATCTATAGTTGTCAATAAGGTATACACATTATTTATCATTTTTTTTTTTGAAGCAACACATTATTTATCGTTTAATAAGACATATACTTGCTAAAAATATTTCATCTTTCTTAGAAATGGATCATCAGATATCTTTAGTTTTCTTTATTTGCAAAAAAATAGATATTGTAAAAGGTGAAAGAATAGTTTCCATTAGAATTCCTCAATATCTTAGCAGCAGAAACAACAACAATATTCCGAGTTTTTATTGATGAATAATTTAGATGATTCTCCACACTTGCACCGACAATAAATATTAAATTTCCGAGTAATTTAAGTTAATGTGATACACAAGTTTGATGGGTCAATTGACCCTACACATCATTTTGATAATTTAGTAATATACAAAAATACTACTATGTTTTCTTTTACCCTGACCACTGTATTTGAACTTGCACTGACAATTTTTAGCACATAATATTGTCCACCAATATCATCTTCACATGCATGTCGTTTGAAGAAGTAGTACGTACGTGACGTTTAAGGCATTGATTATGTATTTATCTATGTATAGCCCATCAACATGCTAATTTGCGACTTGGATCTGTATCTTACGTGACTTGGTGGGCCCATACAATCCATGACTAATTGATGCGCAGTGCAACTTAACCAGTTGGAATGGCAAGATAAGAGGAAACTGATTCCCTCCATGGCCAAGCAGGTATCTGATGAAGTGATTCCATGGCTAGGGATAGAAGTTGTATGTCTCGGCCCTGCTTTTAGGAATGCTCATTATTATGTTTGGGACATGGCTAAGAATTTACGACTGACATGTGAAGCAATTGAATCATTTGCTAGATTCAACCAATCTTGTTCCTATATTAATTTAATATAATTTATGTCATATTTGCATACTATTTATTTATATTTTAGCATATGAGGGAAGTCAGATATATATGACATTGACCATGGTGGTGGATACCATAGACCCCAACATCACAAGTCTCAGATATCAGACATAGACGCGCTCAAATCCGAGGCATGTCATTACTTTTATACTGGGATGTGGTTTTGAAAGATTTGAATTGACTTATGAAAAAGTATATACAAACTGACAGATCAATAGCCGAATCATGTACCCTTCAAAGGTAAATGCAATATATGTATATTTCATGATAATACGCGGTCAAAATCCCCCTATGTTTGTCTATTCGGTATATAGAATTACGTTTCATCCATTAATTTCGAGATTATCGGACCACGTACCTTTCGTAATAATTTATATATATATATGATAATATATATATACATATATAAGTGATTGGGTAAATCATGGGTCCATCGCATCGGATTTCACGTCGACCGTTGGATGCACGATCGAAACAACCGCCGTTTCACTCGACTAAATTATTGTACGGACCGTATCATATCACTACCTAAAATTGTATAATTTAATTATCATGTACTATATAATCCTTAATTAAGATGGATGATATTTTGAATTATATATAACCCATTTCCATACATTTGTTTGCATCCTACTAATTGATATAGTCTTACATTAAATCCATCTGGTATAGTCATTCTACATTACAATACATGTTTAATTCACATTTATAACATGCAATGTATAAACACAATTTTAGAAACGAATGTTTATGATATTCATAAACAAGAATATCAAATCATTTGTTTGGTGCTGTGAGTTACATTGTAATGAATATTACATGAACTATTTGTTTCATTTTAAAATGTGAAAAAGTCTGAATAATGATTTATATATGATGTTGATTTCTACAATGGGCCTGCATACATTCCATTGAAAAACTTTAACCTGGTTGGAATCCATATCGTTACATTATATCAAGTAATTGTGACATAAATTATTTATTACATCAATACACCGTATGTAATTTCCGACTGTTACATTTATAGAATAGTAACAAAAAGCCGACACAGATTTTTGAGGAAAGAAAGGACTGAAGATCATGTTCGGTCAGTACTATAAAATGAAACCACTTATAAAACAATCAAATTCCAACTATTGGAAAAAAATGACATTCAGTATCAATCCAGTATATATACAAACCTGAGTTCCAGTAGGACTGGATTGATGGAGATTATTGTTATTGCCATTACAAATCCACCTTCATAATGAATAATAACAATTGCCTCACTTACATCGAACGCTTCTTACACGGTACTTACATAGATAATCCCATAAATTACGCGACAGCTTCTCCAAAATGGTGAAGCAGCAACGAATGGTTGCCTACAAGTGGACATATGTGAGGAGGCCAGCGTGAACAATGCACGAAGAAGCACAACAACGAAGAAAGACGTATGGATTCTTCGTGATGAGAATCACCTTAACTTATCTCTCCTGTCCTATTTTTTTAATGGGGGTGGTGTGGTTAGATCCACTTGATTCAGGGTGTTGAGATATAATTTAATACATCGTGAGATTGAACGAGTGGTACGCAGATATGCTGATGAAGTAAGAATTAATGAGATACTCCATGATTGACTCGGAATAAATCTTCGGATTGGTTGTTATCAAGTAAATGATGTATTTAATAGGACTAATGAATCCTATTGCCACTGCTCATGAGGCCGATATGAAGTTGGGGCTATTAGAAATTCATTCATTTTACTATTGTTTATAAGCAACTTGCTACCTTGAAATGAAGTACCATTAAAAGATTCACGAACTTTCTCGTACATTTTTTTTCTCTCCTAGCTATCCTCCCATCCTACTATTGGATTTCTTTATAAACCATTTACCATACCAAGTCTTGCTATGAAATTCGATAGGATATATTTATTAAGATAATTATCGAACTTCTTTCACATATCTAACTTTCTCTTCAAATAATCATCTAACAAATTAATTTTCTTTACTTAATTTTAGTAAATTCACTATAAATATTAACTAATATACAAATTAAATAGATTGAGTGGAATAACACAATTTTAAGAAAGGTTTAAGTTGGAATATCAATACCATTTTATTTTTATTTATTCTAGCATAGTTATACATATCTATTCCCCACGAACAAACATGTTTTTCATATTCATTTCATCATTTTCACTTATTCTCACTCCTCCCCTCTTCCTCTTCTTCTCTCATGGATGTCTCAGACTGACCCCTCTTCCTCCCGAAATGGGTCAGGATTCCTTTTTTTTTATATATGGTGGTCAGGATTTTTATGTCATAAAGTATGGGGTTGTATTCATGTTTCATGTAATTCAAACCCAATTAATTTATCTCAATAGTGCTCGACTCCATGCCTACCCTACCTCACCTCTGGTTTTTTTAGTGTGTTTATGTCAAATGAAAAGTGAAAGAGAATGATGAAAAGTGAAAATTTTCTTTTTTATTATTAAAAAATCTAGTATTTATGTTCAACAATGAAAAGAAAATTTTTTTTTATCATGTTTCCTCTCCTATTTTATCTTATTAGAAAAAATGAAAAGAAAAATTTTTTCCTTTCCCATATGTAAGAATTTGAAAAAAAGTAATAGAAAATTTTACCGCTACATACACAAATACCATTAAAGTTGGTCAAATGAAAATTTTTACTTTCCATCACTTTCCCTTTGACTCAAATTCATTCACTTTCTATCACTTTCCATTCAAATTTGTGCACAAACACACTCGTAAAATCTATACATGCTTTATATTTTTAAATGGGAAAAATCGATATAACTCCCTGTAAACTTGTTGAAATCGGTTTAGGTCCCTGTAAAATCACAAAATCGATATAGGTCTCTATATTTTGCCCGAGTTAACTATTTTAGTCCCCGAGTTAAAAGTTTTTTTTAAAAAAAGGTATATGCTGTGAATATTCCGTCCGGGTAACGGAATCCGTGAAACAAGTATTCGAAAAAGTCCCTACAAAAGTGAATAAATCGATATAGGTCCTTTTCTATGCCTAAAATGCCCTTGAGCCAAATGAAATTTCAAAATTACCTTCATATTGCAATAAGTCCCTGAAATCTGTATAAAATTGGATTTAGTCCTCCAAAACATTTAGAAAATCATATTTAGTCCTTTTTTAAGACAAAAATACCCCTCATTTTTCAGTGTTTTCATCCCTCTTGGAAGCTTATCAATGGTAAAAAAACAGCGGTTGGATTCATTTCATTTGTAAAGCCAAATGTGCATTCGGGCCTTCCTATGGATATATTAACAACAGCTTATCTAAACACCATATATAAACTTAGAATTCTGATATATTAAACACCATATATTGCAATAAGTCCCTAAAATCTGTATAAAATTAATACATTAAACACCATATAAAAACTTGGTTTGATATATAACTGTCATATCTGATACATTAAACAACATATATAAACTTAGTATGATACATGAACTGAGTGAGAGAGATATGAGGGGTGTTTTAATAAATTTATTTGTTTGATTAATATTAACCACATGTGAGTTAATAGGGGTTACGGCAGGAATTAAATCAACAATTTATTAAACTTTGTAGGGACTTATTGTGATTTTTGAACTTTGCAGGGACTTTTTGTGATTTTATCAAGAATACAGAGACTTAAGGAGATTTTCCCATAATATATTCAAAAAGATATGGGGGTTTTATCGTCATTTTACAGGTATGGTTAAAGTTAACCAAGCTTTGGGTTTGTCAATGTAACAGTAGAGACTTAATCGGCATTTTTTTAATAATACAGGGATCTGTGAAGATTTTGTGATTTTACAGGGACCTAAATCGATTTTGACAAGTTTACAGGGAGTTGTATCGATTTTTCCCTTTTTAAATTCATACCCACTCTACCCTACCTTGTTTAAGTTGAGTTGGATCAGGCTAGTCCATTAGGTAATAAAATAAAAAAGTTATATAAAAATTCAAATTATTTTTTAGATGAAACCAAATTATTTTTTTGATATAGTGGTTACGTTTTTTTTTTTTTGTTATAAAGGATCATTGTGGTAATTCAGATCCAAAAGAGAATTTACTTTTCCACAGTAATAGATTCAATGGTAAAAAAATCAAGAGAATTTTATATGGAATAACCACAAGTGAAGGATTTCAATGTGATTTACTATAAGTGCTCTAAGATCCCAACTGACCATATTCCTTTACACATGGAACTCAGGGGCAGCGACATTCTCAGTGGTGGGATCAAATGATCCCATAAAAAAAAAGAGGAGGAGAAGGAAGGAGAGAGGAGCCCCGTTATGTTTGACTTAGTGTTTGACCATTACATTTTCTTTTAGACAACCAGCCCATCAAAAATGTTAAAAATAAATCAGCAAAAATGTTAAAAAGTTGATAATGAAATTATCATGCAACGATTTCAAATATAAAATTTCGTCGATGACAATTGTAAAAGTTTATATATTGGAAATCTTTGATATCATTTTTTTATAATTTAATTTTTATTAATATAAGTTTTTTTATTTTCAAAAGACAAATTTATAATTTTAATAAATATATGATAAAAATAGATTTTTTGAAAATTTTATGAAATTTTTTTAAAAAAAATTATCCCATCTATGAAAATTACTGATGGAACTTGATTGTTCTTCTTCTTCTTCAAAAGATTTGCTCAAAAAGATTTTAAAAAAAAGACTTAGATTTTGAAGATATTAGACTCAGAACCTTCCATCCATCACTACGACCTTGATTAGGAACTTAGAAATCAGAATTGATATGGATTACAGATGACTGAAGTTGGATTTTAGAAATCAACAAAATTTAAGAGAGCTTTCGAAATGATTATTAGTATCATATTCTGCAAAAAAAAAATCTGTTTTGAACTTGGTTCAGATGGATAAAACGGATTTTGAACGCTTTTTTTTCTTTCTAAAATGTTGTTTTATATGATCTATCACAGTTTTTGGAAGAAAAAAAGAGTCAAATATTATAGTTAAAAAAACAAATTCATTGAAAGTCTACTTCACAAAGGACCAAACATCACAGAACAAAGAAGAAACATATAGGGCTGCAACTTGGGTTGGGTTGAATCCGAACCCAACGGGTTGAACCCGATTTTTACATGGGTTGGATTGGCCAATTCGGGTTCGGGTTCGGGTTCGGGTTGACCAATTCGGGTTGACTCACAAATCGGGTTGGGTTCGGGTTGACCTCACTCCCAACCCGACCCAACCCGAACCCGTAAATTAACAATGAAAAACTGATCATAGCCGTTCATTCTTTTAACTTTTAATCTGGGCCGTAGGTTTCAATCTAATCTTACACGACTATATGAAACTTCACAACCCTAGCCGTCATTTTCTTTTCTTCTCTTCTCCTCTCCCTTCCTTCGACAGACTTCACAACCTAGACTTCACAATCCTTCGACTTCGGCTTCTGCTTCGGCTTCGGCAATAGATCCTTCGTCTTCGGTGGTCGGCGGTCTTTCAAGGCTTCAACAGATTAGTTCGTTCGAGGCTTCAACAGGTCCTTCGACACCTCGGCTTCGACAATCGGAACCTTCGGCGGTCGGCGCTCGGCTTCAAAAGATTCATCCGTTCAAGGCACCTCGACAGATCGTCTGTTCTTCGGCACCTCGACAGATCGCCCGTTCTTCGGCACTTCGACAATCAGCAGATCAGCACCTCAGCACTTCGGCAATCGACAGATCCTTCGACACCTCGGTACTTTGGTAATCGTCTGTTCAATCCTTCACCAGTTCACTAGATCTTTTGGTTTCAGTCCTTTGACAATCCACAACTTGACTTTGATCATTTGGAAATCCACAATAAGGTCTTATTCTCTTTTTTTTCCTTTTGTTTTACATTCATAAATCTATGGGTTGTAAGGGACATACGATTCTTTTGATTTCTGATTTTGGATGGGTTTTGATTCAGATTTATTAAGAGAATAATATAATATATACAAAGAAGATCAACAATCACTCATTAGGGCATCCAAAAAGAGGTAATTGTTTTTTAGTTTGATTGTAATTTGGTCTATGTTTGGGTATGTAATTATATTCCGAAAATCAAATCTATAAAGCATTTTATATTGTGATTTGGTTTGTATTTTGCAGCTTTATCTATATTTAATAGTGTGACAACTCTGATTCAGCTTTATCTATATGCAGTCTTTATTGTACTTATTTAATATTATCGATCATTATTGAACAGGTCACCAAGCAGGCAAGCAAAAAAAATCATTGAACATGTTATAGTTAATTTGCTCATCATATTAGAAAATCGGGTTGGGTCAGGTTGGGGCAGGTTGGGTTATTTAATTACGAGTTGGGTTCGGGTTGGTCCAATTCGGGTTGAAAATCGGGTTGGGTCGGGTTAGGGTTGAGTGGTTTGAAATTCGGGTTGGGTTCGGGTTGGGGCCAACCCGAACCCAACCCGCCCGAGTTGCAGCCCTAGAAACATATACCACAATACCACATGAAGATCAAAACACAGCAAATTTATTATTAGTTGTTAAAAACATCATCTCAATGACTGTAATGTACAAATCAATTAGAAATCACAAGCTTCAGAGCAAATATATATACTCACAACATTTCATGCAATGCAATATTCATAAAGCAAAACAATCCTCCCAAGCTTCATCCGTACATCGCAATATAAGATTATCAAACACAAACCCATCATTCAGGATTCAAATCTTTGGTGCATGTTAGCTAGAATCATCCCAGGTCAATTAACACAAAATCATTCAACAACATGTGTTCAATCACGCGAACCGAGCTTTGGTTAAGTCGGCAAACACCTTCCACCTCTATGAAAGAGGTCAACGGATCAATTCCTGGGAGCACCATTCTTAAAAAAAACACATGTTCAATCACTGATCAAAACCAACACTGATACTCCTTGAGTTTCGACATGCTTTCAGAGGACCCGATGAACCTTTCCAATATGGTGGAGATCTCTGGTAAGAACTAGGCGTCCTCCAGATCTTGCTGAACGTACTCGCATCACTACTCATATAAGGGAAATTAGAGTGTTTGAACTTACAATGAGGCCACCAATCTGAACAGCCATCTGTAGTCCCAACCCTCTGTCTTGGTGTGCTCATCGATCTATACTTTGCCTTCGCTGACTCGGTCGCCACCATATAATTTGGGACAACAGCAGGGGAGCTTGAGAAGGAATCATCATCTCTAATAGATTTGCATTTGAGCCTCTGACCACCGAATTCGGTTCCTTCCACCTCCAAGGCTCCCCTTAGAGAGACCAAACATGGGGGAGGTTCCGATAGACGATGATGTAGTTCTCGAGCAGAGATGTCATTGAAGTCTCTCTTCCATGGTTGCTCGTCGACCCATCTCTCTAACCAGATCCATCTCTGGTTCTCGGGCTCTGGCTCTTGTTCTACTGGTGTGTTAGGCCTATGAGGAGTTCTCTTTTCCTGATTGAGATAAAGGGATTAAGTGCTTTGAACCAATTGTAAAACTGATTCTGATTCTAAATCTAAAATTTTAAAATATTCGTTTGAAATTGGATTTGGTTTTTATGTGTTCAAAGTCCATAAAAACAACTTTTATGAAAAATCTGATTGAGAGTAGCTGGTTCAGAAGCTTTCATGAAAAGCTGTTTTTGAATTTTGGTCACAAAGGGACCTAGTTCAATGATAAGCAACACTAGGATGAAGAGACTATGAGAGGAATATAAAATGAGCTGTTGGAATTACCTGATATGAAGATACGTATCCCATCGTAGCGCGCCTGTTCTGGTATAACGCGCCGG
Organism: Acorus calamus; assembly: GCA_030737845.1. Lineage (NCBI taxonomy): Eukaryota > Viridiplantae > Streptophyta > Magnoliopsida > Acorales > Acoraceae > Acorus > Acorus calamus. The sequence goes on along the minus strand of CM060861.1, from coordinate 4,914,253 downwards.
TCCTTTCCTTTGATATACATTCTCGTTTTAATGCTGTCTCTCGCCTGTTCTGGTATAACACGTCGGTCCTTTCCTTTGATAATGTGCAGTCATCCCATTTTCTCTGATTGCTTTGCTTCAACTGTTTAAGAAGTAAATATAGAACTGATCAGAATGTTTGGTTATCTAATATTTTTTTTGCTATTGTTCAATTCTTTAATTTGATACTGAATACAACTGATCTTAGATCAACTCCAACAATGAAATTATTGATGCAACGAACAGAGTTGGAATTCTAACTAGTCATCAGTGATATTATGGTTTAAGACATGAAGTTTAACTATGATGCAGAGGGACTCTGTGGTTTGTATAACTCACACTTACATTCATATCTGGCGATTGCTTAGTTTCCGCCTGCCACTGCATCCGTTCTTCGACCATTCTGACTCTGTTGGTACGCACTTGTGACTGGATCTTCATAAGAGATTGCAAACTCTTGAGAGCTGTAGTCGTTTGACGCCGGACGGCTCGACCACGAACTATTGCTTGAAGCCTCACCAATGCCTTCAATGCTCTTAAAGCTCTCCTTGCCTACAATACTCATATCAACTGATTAGGCTTGTTGAAAATTAAGACCAAGACAATTGAATCAGATAAACCATAAAAAATTAGATTTGTGTGGTTTAATAAAATATTATCAACTTGTATATCAATAGAGTTTTCTATAAAATGTATCATTAGCTTCATTAGCATCCCAATTTTGGCTGAAATCATAAAAACTAATTTTGGGAGTAGATCATCAAGCACTCACCAAGTAACCGCGGAAGGCGGTTTGGATTCTAAGGGCCGCCATGTCTTGGCTCCGCCGAAGAGGCTGAGGGGTGGCCGTGAGCCTCACAACCTCCTGGGCGACCCGAGCAGCAAAAACAGCAGCTTCAGCGGCCGCGGCCGTTGCGGCGGCCACAGCCAATGCATGCTTGCTCTGTTGCTGCTCTGCTTCACTGAATGCCTTCTGCTCCAATGGTGATGGTGGTGGTGGTGGTGGTGGTGCTATCAAGGCAGGTGTGGGCCGGGGTTTAAGCCTTCCCAAAAGCCACCTCCTCCTCTTCTCCTCCTGAATTGGAAGAACCCACATAAGTCCCTGAATTTAAATAGTGAGATGAGTGGAGTCTACCTTTTCAGATTTTGATTTTGGGTTGGAATGGAAGATCTCCTTCAAGGAATTGAACCAAGTCTTCTTCTTTGCCATTGTAGAACTATCAGAAGGAGCTTTAGACCTCAGATTGTGTGTTTTTTCTTTCTTTCTCTCTCTCTCTTTTGTTTATAGTTCATGTGTGGGTCCTTTCTCATGCAGACCCAACAGTAGACATATCTCTGTCAGACCAACTATATTGCTGTTCTTTTTCTTAAGATCGGCACAAACACATGAAAGTTTGTGGACCTGCCAAGCAAGTGAGGATTGTAGGTGAGACATGCATTGGAAAAGCAAGGCTGTGATGTTGATTTCAGCCAAAGTTTTACCTTTAGTGGGAGACCAGATTTTACTGTACCATGGTTGCACTGCTGAACTGGCCATGTGTTTAAAGCAGAGAAGGCAGTAGAAGGGTTAGTGGTGGGTGGTGTTGGGTCTCATTTCCCTGTGTTACGTTGGCTAGTGTGTTTTGCATATCATTAATGCATGTGTATGAAATTAGATAACATAGTATTTATACTTTCTTATCTCAGCATGTACTCTGTTATAAAAAAACGTAAAAAATAAATGCATATAATTCGTATGAGTATGTAAAATGATGTACTTCATTAACTAAGTATATATTTCAGAAAAGAAAAATCAAAATGTGTGGCTTGGATGTATTATTGTCCATAATTATGGTACAAATTTTTTTTTTTTTTGAAACGAGGTAGAAATTGTTACTATCCCTTCTATTGCTAAAAAGGTGGTTACAACTCTTTAATTATGATATAAAATTAAAATGATATTCTCGTGTCATTTAACAAGAAATATGAATGGAATATATTTGTAATGAGAACATCATTTTTTATCCTAAGGACTATGGTTTATATTTTTTAATCTAATGTTATAGATAATTAAGTATGATTCCACATATAAGTTATTAATAAAAATCAATACTTACCAAAAGAAATCTTACTTCATATCCAAAATTATAATAATTTCTTAGTACAACAAACACAAATGATAAAAATTTATTCAAACAGAAGAAGGAATAACAGTAAAAAATATAATGATATATCCATCCTCAAAATTGAATGTTATTGTAAATTTTATGTATTTGTTTAAAAGGTCTTTGTTGTCTTCTCCCACAAGTGTTCCATTATTTTCTTCTGTGATTGGGTTCGTGTACAAGAGGGAATGGGCCCATCGGTACAGCTGTGATAAAGGGGAGCACAGCTATGTTTCCATTTAAATATCCCCTCCCCCTGACATTTATTTTTGGGGATTTTTATTTTTAAGTTATGTTATTTAATAATTGACCGATCTCTTATTCATATTTCTTTTTAAATTATCAACTTCAAGCGTTATTTTGTTATCAATGATGATTCACATACTCCATTTTACAATCCTCATGAGATGGTATAAGTGCTAATACCTATTTTGTCATTTTCTATCTTTTTCAATAATTACTCCCTATAATCAAGGAGTTGGTTACAATGGCTGATGTGTCATGATTTTTAAAATTTGTTTGGAGCATCAAATCTCATGATTTTTGGTAATTAAAAAACTTCTCTCTTTTGTTTTATAAGATAAAAAAAAGAAAAACATGATATGTCTGTCTGTCCATCTACAGCTTCTTTTTTTCTCCACCTAAAATAAAATTTGTATTTGGATCACATTCCTTGTTTTGCATTTGTTACAATTTTTATTATTGAATTTGATGCTAAATATTAAATTCGATAACTCTTTTACAACATTTTTTTTAAGAATACATAGAACCATATCAAAAGGTTGTGTTGGAAGTTCTTCAAACATTGATTTGTTTTTTGGAGTGAGAAGTTTTTCAAGCATAAATTTATTTTTTGGAGGACTGGAGGTTTTCCAAGCATTGATTTGTTTTTCGAAAGTCTATTCAGCCTCCGATCAAATAAGAAATTATAATTGAACGATTGGAGTCATTTTCAATGTTTGTCGATTCAAGTGCGGCCTTTTATTTTTTGTTTGTTTTGTATTTGTTACAATTTTTTTTATTTAATTTAGTGCTAGATATTAAATCTGACAGTCTTAAATATGAGACATTTGATCTTTAAATTATTTAATAATTATATATGGAAGTCAGTTACATTATGGAATATAACTAATTTTTAAATGATATAAACAAAGTCAGTTACATTTACAAATGTAATTGATTTTTAATTCAATTTATTGTTAAAATTAAGTTACATTTAATAAATATAACTGAATTTGATTCCGAACTCTGATTTTATACTGTGATTTGTGTTTCATTTCTGCATTTATTAGAAAAAAATTGCATCAATCACAAATACTTTGTTTGATAATTAAAAACCGAAAAATTACAAATTAACAACAGTGTTTAAAAACAAACGTTGATATTCCTTATCGCCATCGTTTTCTGGTTGAATGAGAGGCCGTAAACAAAAATTTGGTCTTTTTTTGTGTTTTTGATGAAATGAGTTTTTTTGAATGATTTCGTTTTTCAGTTAAAAAATATGTTTTTTTAAATGAATTGAATATGTTGATATGTTTTTCAAAAAATGTGGAGATAGATTTAATGAGGGAGAAAATCATGGGTTTTAAATGGAGTTAATATTGTGCTTTAAATGGGGTTAATATTGTGTTTTGCCTTCTTAACATTTTTTAAAAGTCAAGCAACCAATGAGATAATGAGGTCCAATGAGATAATGACACCTCATGGGGCTTGTGAATAAAGCCTAAATTATGGGGCATGTATAATAGGACTCTTTCGTTATTAGTCCATCCACTAAACATCCATTTATTTGGGCTAATGGATAGTTGAGATTTCTAAACTATCATTTGAAATTTTTATTTTCAAGTCCCTATAAATTATATTATTTAGCGATTGATCTCTTCCTTCTTCATATTGCATTTTAAGTCCCCAATTTTAAAAGAATTTTCCATTATTAGTTTGTGTGTAAAACGTTCGTTTATTTGGGGCTAATGGATAGTTCAAATTCCTAAACTACTCATCTCCTAAATAAAAGAAACCTTCAATGAAACCATTTTTTTTAGTATTTTTATAATCAATATATTGATTCTAATATTCAACATTTCTTCAATTTCCATCATTTGATGCTTTAAATAAGTGATGGTGCATAGTAGCGTAGCCAAAATTCTATAACAGTGGAAGAAAATCTCAAATCCTTCATGAGTGAGATTTCAAAATTTTCAATAAGATATTTCCCACTAAAAATATTTAATTTGATATTTCACAAATTTCATCTAAGAAAAAATCATTTAAATCAAAACTCAATAATGAAAAAATCTTCAAATTTGCTTATATAATCATTATTCTTTTGCTTATGTAATCAATCTTAATTAGACAACTAAAACTATAAGATAATGCACTATCGGATTAGGAGAGCATATGCAGTGTTTAATAATACTAAAATTGTCATTGAACACCTAACAATGCAAACATTGTTTTATTTAGATATTTTACAAAACATCTGTATACAAGCTTTAAATATCAAAATTCTTACAAAATCATACAGACATTTTGTCTATTGACTAATAAGAAAAAGATCTTTGAAGTTAGAGACTTAAAAAAATATTAAGAAGGGAAGAATTAATCATTAAATAATATAGTTTATAGAGACTTAACAATGAAAATCATATTTCTCAAACTAATGGTATTCAGACGAATGTTTGGCACAAGGACAAATAACGAAATATACATTTGAAGTTGGGGACTTAAAAAAAATGAAGAAGAGAATAATTGACTATTAAATAACATAGTATAATGGGACTTAAAAATAATAATACCTCATATCTAATTTGGCATTATTACACACACTCTTTAACGATTTTTAAATTAAAGGTTAAAGACATTTAAGTCCCTATAAACATGCATAAACTCATATAAGTCATTGTAAATTTGTGGTGGGATATACACGTTCTTTAAATTATTATGGTTAGTCAATTTAATTATTGAGTTAAATTTCTTTTCCAATTTAATAGAATATTCTTATAATATTCCATCCATACGAAATTATACGTCCATGTAAGTCCCTAAAAACATTAAACATATAAGTCATTTCAAATAATTTATTTATCCTTGATACTATTTTTATTTTTCTTCTATTTTAACATTCTTCTCTTGCCTTTCTCTCCCCTTCTTCAACCTCTTCTAATCTATTTATTGTAATAAAATGTTATTTTCATAATAAATATGCATTTGATTAATCATCATGTTTTATAGTGTGAATAATAATTTCTCAATATTTCTTCTATCTATATACATATAATTAGAATCATAAATTAAAATTTTTGAAAACATAAAAAAAATGTGTGCGATAAACATGAAAGAAAAAAATAATTACGAAGACCGACAAAACTACCCATGAACACAGATACATATCCATCTATGTTCACAGAGGCACTCAAAACAAATAATACCCCAAGTTGAAAGCAACAAAAAAAATGTGATGATTGAACATACTGAGACAACCTGATTAAAAAAAACATAAATCAAATAACACCTTCTTGTCAAAATACGTAAAGCAAATCCAATTAGGACTTTGCATCTTCCAGTGTTTTTGCATATACAGGACGATTTAATTTTGAAAAATAAAAAATAAACCTTAATAAAGAGAGGCCGAGGAGCGTCATACAAAAAAAAAAATGTAATGCGGAGGACCAATATATGTGATGCAGAGAGATCAATTAGGGTTTTTTTTTTTTAATTTACAAAGAAAATTAGTATATCTATGAGATTTGATTTCAATTCAAATATCTAGAAGGTTATTTAATTTTTAGAGGGTATAATGGTCAAATTACACCCATATTAATTTTAATCCTACGTGATTAATAGTAGGGCTGCAACTTGGGTCGGGATGAACCTGAACCCGACGGATTGAACCCAATTTTTATATGGGTTGGGTTGACCAAATCGGGTTTGGGTTCGGGTTCGGATTGGCCAATTCGGGTTGACTCACAAATCGGGTTGGGTTCGGGTTGGCATCACTCACAACCCCGACCCAACCCGAACTCGTAAACTAATAGTTAAAAAAAGATCATGACCGTTCATTTTGTAGCTTCTAATATGGGTAGTCCAAATTTTAGGTAAACCTAGCTAATCTTATGGGTTAGGTCGGGTTGATTTATCTAATTTACACATCATATTAGAAATTCGGGTTGGGTCAAGTTGGTTCAATTCGGGTTGAAAATTGGGTTGTGGTCGGGTTAGTCCAATTCGGATTAGGTCGGGTTGGGTCGGGTTGGTTTATTTAATTTCGGGTTGGTCCAATTCGGGTTGCAAATCGGGTTAGGTCGGATTAGGGTTGAGTAGTTTGAAATTCGGGTTGGGGCCAACCTGAACCCAACCCGCCCGAGTTGCAGCCCTAATTAATAGCAATTAAAGGCAGAGATTTATATGACATTTTTTAATGTTTACCGAGACACTTATGTCCTACATTAAGTTTACAAGGATTTATGTGGGTTTATAAATGTTTATAGGGACCTAGATGTCTTTGACCCTTAAATTAAATATGTAAATTTTTTTTATTTTTTTTCTCTATAGATGAGTCTATAATTTGTTGTAGTAAAATAATATTTTAATGAAAAATATATATACTTTGTTCCATTATGTATACATTTAAAAAAAAAAACATATGAGAATTATACATGGACCACGTGTGGGACTATCCCTACAGGCTACAGCTGCCCTCTATCTTTTGTTTTGTTAGGTAGACTTCCTAACTGTTCTTTGTTTTCTGCCATGTTTTCTTTTGGAACATTGTTATCCACAATTCCTCTACGTTGGTCTCACATGCAGCCTCCTTTTACTAATGGTGCATATGTTTCGCTTTATAAAACATATTATTTTATTTTTTTAATATAAGAAGTTATATATATAATTTTTTAAAATATATATTTTATTTTTAATAATCCTATATAATTTTTTAATAAAAATATATACAATTATTTAATATAAACTTATAAATAATAAGAAATATACTATATACATTAAGATTACAGAGAAGTTTAGCATGTGAAAACTAAACAATATTGACTATCAATAAAATTCACATATTCATGATAATTCAAGTTAAACTATATGAATCATAGCAAATGCATGATTAGAAAAAAATAAAATAAATATCAATCAAATAAGATGAGAGACAATCTATGATTAATTGGATTTGACTCTTTTTTTAACTGAAAGATTTTTATTCTCTATAAATTCATAGTCGATTACTTCGTAATTCTTGTTCCAATTCAAAACGTCTTAAAGGTATCCAAAAAAAAAAATGATGAATGAGCATAACAAATTTTTTTTGCCCACAATTTAATCAATAAAAAAATAATTTGCAATACAAGTTTATACTATAGTCAGCTTGCCAGCTTGGCCAAAGCGTCCCCCAGTTAAACCAAGAGAACTCAGAATGACACAATGGATCCCTTTATTTACACCTCTTAATTAATTCATTTTGTACTGTACACCACCCCTGTGGGTGTAATTCGGGTAGATTGAGTCAGGTTGGAGCATAACCCAAACCTAATATGAAGTTAGAAAAAATCAATCAAAACCCAACCCAATCCAACCTGACCCTCGGTTTGAGAAGCTCAACACAAACTCAAACCGTCGTTTTGTTCAGGTTCGAGTTGAGTTCGGTTTTGATTCAGGTTGGGTTAAGTTCGAGTTAGACTCGGATTGAGTTCAGATTTAACTTGAATAATGTATTATTTTAAATAATTAAAATTTTGTAAGAGTTAATTCTCCACACAATAAAAATAAAAAGATAAAAAAATTTATTCAGAGAATAAAGATATGAAAACCATAGAAATGAAAGATTTTAGATAAAAATAAAGTGTACAATTCAAATTTTATCATATAAATTAAAAATTATTATTTTACTTAAAACATTTTACTTATATATGAAACCTCCGATTCAAGTTGATTTGAGTTTTCTAAACCCTCAACTCAAACCCAGTACAAATTAGATTCGAGTTTTTCGGGTTAAACCTGAACGGCTTGAACCCGAATGTTAAAATCACAATAAAAACCCGTCCAAATATTATATTAGATGGGATTGGGTTGAGTCATGTTCAACCCGATCAAGTTGCACCCTACTCCTCTTTTCTTTTTTTTCTTTTTTTTTACTTACATTTCTTTCATTAGAGGAGTGTATAAAACGAGATGAAGAAGTGCAAATAAAATCATCCTTAACACAATTTAGATATTGCTAGCTTAAATTCATGTGCATGAAAATAAAATTAATAAAATTAAAATCCTTAACCTCAGTGATAACCCAACACAACACTTTTTTTTTCTTTTCAAAACCCCCTTTAAATAGCAATGACCAATTTAACCCACAAGAAGCCTTCCCCACAAAATAAATAGAATTAAAAAATATAATTCTGATATATATTAATATATGCATATTATAACTACTCAATCATATCTAAGTAAAAATTAAAATCAAAATTATAAATATTGTAACTAAATCTTATCAATATCCAGGACACCCCAAAAAAAATCTTATCAATATCCAGAATCTTATCAATAAAGTTTAAACATCATAACATTTTATAGATATCTTCTATATTTAAAAATTCAAAATTCAATATTTATCCAATTCATACATGTTACAGATACATCTAGGCCGGGGATGATCCGACACATGGAGGGCGAATAAAATCTTTGTAGCGGATATGACCAGAGTGTCCCTGGAGCATCACCCGATTCACGAGGATATTTTACTAATATCAGACATCCATAGGGGTAGTTTCGTCATAAAGGACTCAACTGGACGGTCTTCTCTCCACCCGAATTTGCGGGAGTGCCAAATATCAGTACCGATCTCACTGAACGTCTGACAGCGTCGCTGTTTCATTGGACGGCTGTGATTTTCAAGAACAAAATCTAGTAATTACTTTCTGTTGTAAGGGGTCTTTTTGGCAACCAACAAAGGGTCCTTTTTTGTTATTCCTTTTAATAGCAGGGACTATTTCGGGAAATCACAGCTGTCTCAGATCACTCACATATTAATTGCTGGGTCTACATTCCTCTCCAAATAACCCCAGTAATTACTACATATTACAACAATGCCACCGTCGTTCTATAATACACTCCTTACACGTAGATTAAATTCTCCAATTAAAAAAGTTCCGCCAAATCTACTGACGTAATCTAACGTGATGTCCTCACTTGGCCGCCAAGTCATCAATAAAAAGGACTGTTATGTCATTTTCGCGCTTTTGGAAGCCCTTTTTCGTCCTATTAAAAATACACCCGAGACCCAGTCCGATGAAGGTCCGGTGAAAGCCAAACTGCAAGCCAAATACACCCGGGTGTACGAATAGATCTAAACCGTCCAATAAAAGGGCCTACCGATTTCTTTGTCCGGGTGAAGAATAATTATCTACACCCGACTTTTTCTGTTCTAATTTGAGACTGACACGAATACGAATTACCAAATAAATGGTCGGCTGAGATTAGATCATGAGAAAGATTTTGCGTGTATTCAAACCGGGATACAAAAATCAAAGCATTTAAAAGGGGCTAAAAACAGAAACCAAAATAAAAAAATAAAAAATAAACCTAAACCGCCACACGAAATCTAAACCCAGTTTGTCTATTTAAATCCTCCCCAATCGAAACCCTAATTTTCATCTCGATCGGATTACATAGAGTACTTGATTTTTTTTGGTTGAAATTTTCAATGGAAGATTGGAGGAGGTCTTCGCAGTGGGAGGTTCAGAGCGGCTTTGACGGACCGAGGACGCCGGGACGATCGAAGCTCGGACGGCCTCCTCCTCCTCCTCCTACTCGTTCTGGTTTGTTCGATTGACCGATCTTTCTATGTTCTTTAAATAAATAAAAAATTTGGATTTTTGAGGTTGTTTTGGTGGTTTTTAGGGTTCAAGAACTGAAAATTAGGTTTTTTATTGGTGGGTTTGCTCTGTTCGGGGTGCTTGAGATTGTGTGTTTGGTTTGATCTGCATGTGTGAATTTTTTTTTGCTTGTTTAAAGATTCGAACTTTACGGGTTTTTATGTTTTTTGGGGGTTATCTATGTTACCTGTTTTTATTAGGGTTTTGAATTATTTGAGATATATTTAGGATCATCAACATTTATTTGGGAATCTGTTGCGGTTTCTTTTTTTAAATGTGATTTTAAATTTTCTTGGGTTTCTTTTTATTTACTTGTCTTTTGAACTCTTTAAGTTGTTTGTTCTATTGGGGTTTTCTTTTTGCAATCTAATGGATCAAAGTGGAAAAATTTAATCTTTCTATAATTGGTGAATCTCTGATGTTGTTTAGGTTATTGTTGTAATTGTGATTTTTGTAGACAATCAAATTTTGTTGTTTCACCTGATAAAGTAAATTGGGTTTGTCACGTTTTGCAAAAATTACTCGCACATTGTTTGTGGTGTTTTATTCTGCATTGCGTCAGTGTGGGTCTTCTTTGTTGGGTCGATCTTCTAAAAGGACTATTTTTTGTTCTCAGGTTCTTGGCAGCAGTCAGTTCCAGCGTGGGAGAAGAGATTCTGCACCCATGTCTGCCGTATACCTTGGAAGAAGCTATGCGAAACCAAGAGGGTCATGTCGATGTACAAAAGTGTGGTTCAGTGGGACGACGCGGCCGGGGAAGAGGCCTTTCAAGGTGCGAAGGCACGGTACTGGGCCGAGATCAATGGCCAACATTGTGGCATCCCATTGGCTGATCCAGACATGTACATTGATGATGTTGACTGGGATTGTGATATCGATCCCGAGCTGTATGCAGATTTGGATAACCCGCCAGATGTCCCTGAAGAGACCATGGATAGTGGGAAGCCTGGGCTTACACATGGGTGGGATGCGTGTCTGTCAGAGCAGCTTGTTGTGTGCACTGGCTGGGGTGATGCGGACGACATTGCAAACCCTGTCAAAGATTCACCAGCGGAGACTGGCTGGGGAAATTCTAATTGGGACGTTGATAATAAAAATGGGATTAATAATGCATGGGATAGAAGCGGATGGAGAGAAAATAATTTGGAGAATAATGTGCGGAGCAGTGGCTGGGGTGATGCTGACAACATGGTAAACCCTGTCAAAGGTTCACCAGCAGAGCATGGCTGGGGAAATTCTGATTGGGGTGTTGATAATAAAAATGGGAATAATAATTCTTGGGATTGCAGAGGCTGGGAAGAGACAAATTTAGAGAAAAATGTGTGGGGCACTGGATGGGATGATTCGCGGGGATGGGGAAGGTCTGGTAGCGTGAACCAAATGGAGAATAACTTTGAGACTGGAAGATATGGTAAGAAAAGGGACATAGATTTGGGAAATCGGTCAAGATATATGGTTTCAAGGTTCCATGGGGATGATTATCGAACAAATAACTGGAGGAATTGTAGGGGGAAGAAGAGAGGCACCTATGCGTATGAACGCCAACCTTACAGGTACTCCTGTGTGCCAATGAACAACCGAAGCACTGGTGAATCGGGTAGTACGTGGCGCTTGGAGAAGCCAGTCTCGTGATTTTCGCATTTACAAGGGCATACTGGGTCATGCATCTCTTGACTGACCCTAGGTGTAAATCTATTTTGTCATGTATGAAATCAACAGCGTCAGAAGCCTGGAAGATTTAATGGATAGACCGGCATTTTTGTTTCTTATCATGTTTGGAACTCCAAGAGGAACTTGTTTTGCCAAATTTTTTTTATAGCTGTTTTAAGAAATTCTATTTGTTATTTGTGTAAGCATCAATCTTCCTTCTCCCATATAAGACAACATTGTGGAGTGAAAAATTGTTTATGTGGATTTTAAGTTGGAATGTTCCATATTATTTTGTTTCTGTTTTTATTCTATTGAGTGATCAATATACTGCAAATCTTTCGGATATTTGGATGCCCATAGTCAAGCAATCCAAATATGGATTCTGCCTTTTTTTGGAGTTAGATGATCGTATTCGACTGGAGGATCTCCGGGTTCTTAGATGTGATTCAGAGAAGGTATGATATTTCCAATTTTATAATTTGTCTTACAACAGGTATACTTGTTCTTAAGTGTTATATTTTTCAGTTGCTACATACAACCTTTTCCATTCACATCTTTGAACGCTGATATTCTCTCTCCTTTTTCCTTCACGGGCTAGTCAAGGCTTGTAACATTGGATAATTTAACACTGTTTTGATGATGTGACCTGCACATGCCAGTTAATTGCTTCATTTTATCACCCTTTCTTGACATTGTGTCAATAATGGCATCTGTAATTTTTGAGATTCCATTAGATAACCTTCCACTTTGGTGTTTGGAAGTCGCTATGGATATTTAAATATGTATGAGCTGGACAAATGGGATTTTGGAAGATTCTGTATCATACTAACTTTATTTATTAGTGGTACCACACAATTGATTAATGAGGGTTCTTGTGAATCGTGACTTAAGTTCACTCATGGTATGTTGAAAATTTTGGACAAGGAACGAGCAGATTTTCAAGGCAGGCAAAGTATATATATATGCAACAGAGTATCTGGAAGTTTAAAAACCTTAAGGAAACTTTGATACATGCATCAACATTAATTTTCAGAATGGGCGGAATATGTTGTGTACTTGTGTCTTGAGGTTATTTTTGTTATCGTTTCTCCTATGATGTTCTCTGGGAAGACATTGTCTCCTCTTCTTTCGATATCTACTACAGTAATATTTGGTGGACACCACCTTTCATTAGAAAAATATTGATGCTCTTATATTTTTTATGGCACCAGATTCATTGGTAATGTTCTTCTTTATCAAATGGTGGGACAAGTTTCTGCAGATATCACATCTGGATCAGTTTTGCCCATCAACCAGTTCTGCATTTTTCGCCCTTCTAAACATGCATTTCTCAGGTTTGTGGCTGATGACCTGTGACATCTGGTCTTTTTTTGTATACTTTTGTTTTTTTGTGTTTATATGAAATGAAAACTTGATAGCTAGTCTTTGTTTTATGTTCCCCTCATGCAATGTGCCTATGCTCTGCATTTTACTATGTACTCCTTGTGGATGCTATATCGTATGCAAACATTCTGGCCAAATCCTATAAGTTCTATTGTTTTCATGTATTGTCTGTTAACATGAGTTGCTGTGATTGTTAATAATGCGAAGCCCTAAGCACATGCTTTAAGCTTTCATATTAGTTTCTCTTCCATTTTCTTATTATAGATATAGATTTTACATAGCTTCAGGTCCTATCATTCAGAAGTTCATTAATATATTATTACCACTTTAATCTTGTACACCTTTAAATCATTAATGTACTCATTTAACACAGTAACGCATTAATCATCCTAGTAGCGTTAGTCACACTGGTTCCTATATTTATTGGAAGTCTGTTTAGATGAGGATTTTTTTTCATGTCCAGTAGGATCCTAATGGTATTTCATTCAGATTTTCTTAAAAGTGTGTTTAATGTTGTTGATGGAAGATTCGTGATCCGAATAATCATCCCTCATTAAAACCCTGTTACAACTTTGTTACTTTCTTGAAAGGAATTTATTTATCTTGCTTTTCATGAAGTCTAGTTAATACTATCTATGTCATTCATACAGAGAATGAGTACTCTTAATCAGAGGCAACAGTTCGTAAGGCAATCTCAAGTTTTTGTTTGTTAGAATCTTATTTAATGAATGCTCTGTTTGCATGTTTTCACATGACGCAGTGATTCATCTTGTTCTTGTTATGCAGAATTCCCATATATATATTACCATTTCAGGTAGAGAAAACTATCAGGACAAAGAGTCTGGGTGAAAGTTATGCAAAGATGTGGATGAGAATGAATACAAGGATCTCGTGGTGATTTCGTAAGGCAACCTCAAGTTTTTGTTTGTTAGAATCTTATTTAATGAATGCTCTGTTTGCATGTTTTCACATGATGCGGTGATTCATCTTGTTATTGTTATGCAGAATTCCCATATATACATATATATATTACCATTTCAGGTAGAAAAAGCTATCAGGACAAAGAGTCTGGGTGAAAGTTATGCAAAGATGTGGATGAGAATGAATACAAGGATCTCATGGTGATTTCTTATTGCAATGATCTTGAGTTTAACATGTTTTAAAATTTTTATTTTATTTTATTATATATATATTTTGAGTTCATTCATGGTGGATGTGTTATATGGAGGGGCGGATTTAAGGGGAGGTTTACGCCCCCCGCCCTTCCCCCTTCTAATCTTGTTTTACAAAATCAATATATAAATTCCTCTACTTCCTTTGTGTGAGACCATGGCCCCCCTAAACAATTAAACCAATGGCTGAGATGATTCTCTCATTCAGATTTAAGCAGAGTTGTAAAAAAAAGAGAGATAAAAAAGAAACTTTTAAACCCCTACTTTACATCTCTCTGGTTCTCCCTTCACAAATTTCACACCCCAGAAAAATAAATCCCAAATCCCCAACAATGAACATCCCTCCAAATTCCTAAATGACTATCTCCGAATCGAAACCCTTGTGGCCTCCACAAAGGTCTCTGCTGCATTTCTCCACCTCCTTTGGGTCAAGGTATGATATGCAATTCCTTTACATGTCATTCTTCTTTCACAATGTTAACAAATAACAACTATCATTCTTTATTTCCTTCCTCACACAGGCATTTTGAGTTTTGATTTTGATATGCTTAGATGTCAAGGTGGAAAATTTTACTTTTGTTTATTATTTTCAATATTTAGGGGAGGGCAGGATCAAATAATCAAATGTTTCACATGTTGACATGTATATTTTTTTGAACTTGTAAAGTGTAAACCCCACGACAAAGTCATCTTCAATTTAATGCTTGGTTTTTATTTGATTTAATCTTAGGGCTGAGATTAATGGATTATAAATTGGTTTTTATTGACTGAAAAATTCACATGATTCTATTTTTTTTTTATTAATTTTTTTTTTGTATTGAAAGGTGGATACATCATGGTTAAGTCATCTAAAATTGATTCTTTCTTCAAGAAAAAAGATCAACAAGAGAATTCTCATACAAATGCATCATCACTAGTCTCTTCAAATATTTCAGCTCGCCCTTCCAAGGCATCAACTTTATTACTTTTTCCATTTAAGACTGCATTGTTGGGCCGAATGGGTGCTTCCTCAAAGAAGTGTTTATGTGGATTTTTAGTTTGAATGTTCCATATTATTTTGTTTCTGTTTTTATTCCATGGAGATATCAATATACTGCGTATCTTTCAGATATTTGGATGCCCATAGTCATGCAATCCAAATATAGCCTCTGCTCGTTTTAGGAGTTAGATGATCATATTCGACTGGAGAATCCCCCGGTTCTTAGATGTTGCAATTCAGTGAACGTATGACATTTCCAATTCTATAATTTGTGTTATATTTTCAGGACTTGCTACATATAACCTTCTCCATTCACATCTTTGAATGCTGATATTCTCTCTCCTTTTTCCTTCATGGGCTAGTAAAGGCTTGTAACATTGGATAATTTAACATTGCGATGTTGATGCGACCTGCACATGCTAGTTGATTGCTTCATTTTATCATTCTCTTTCTTGACATTGTGTCAATAATGGCATCTGTAATTTTTGAGATTCCATTAGATAACCTTCCACTTTGGTGTTTGGAAGTAGCTATGGATATTAAATTATTATGAGCTGGATGAATGGGATTTTGGAAAATTTTGTATCATACTAACTTTATTTATTAGTGGTACCACATAATTGATTAATGAGGGTTCTTGTGAATCTTAACTTAAGTTCACTTGTGGTATGTTAAAACCCGTGACAAGGAACGAGCAGATTTTCAAGGGAGGCAAACTTTTATATATATAAAAAATTCTGCAACTGAGTTTTGAGAAATTTAAGAACCTTTCGTTAGAAAAATATTGATGCACTTCTATTTCATGCACCAGATTCATTGGTAATGTTTGTCTCAATCAAATGGTGGGACAAGTTACTGTGGATTTCACATCTGGATCGGTTTAGCCCGTCATCCAGTTCTACTGCATTGTTCCCTTCTAAACACATATTTCTCAGGATTGTGGCTGATAACCTGATATACTGGTCCTTTTTTCGTGTTTATATGAATGAAAGCTTGATGGCTAATCTTTTTCTCTTCCTCTCCTCATGCAACGTGCCTATGCTGTGTTTTTCTATGTACTCCTTGTGGATGCTATATCTTATGAATTGCTGTGATTGTTAATTAGGTGAAGCCCTAAGCACATGTTTTAAGCTTTCATATTTGTTTTTCTCTTCCATTTTCTTGTTATAGAATTTACAAAGCTAAGTTTCAGGTCCTGTCATTCAGAAGTTCATAAATATTTTCTTTCCACTTTAATCTTGTACGCCTTTAACGCAATAATTATCCTAGTTGTGTTGTTCGCATTGGTTCCTATATTTATTGGAAGTCTGTTTTGATGAAGATTTGGTTCATACCCAGTAGGATCCTACTGGCATTTCATTCAAATTTTCTTAAAAGTGTTTTTGATGCTGTCGATGGAAGATTCATGATCTGAAATATCATCCCTCATTAAATATCATCCCTTATTAAAACCCCGTTATAACTTTGTTTCTTTCCTGAATAGAATTTACTGTCTTGCTTTTAATGAAGTCTAGTTAATACTATTTATGTTATTCATACAGAGAATGGGTACTTTAAATTGGAGGTGACAGTTTGTAATGCAATATCAAGTTCTTGTTTGTTGGTTTCTTATTTATTGAATGCTCTGTTTGCATGTTTTTGCATGACGCGGGGATTCATCTTGTTATTGTTATGCTGAATTCCCATATATATTACCATTTCAGGTAGAAAAAACAATCAGGAAAGAGAGTCGGGGTGGATGTTATGCAATGATGTGGATACGAATGAATACAAGCATCTTGTTATAGCTTTCAAAAGTATGCAGTGTTCCATTCAATGACCAGTCATTTAGGCTTATGAATATTGTCAGGACAGCCATTGCTTTTCATGTGTCACTTTTCTGTGACAGTCATGAACGCGAGGAGGGATTCGACTGCACATGCAAGCAAAAAAGGGTCTTGGTCCACTAGAGTTTTTTCATGAGGCCTGCTTTGCACCTGGGCTTTATCTAAAGTTACAGTACATTTTTTCTAAAGGTCAAGTTTTGTAATCCTTCACCAATTTTTCAAATGGTCAATTCTGGGGGCTGAGATTTTTCCTAATAATTTATCAGAATTGATTTATTGAAGAAGTTCTGTGAACTAGGGTCATCAAGCTAGCCCCAAATATTGAGGTTGATTTGCCCTCCCATTCATGGCTCTATGCGTATGTGTGGCCGCAACTATCTGATTTAATTTTCCTGTTGTGATAAAAAATAGTTTAACCAATTTGATGATTTAGATTATAAGAGAATGTCATTCAATTGGTGAATAACTTTTTTCTTCAATGCTGCACTGTGGTAGTTTGTCTATAGTTGAGAAACAATCTTTACGCTGTGTATACATTGAATTAGTGTAGTGTATATTGTATTACAATAGTGCATGAAAAAATCACAGTTTTGTAGAATTATGTGTTTCAACAGATAATGTTTCAACAGGTGAGTATAATTTTTTTAAAATAGGAAAAAATCAATAAAACTCTCTGGATAGTTAACTAAATCGGTTTTAGTCTGAAAAATTTAAATTAAAAATCGCCATAGGTCTTTATATTATTAGAAAAATATTATTTCAGGCCTTACAATCACTCCAACTAATCAGATACATGGTTAATCATAACTATATATTAAAAGTTATTAAAATGCCCTCACTCTTTAATTTTGAAAAATTGATATAGCTCTCTAAAAACTTATGAAAATAATAAAAAGTTCCTATAAAATCAGTAAATTCTCTCACGTCTCTATTTTATTTGAAAATATTTATTTTAGTACCTACTGTAATCGAAACTAACCAGATCTATGGTTTGCTATAACCATACGTGATAAATCTATAATATCTTTTTAAAATTTACTTGATAAATTACTGTAATACGCTAACCAGATTTGTGATTAACTTTAGAGGAATTTACTGATTTAAAAGGATTTTTTTCAATTTTCATAAGTTTTATCAATTTTCTCCTTTTTTATCTTTTATTGTTGGCGAGTATACGATAGCACGAGAATTTTCGTGAAAAAAATTGGATTTTTCATATTTATAGACTTATTTGAATGTATTTATTGAAGTAATTTAACTCAAGAACTATATCCATTAGCCATATATGTTTTTTGGGGACTTGTGGTAATTTTTTAATTTTAGAGACTAAAACCGATTTAGCTAACTTTTTAGGGGAGTTATATTCATTTATCCCTAGAAAATATAAGGGGGAATTGCTCAAATACCCATCGACTGAGAGTGTAATTTTTTTTCTACCCCTGGACTTTTTTTATTTTTTATTTACCGCTAAAATCTGGTCTTATTATTTTTTTGCCCTTGACCTGTGCCACCTTATTTTTTATACCTAAACCACCCCTATCTATAAATTAGTATTATATTTTTGTAATTAGTCGTTACATTTCTATAATCAGTTATTACATTTCTGTAATTTACATGTCCTTATATTAGTTCTATGTATGATATACATATTTGTTCTGTAAATGATAGTTTTTGTAATTTCTGTTGTAATTGTTATAAAAAATAATAGAAAATACTACATTTCTATTATGTAAATAGTATATTATGTTATTGGGCATCACATTGGTAGTTTTTGTTGCAGTTGTTTTGTAAATGTTAGTTTCCGTAATTGTTAAGTGCATGAATTAAGAAGTAATTTTATTAAAATATTATAATTGTTCGTAGATTTTCGGTTCGAATTCATGCTCTTACTAATTTTGTTCATATTGTTAAATGTAAATTTATTTAAGCGTTTGATTGTTCTATTTTTCATATAGCTTGGAAAACCTGTTTTTTGTTATGAAACACATTGAATGTCTAATTCAATAGTCTTGTTTCATTTTATCTAAGAGGACATGAAAAGGATTAAAGGAGATAACAATTTATCATGAAGATTTGAAGAAAACGTTGTAATACAAACAATTGATGTATCTATTTTAATGAAACTTTGAGATTATATCTATAACAATTTTCTGTATATTGAATGCATTTACTGATGATAATATAATGACACTGAGAATGTATATATGACAATTTTGTGTATAAACATATTTGCGTACTTTAATATTTTTTGTAGATAACTATTAAATATATGTAACTATGTGTATAATTTCTGTATTTATCACATTATATTTCTGTGTTTCTGTAATTATGTCTGTAAGGAATAGTTCGGGTATTATGAAAATTCATGGCAAAAAAAAAAAAAAAATAGAACAAGATTTTAGGGATAAATAAAAAATAAAAAAGTTCAGAGGTAAAAAAAAAAATTAGACCCTTAGTCAAGGGGTATTTGAACAATTCGCAAAGAGACCATGGCAACTCTGAGTCGTTCGCGTGTCGAAGCACGGAAATGGTTCCCTGGCAGGGGCGGAGGTATGTGAAGACAAGGGGGGCCTCAAGCCCCTCCTTTAATTTTTTTTTTTTTTTTGGATAACGCTGCATTCGGTATTTTTTTCAACCCTAAATTCAGTCTATAAGTATTTTAATTTTTTTAAAAATAGTATAACTCATCTAATGTGATGCATGTTTTTATAAAAAATGAAACATGTATTCTAATGAATTCCATGAATGCATTTATTAAAAATGTGAAAAAAAATTATCGAAGCATATACTTCGCTAAAGTGAGTATATGCTTCGATAATTTTCTATCGACGCATATAGGACTGAAAATGAGGCTGGAATAAAAATTGTGTGTGACAACACTTTTATTTATGGTTAACAAACAATAACAGTTGAGTATCTGAGTTTAATATGGATATATTTATTGAATTATAACAAAAATTTATTGAAAAATAAATTTAAATATTTTTTAAAAAGCTTTTTATTTTGTTTTTGTCTCTCAAATTTTCTAGTATATCAAAATACCCTTAGTAGTTATTATATTTTTTTTAACTTCTTCCATCTCTTTTCTTATCGCTTGCCCCATGAAATACTTTTTACACACAATTATAAATTTTGTATATGTTGATGATCACTCTATATTGTTATTCATTCCCTGTATTGTATATATAAACTCTTATTATATATCATATGTATACTATTAAGAGTCATTTTGATAATTTTGGTTGAGAATGCATAAGAATTTCTTTTTTAATAATTCAATTCAGATAGATTCTGTGGAATTAAAAAATTTAATTGACATATTTAGGAATGAACATGATTTCAAATACAATTTTCCTAAGTGTTATGTTAGATTTTTATAAATGTCTCTGTTTAAAGATATGATATATAATAGATTTTTGAAAGCCCCCCTTTATAGAAATTCCTAGCTCCGCAACTGTTCCCTGGTGATGATAGGTGTGGCGGCACTCGAAGAGGGGGAAGCAGAGGTGGTTGTTTTCACAAGGTGGGTCAGAGGAGGCAGCGTGGAGGAGGAGGGGGCGGAGGTGGTTTTTTCGCAAGGTGGGGTTGGAGGATGTTGTTGAAGCACCGTGACAAAGATTGTGTACATCATGTCATATATTAGATAAATGCTTCGTTGATTTTTTTTTTCATAGATCAACGTTCGGACATCATGATTTCTTGAAACTAATGTAGATTATTTTCTAAATTTTTTTTTGTTCTAATACTAGAAATATGTTCAAAAAATGTATATTATATACAATTAGAATCCAAACTAATTTTATCTCTTTATTTTGAATATGCTATGATTTCTTGAAACTAATGTAGATTATTTTCTATTTTTTTTTTTGTTCTAATACTAGAAATATGTTCAAAAAATGTATATTATATACAATTAGAATCCAAACTAACCATTGCTTAAGAGATAAAATGCAGAGTTTGATCGACAAACAAAAGTATGTTTAATAGATACAGAAGTATTGGAAGTATTATGTGACGTACTGTGTATATAAATATAATCAACATTTGAATATAAACACAAATCGTTTCAAAATATAATTTCAGGTAAATGACTCATTTTGCACATTCATAAATGTGAAGTATTCATTCGGGTAAATTGCGTTTAAACCCCCTAAAGTCTTTGAAACCTGCAATAACACCCCCTGAAGTTTCAAAATATGCACTTACACCCCTTGCCATTATATATTTTGTTAAAATCGAATAAAAGTACAATTTTACCCATTTTAATTAAATCATTATCATATTTTCACCTTTTAATCAACTGTCATGTGAGTTAATTCTCACAATAAATTGATCCAAATGTATTTCAAGATTTGATTATTGTAGTAATTAATATGTACAAAACATATCCAAAGTTAATTTGGTTCTTTTTTGGGTGTTTATAAAATTAATTAAATGGCTAAAATAGTAATTTTAAAGTACTTTTGTCACATCTTAAAGAAAAAATCTAACGATAGGGGGTGTAAGTGCATGTTTTTGAACTTCAGGGGGTGCTTCTGCAAGTTTCAAAAACTTCAGGGGTCTAAATGCATTTTACCCTATTCATTCACCTCATTCACATTACATGTTCATGTTTTTGTTGTGGAGCCAATATGTAAATCATTATAAATACATCTAGATATAATATACAGGGAAATGACTAAAAAAATCTCTTAAAAATTAGAAATATCAAAATCAGCAATTTTTAAAAATTATACCTAAAAAAGTCTCATATTACAATTTTGGAAACACAAAAGACTAATCAACCCTTATGCAATTAAATCCTTAATACAATCCTTAATACTTTATTAAAATATTTCACTCTCTTAATTTTATTAATATATTTCACACATTTTCATGTAGATCAATTTTTTTATTGTAAATTTTTTGTGATTAGGTGGATTTTGTGAAGTATATACCAATATAATTTAAATGTAAATAAAGATTTAGAATTCTAAAATATCATCTGTTGCATTGGGACACAACACATATTTAAATTACATATTATGATTATAAACAATAAAAAATGATAAAGTATATCATGTAAGATATATATAAGAAACAAACTGTATGATATATAATAACAAAATCTCATGATTGATTTTCATCATGTATAGAAAGATTGTTGTTTTGTAGGAAAAATAAGTTTTTAGTATGAAATAAAGAGGGATATTAAAAATCTAATTATATAAGGACAAATTAGTCTTTTGAGTTTCCAAAACTGTGAAATGAGACTTTTTAAAGTATAATTTTAAAAAATGGCTGATTTGGGTATTTCAAACTCTTGTGAGAGCACACTAAAATTATAATGATTTTTATTATCTCTTTTAATTTGTGGAGATTGTGGAGTAAATTGATTGATGAATAAATAACATTAAGATTACATAAAAATATAAAAAATATATTCAAAAAATTATAAATATGGTGTTTAAGATAATTAAAAAAAATTGTCTCTATGGATTTTCATGCAATTCAAAATACAGAAAAGGAATAAAAATTCTTGAAAAAGTAAAAAAGTGAAAGCATCATAAAGAATATAATGTTCAACAGAACCCAAACTCAGAATTTTTCTCAGTGGACATGCTCACACGACTCCGCTGTGCGTAGTCTACTTTAGATGTTCGATGAGCGGTGAGAGAGACAAGGAGGCGATTTCCAATTTTCCATGGTTTGTGTTGTGGGAAGGGCACGCTGCGGTGGTGGAGGGAGGAGAGGAGGAGGAGGAGGTGGTTTTTTTCGCAAAGTGGGGTCGGACTGTCGGAGGAAGAGCTAAGCCAAATGACAAAATTTTGTGTGCGACGTCATATATTAGATAAATGTTACATTTAATACTCAAATATTTTTTGGTATATAAATGTTGAAACATCTTGATTTCTTGAAATGTTGTTAATAAGTGAAATCAGTCCAAAAAGTGTATATTAGGTGTCCATGCAGCCGCGAAATTAGGATCCAAACTAAATGGATATCCATATTTTGATACGCTATACACTATGTAAATGCATAGTTAAACAAACAAAAATATGTTAAGGATGTGTTTATACACAAACATAAACGGAAATTGAAAGAAAATGAATAAGAATTTGAATCAAATGAAAACTGACGGAAAAGAAAATATTTTTTTTATCGATTTATATGGTGTTTGTGCCTGTAATAGAAAATTATGGAAAATAAAAACTGTTGTAAAAAAAAATTGGGGGTACTGTGACTGTGTAAATTAATATAATCAACATTTGAATAATATAAACACAAATAATTTGAATATATAATTTCAGGTAAATGACTCATTTTGCAATCATTTATAATGTTCAGCATTCATTGATCACCTCATTCACATTATATGTGCAGTGGTTCATGTTTTTGTTGTGGAGCCAATGTAAAACATTATATATCATTTATAATGTTCAGTATTCATTGATCACCTCATTCACATTATATGTGCAGTGGTTCATGTTCTTGTGGAGCCAATGTGAAACATTATATATATAACTAGATATAATAAGAATATAACACACACTTCATTTATTAATCATTAATGGTTTTTAATGTTTCTATTTAATTTGTTGAGATTTTGGAGTAAATTGATTGATGATTAAGTAATGTAAAATTTATAAAAAGATATGAAATAATTATTAAATGTAGTTTTTTCTATTGAATTCACGTTGATGTAGTCACCACCAAGCCCGTCGAAGAGAAAGTAATAGAAAATAAAGTCACGGAAAAATTTACGGAAACCCTAAATAAAAATGAGCCGAAGATGGAAGTATTGTCATGCCATTGTGCTAGTTGATGTGAGGATCCATGTTAATACATGGACTTTATATATATATATAAACATAATTTTGGCATTTCTATTTTGAAATATCAACAACACAGCCCATGTTCGAATGTGGGATAAGAAAAGAAGTAGAAAAAGAAGAAAAAAAATGTGAATGATATATGAGTAAAGAGGAGAGATAATTTCTATTATTTATGTCTAAGATATATATATACACAGTAAACATCTTCTTAATAGCTGTTTGAGTCTTGTTGTCGGTTGACAATAACATATTTGACTAGAAAAAATACTTATTATATATATATATATATATATATATATTACAAATTTATTCTTTGAGCCCCTGTTTAGGTAGCAACATAAATTATTATGAGATAAATAAGTACGGGAGTTATGTTTTTTATTTATTTTCATTTAAAAACTTAATAATAAAGTTTTATCAAGAATTGTTGCATTCTTCTTTTTTTTTAATTTTTATGTTATGTTGGTTTAGACTGCTTTTAGAATATGTATCTTAATTCAATAATGATTCTTAAACCCTAAGTTATTGACCACATTACAATGCCCAACACAATTGTAATACCGTTTATATTTTATCTTTTTTGTTTCTATTTTGGGAACCGATCCCCACATTCCACAAATAAATCATATTTCGTAAAACCCAAATTACACCACCGAATGTTTTATAAATTCAATCTGATTTGATCTGAATCACCCAAGAAATCAAAACGTAAGAGAGACACCAAAACATTTCAAAAATCACACATCAAGCAAACTCATCTGCCGTAATTCAACCAATTCAAAAATCCAATAGAAACCCATTTGATTCCGAACCTCGAAACACCGAAACCAACAATCAAAAATCAAATTATAACGCGAAATAGCAGACCGGTTCACACTTTTCAATCCAATCATTTTGTCTCTTTTGTTGATTTAGTGTTTATTTTTGACTTTTTGTTATAATAATTGATCATACGGTTTTAAAACGCGTTTTGGTGTGTAAGAGTTGTGCTCATATATAAACACATATTATCTCCTCCATTAGACGATGTGAGACTAAACACCTCATCTTTACCCTCACCCAATCAATGGGCCTCTTGGGACTGTTGGACTTCCCTCTCAACTGACCGGGCGTCACAATATCTGAATTTTATATGCATTACTCTCTATTTTGAGTGTGATTTTGAACATTATTTGTTTGTTGTTTTGAAAGTCAGTTACATTTGTCCGATTTTTTTTTTTTTAAAATGTATATAAACATTATATGCATTATATTTTTAGAATTTTTTTATGCCTTTATGCAATTTATATTTTTTATTATTAAAGTTAAGTTACATTATAAGAATATTTGAACTTTATATGTGTTATACTTCCTGTTTCATTTGTGTTTTTAAACAACGTTTGTTTGTCCTTAAAATTCAGTTACATTCTAAATGTATTTGATCTTTATATGCATTATGGTTTATGCCTTTTGTGTTACTAAACAAATTTTTTTTCTTTTAAAAGTCCGATACATTATGGAATGTAACTGAATTTTAAAAATAAAATGTGGAGATTAGAGGAGGACTCAAAAGGTAGCCGAACCACCTCTTATATGATAGTGGGTGGCGAAAGTAATCCAAGGATGGTGACTGCCAGTCGCCGGAGATGGAGCTGGTTAGAATAAATTTTTGAAGTAGCAAACGACTTAATAGGGTAAAAAATTTCACAAAATTTTCAAAAAATCTATATATTTATCAAAAATATAAACTTTCTTTTGAGAGAACAACTTACATTAATAAAAATTAAACCATCAAATAAATGAGATGAAAGATTTTCAATATATAATTTTTTACAATTTAGGGGTTTTTTAATATAAAATCTGGGCGAGTAGGATTAATTGGTAGGCTGGTGGGTCACCGGTAGGCTAGTAGGCTGGGTTGTCATGATTTGAAAGAGTGATAATAGTAGTTTTAGTTTTTTTTTAAATGTGATTGAGTCAATTGACCACATCACATTATATATGCGCGTTGCCCCAACCTTCAACTGACTGTAGAAACTAAAAACACCTCATTTAAAACTTTAAAACCAATAATCTCTATCGAATGGAAAAAAAACGACTTTCATGTAAAATTTAAACATCTTTGAATGATATAATTGGAAATAAAAAATCATCATGGATATTTTCCTAAAATGTGATTTTTAAGGGGTATATATAAAAGAAATCATTAAGATTTGATGGATAAAAGATGATATTATTCAATTTATATATAGGTACAAAAAAATCAAGAATTAAATTATTTCAAAAAAAAATCATGGACATATTCCCATTTTTTTTTTAAAATCCATATCTTTTCAAGATAACTCGGATTGAGGTGTAATCAATATCTCATTAGAAAGAGTGCACCGTGAAATATGTTTTTCACAACCCTGATTATTTCAAGGTTAAAAATGATATTAAACGTTGAAACTTATATTTAACCCAAAATTCACTATTAATCCCCTATATTCTATATTTTACGAATTATCTCAACTTAAATCTAATAAAAAATAATAACAAAAAAATGAGCACCTCTACAAACAATCGTATTTATTTTTGTACCATAAAAATGCCTTGCTTAAATTCCGCCCTTTTTAAATATAATAGATTTCTATTAAGAATCATGTTAGCACTATTTGAAGTTAGAGAGATTAAAATGCTTTCTTTTTGTATTTTTATCTCGGAAAAGACCATCATAGTAGTTTTTATACCATATGAAAAAATGAATTTTAGGAATAAGTCCAATTTCATAAGCTCTGTATATAATTCAATTAAAACCCACAAAAATTACATCTTAACCATAAAAGACCATTAATTAGCAAAGGCATACATATACAGTAACTACTTATATTTATACATTTTTGAGGTATTTATATTGTTATTCCACCAGTTCTATTACACCAGTATGGATCTATACGTCAAATCACATGTCATCAACTCTTATAAATCATAGAGCCTACAATCAACTCCATTTACAGTCCACATCATTTTTCTTTTTTTAAAAAAAATCATACACACTCCAATTAAAGTACATGTTATATGAAATAAAATATATGCTGAGATACAATAGTTTTTTTTTTCGAGTTGAAAAAATGAAAAAAAAATTTATGTTAAACACTAGAACTCCATACACTATGATACCACGTTATATATCGGGCTATAGGCGAGCCTATAAAACAGACTGAATGTATAAACGCTCTATATATATTATTCAAAGTTTATCCAACAATTTATTCATTATCTACCAAACAACGGATGTTTCATCAAGAAGAATAACAAATACACAACAAAAAAAAAAGTATTATTCATTATCTATAATTGAATATTTAAATATCTAGGAATAACTTACCTCGCTACTCAAAGGGGTGGTTAAATTTACGTATGAATTTGATATTCACTTTATTTAAAAATAGTAATGAAATTTCCAACACATTGAATATAAATGCATGTAACCAGTTTTTTTTTTTCTTCTTCTTCTTCTTCTTCTTCTTCTTTAGAAAGGCCCCTACAAGTACCTGATTAAACTAGACCTACTGGTCCATGACACAGGCCCAACTGGACTTCTACCACTATTTTTACTAGAACTTGCGCCTCCCACCCCCCCAAAGTTGCTCAATGTTTTTTGATGGTTATGACTAACACACTGGAACTCGAAATTTCTATAAATTAAAACAAAAAATTCTGTGATTGAATAACAAATAAACATAAGTGTAAATTAATGTAAATATCTCCATGTGCTCCGACAATTAGCGGTTCAATGTCATACCTCTTCCCGGTAGCTTCATTTGTACCATCCAGCCAGTAAATGCCTCAGCCAGAAACAAAGAAGGCATGAAAGTGCCTGCTCAATTTTTTTTTTTAATAGAGTTATGTTAGATTCTAGCAAACATAGCCAACAAGAAAAAAAAGTACAAGCATCACCCAAAAAATTGTGGAAATATGATAATCTATCTCTCACTAATGAACTATTTGGTCCCCTTTAAAGGCTTTAGCAGGGATATACTGACTGGTATAATCATAGGCTAAAGCTTTGATGATAACCTAATACCATTTGGCGACAAAGATGTTAAGAAAAATTGTTATTAGAATATTATTTTGTATTCACAAAAACAGTGGTTTAATCAGTCCACCAAGAGATGAATTAGGATTTATATCATTTTTTCATAAAGTAAATAACCCTTACATATAGCATTAATAAAAATAGGTGCATCAATCACCTCTCTTCTTTCTTTTGTATTATCAAACATTTTATTTGGGGGTAAAATGGTATTTAGTAAAAGATGTACAAACTAAGCCAAAGATAAAAGTGGTTTATATAACGACTTACACTTCAAAAGGAATAATAATAAGCTGCTTGGCTGATGATTTCTAAATAGGTTTAGCAAAAGGAACCCTAAGAAAAAAAATTAAATTTGCGGTTTGAATACTCTTGCACTCGAAAATCTGCACATACAACGTGCAGGGCAAGCATGTTATACATGATCTGACATAATTCCAATCCAGATGCCATTACTTGAAATTGTTTAACGTGATGAGCTTTATCTAGATATTGTGTTCGGATTGACTTTTACATAACGAAGTGCCCCAACTAACCATGCTTCCATCGAAAATTGACCAGAAGTGAATTCTAAGCCCATACACAAGGCTTGTGCCCATGCACATTGCTTAGATTCTCAAAAGCAGGACAACCCATATTGACTAAAGTGCTATATAACATGGTAGAAGGATGCATTTAAAACAAACAAAAATTACCTGAAAAACCAAAAGTTTGATGCATAGCGACTTTTCTGAGCATCGGCCAAATAATCTGAGGAAAAGGTTTACAAGAGTACCATCTTTGGTCCCAGTCAGCAATCCGGTTTGAGGATCATACCTGCATAAATAGAGTTCCAAAATGTCATTAAAAAATTGTCACTTGCAAGTGAATGCAGGCATTCACAAGATGGAAGCTACATCGGGAAGATGATGCTCTATACTTTGGCAAGCGGTGCCGAGGGCATGGAATGATCTTTAAAAGCTGCAAAGATATACAAAACATGCACAGAAATTAGATCCTGCCAACAGCAATGTCAGTTGTAAATTCACAAAGCAAGCGCAGAGGAGTTATATTTGTAATTGTACCTGAGGCAATGAATACAGGAAATTCAAGACCTGAGGTAGGAAGAAGAGCAGTAGCGTTTCACTGGAGATAAGGACAAATAGTTGATATCCATTAACAGAAAAAAAAGGACACATGGGTATAACATACATGAGAAATACGATATATAAAACACAAATCTTTAAATGCAAAATGCATGTACAAATGGCGGATTGACCATGCATAGCCACATGTTATGCACAAGATCAAAGTGCTCACAGGCATTGCAGTTTCCAACAGTACTAAACTTTATAATTGTTTTTTCAACTCATTCCAGAATGTGTCACAGATGTATGATGTATCTTCTCTGACAAATATAATTGATGAAAGTTCCTTCAGACTTTAGTGACAAACATAACTTTTGATAGCTTGCATTGAAATATACGTGTTTAAAAAATATTCTGGCTCTTATTTCTTCATATTTATAAATATTGTTTACCAATTACTAAGCTTACATGTGGCTCTAAAACTGCATCACGCATCTCATTGTACTTACAACCATATTCAAATTTACATTACTGCAATCATTTATGAAATTTGCACATCTTATCTGTCCCTATTGGCAATTATCCAAGGCTATTTGCTGAAGTCATCAGAAAAAAACAGCTAACTGTCGACATTCAACATCATAACACAGCCTATTTAATGAAATATTTAATATCAAAATATCATGACAACTTAAGATATGCAATTTTAAAAGCAAAAATAAAATGAAAAGTTCACCTGAAGTGACCAAGTATCCCAACTACAGCCAGAGACATTCCAGCAAAGTAAGTGTATGTATCACCAACAAAAACAGAAGATGGATACCTTGAATTCAAAAAGTAAAAACAAACAAATCATATATCTATGCATTGTGAAATTTTAAGAAAACAAATTAAAAAAAAAAGGTGCCAAGAAATGTGTTGCAGAGGATAGTAACTTACCAATTATAAGAAAATAAAGCCAATGAAGTTGCCAGAAAAGGTTGGACAAGGTAAATGGAGAATGCATGCGCTTGTTTATACTCGGGGTCAGTAGATGCTCCAATTTGCATTACATTATGTATCAAAACCTGCAATCAAGCCTAAAGGTTATTCTCAAATATATTAGTATCTAGAATCAAGAGGTCATTGCTTGGGGCAATGGTAAAGTACTCAGGTTAACAAAGTTCTGGATCCGAGTCCTAAGAGTGGCCACTTTGTGCAAATATGCAACCACTTAAGACCATATCCAGTCTCTCCACTTCCAAAACTCTGTTATATGTGGGGCTAATCTGGGTGATGGCCTTTTCTTAGGAGATAGAATCAAGTTCAGAAAATAACGTAGTTATTCTAAAATTTGACAGTTCCCATTGAGCTCAAGGCATCAGGTCCATACTGCAGCAGCGATGACAACTGTCTGCCCAACTTCAAGTCCATTGATGCCAGCATGAATATTGATAGAGTTGGTACAAAATACAGCCAACAAGCCCATATAAAGTTTGTACATCCATCCTGTGCAAAACATAAAATCATATAAAACCATGATTAGATAGTAAATTATAACCAACTGGTGATTATGGCTATAGATTTCAACATAACACTAATAATTGAGAATCCAGAAAATAGTTTCCCACAAAGCTACCCAACACACAATTTGATGTATTCAACCTCACATAATTATTTCATGCTCATAAAAGAAGTTTCTGATGTTTCAAAAATTTAATATTGGCTCTATGTTTATGAGAAATCACAACTTGGTATTCCAACAATATCAGGGAAGTACCTTTTCTATTGAATAAGAACTGCCAAGAACAAAGAAACTGAAAGAAAGGGTAAAATTAGTGAAGTATGGGTAGTGAATGTAAGTGCTGAAAATAATGCAAGAAAATGATTGCCACCTTTTGTCAACCTGAGTACAATATAGCCAATTAGCATAAGGTGGAAGTTCAAATCACTAAATACTAAATAAACAAATTCATTGTCAGTGATGGAGAAAGTGATAATTGAGGTCAGCAGGTTGTGAATGTTCTGGTGTTAAGTGATGTTTGTAGGCAGTGAATAAAAAATCATTTCAGATGCCAGCCAAGGCACCTGCGTTTTGCCTGGTCCTCCACCTTGGGCAGTGAGGCAACCACAAAGTGCCCCGTGTAAGAATCCTAACTAAGGTGGATACTGATCTATTAGCTTTAATCCTAAAAAACCTAAAGCCAAACATCTCTTACCATTTTGGTACCCTCTAGCCCTCTGATACTAGGCTACCTAATGCCTTTGTAATACACTTTTAATTGTGGGGTTAAAATTTTATCCAGGTAAAATTCATGAACAGACAAGCCTCCTTCTGCAACTAGACTGCAAAATGACCTCAGTTCTATTATCCAGATGCTAAAAGAAAGACAAAAGGTTGAAGAAAAACGTGAAATATGTATGGAAGCAAAGGTTTACCAGATTTTTGGTACCAGCAATATGCTGGGCATTATGGTTGTCCATAAATGATGTATTTTAAAGGTTCTAAGCTATGCATTGAGAATTCTGGGGAAACTGCTTATACATTCATTAAGGATTGGGGGCTCTCACAGTATTGGGGTAGATTCTGTAGGGTTCTTTAGTGAGAATAAGCTGATGGTGTAATGAGTCATGTAACTTAACATTTTGTTGTCCTTTTGTAGTGGCATTTTTTGGTCTCTGGGCCAGCAGACCCCAAATCTGCAGCCTATGAGTTCTGAAGTTCACCCCTGATGCTATTATTAGGTAGTAAACCCCCACTTTTTCTTATAAAAAGAACAATACATGCAACATTGGTTGCATTTCATCATTTATTTCCTATCAGCATAAATATTATAATTACTAAAAACACCTTACCAAGGTCTAAAACTGCAACACCAACATATGGGATGAGAGGCTTCGGTACAATGATAGTTGTATGACCAGCATATGCCATCAACAACGGCAATCCAGCAATTGAGGGCAACAGCAACTTTCTGCTCTTCACAGTCAAATGAGAAAAATGATACAATTAGTCAAAATCATTATTGATTAAACTAGTGTCTGAACTAGATTAGAGAGGTGAAGAAAGAAATGTATAAATGATGCAAAGGCTTACACTCTCCATGGGATATCAAGAACATCATCAACGAATCCAAGCAGCATCATGAAACAGATAGATGCTAATGCTGCATTGTACTCAACTAGCCACTGCAAGAAGTCACACTCAAAAATTTATCAAAGAGTTCAAAACCCAACTTCTGATCTGATTAATGAAATTAGGCTACTGAAAATCATACAATGGAGTCTGCTGTGAAGTTGAAGTGTTGAAACAATATTGCTATCACCAAGAAAACGATCCCAACAACGATACCCAATGATTCAGGCCTGTAAAAATGCAAGGAAAGTATCAGTAATGTCTCATGCAACATGCTCTTGCAGTAAACCATCATTAAAAATGGCACCGTTTTTGAAACTGGAAAAAGGGATTGTAAAACTAGCGAAGTTCAGAATGACAAGCATTTATCTGCAATGAAAGGCAATTTCTTTACAAGCTGGGGGCATTCAAGAGTCAAATTCCGAGCATGTAAGTTTTTATTCATATAGTCATAGATTTCAATTCTTTGCAACAATAAGAAAAGACAATCTAGATCCCATCCCTATTCACAAAACAAGAACGAACACAACAGATCACAAATTGAACAAAATTAACACAGCCCAAAACCCCGTCCACCTCATAAAACTATCCAAAAAGACGACTTCATACAAATCCGCAAAGCGGCAAAGCCACTCACACTTTGATGTTTCCCTCCGGTGTCCCCTTCTTATTAATATCAAATCCGAAGAGATTCCGCCGGAGCACGTACTTGGCCGCCACGGGCATCAATCGGACGGCGATAACGAACCCTCCGACACTCATAGCGGCATTGATGGCGATTGAACGCCTCAGATCGCTCTCGATCTCGTAGTGGAAGTAGATCACGTACAGGTAGGGCACGAGAAAGGCCACCGACGCCCCCAACACGAGCCCCAGCTTCGGCGGTCTCAACTGTTGGTCATCTGACGGTGGTGGATGAGCATCCGCTTTGGCCGCCGCCGGAGATGGGGCGGGACCGGTGCTTCTACGCCGAACCGTCATTGAAGACTCTCTCTCTCGCACTCTGTTGCATAATTTTCCGCTGGATTAGGTATAGTTTGACAACTTGTTTAGAAATACTTCTACAAAAAAATTCTTTCTATAAGAAGTTATTTAACTTCTTGTATTTGGAGTATAAGCTATTTGAGAACATATATTGATAAATGCTTTCAAAAACTACTTTTGAAATAGAAATAACATGAATTGTCTAAAATACCCTTGCACCCATGTTATACCATTATCTTAATCAATTGATATAAATAAAATAATATAATCAACTATTATATGTATCTCAAATACTAACAAACTTTTTATAACCACACAATTGATTATAAAATCAAACTAACAAATCTTAATAATTAAAATACTAACAATTTTTTTTTGAATAAAATATAGATATTACTAACAAATTTATTTTAAAAACTAAAAGATACTAATAAATTTATTTATTTTTAAAATAGAAAAGAACCTAAACTAACAAATCTAAAATAGATCTTAGATTTGTCCTGTATCAACTAATGAGATAGGTGAGAGAATCTATTTTATATAACACCTAAAACTCATATTTGATTACAGAATAGGGCTAGAATAAATAAGAATAGTTTTAACATTGGTGCTTGAAAGGCTGGAATAAATAAAAATCAGTATGCCAGAATTAACTAATATAAAGTGGTATATAGATTTTAGCCAATCTTTAGAATTGAGTTATTCTAGCAAAAAAAATCACTTTATTTTTATATATATTAGAATAGTCATAAATCTTAGAATAACTTAATTCTATCCAAACATGAGTAAAAGTTTTTTCAAGAATTTGTAAAATTTCATAAGGGTATATTTGTTAAAATATTAAAAAAAATTTAACTTCTACATAGTGAAAAAACTCATTTTATAGATGGAGTTATTTTCTCCTTCTGTAAAGAGGAGTTTTTCTCCTTCTACAGAAGGGGAAGTGGCAGTTATCGGGTTCCCAAATGCGATCATTTCTTCTTTTAGTTCAGAAGTACTTCTGAGCAGTTGTCAAACGGAGCATTAGGATGTTCGCGAGAGTAGGTTTTGCTTAAACTCAATCGCGGTGGGTTTATTCGAAGTCATTAGGACCGTGTTATCGGTGAACCTTTTTGTGGGACCGTGACTGATGTGTTCTTCGCGTTTCTATAGGTCCAAAGAGATTCAACCGACGTGTTTGTTTATGATTGGGCAATTTTTCACAAGGCTTTTGAAGTCAACACGTTTTGAAAAGGTAAGGTTATATTCACCCCTTCTCTTTTTATTGCTATCCCACCCCGTTTCTAACCAACCCCGTTCAAATTTTATAAACTACAAACTACAAACAATTCATATATCAAAATTTACACGTGCAACCCCACCCTCATAGATGCGCATGGAAAAACATTTTCAGTCTTATATCATCGACAACAGCTCTTATTCCCATACTCATCCCCAAATCTATGAAAGACTTAAAATATGACTCATCAGACTCACCTCACCAAGTCCCCCTCCAACAGCTCCCACACTGTTATATGCCGTAATGCTTGAGCCTCAACCGATCGTCTTCAAGTGAAAAGAATGAGGAATTAGGTCATAATCCTCAAAAAAATTCATGCTCCTTAAAAAATTAGGCTTTTTATTTTTTTTAGGGGTGGGTAGAGAAATTGAAAGGATGAAAAAAATGACTTCATTTGAAAAGAGGGTTTTCTACTAAATATAATTTAGTAAATATATTAATAATTAAAAATTCAATTTTTTTGAAATACAAAAATTTCAATAAAATTTGCGATGTCCATCATAAATCGTATTAGGACTAATTTATCAAAAAAAAATTAAAAACCTTGATTTAAAATAAAATAAGATTCTCTGTCGTAGATAACTCTTTCCTTTCACTCACCCCCAAAACGACTCCACCCCCATCAACAATAAAAACAAACCGAGGAGGGGCACATACAAATCCCGAAATGACGACACTGTCCCGTCTTCAACTCCCCTCCCCGACGAAACCCTACTTCCACCTCCGCCAGGCCCCGACGAGGTACCTCCCCAATCAATCTCCCTCCGTCGACTTCCGCCGATGGGACCCCTCCAACCCCTCCCCTCCGCCCCCTCCCCCCACCCCCTCCTCCGCCTCCGCCGCAGCCCGCCGCCTCTCCCCGATCACCCGCTACATCTGCGACTCCCTCCGCCGGAGCCACCACAGGTGGGGCCCTGAAGTCCTCTCCGACCTCGACAAGCTCCGCCGCGTCCCGCCCGACCTCCTCGCCGAGGTCCTCAAAACCCTAACCGACCCGACCGTCGCTTCGAAGCTCTTCAACTGGGCCGGCAAACAGAAGGGGTTCAAGCACAGCTTCGCCTCCTACAACGCCTTCATGTACTGCCTCAACCGCTCTAATCAGTTCAAGTCCGCCGAGGGAGTGCTCGACCTCATGAGCGCCCAAGGCAAGCCCCCGAGCGAGAAACAGTTCGAGATCCTGATTCGAATGCACGCCGACGCAGGTCGGGGTCTCCGGTTGTACTACGTGTATCAGAAAATGAAGGAATTTGGGGTGAAACCGCGGGTTTTCTTATACAATCGCGTCATGGACGCGCTCGTCAAGACGGGTCACCTCGATTTGGCGCTTTCAGTGTACGGGGACTTCAAAGGCGAGAACTTGGTGGAGGATAATGTGACTTTCATGGTGATCGTGAAGGGGTTGTGCCGGGCGGGGCGCGTGGACGAGGCGATTGGGGTTTTGGGGTCGATGAGGGGGAGGGGTTGTAGGCCGGATGTGTTTGCTTACACGGCGATGGTGCGGGTTCTG
Organism: Acorus calamus; assembly: GCA_030737845.1. Lineage (NCBI taxonomy): Eukaryota > Viridiplantae > Streptophyta > Magnoliopsida > Acorales > Acoraceae > Acorus > Acorus calamus. Next base: position 4,878,392 of record CM060861.1, on the reverse strand, counting down.
GTTTCCGAGGGGAATTTGGATGGGTGTATGAGGGTTTGGGAGGAGATGAGGAGGGATGGGGTCCGGCCGGATGTCATGGCTTATACAACACTGGTTTTGGCACTTTGTAAGGAGAATCAGATTGCTTCAGCGTTTGGGTTGTTTGAGGAGATGAAAAGGAGGGAGCTTTTGGTTGATCGAGCCGTGTATGGGGCGCTTGTGGAGGCGCTTGTGGTCAATGGGGATGTCGGAAAGGGTTGCAAGCTTTTGAAGGAGATGATGGGTTTGGGGTATAGAGCGGATTTGGGGATCTACAATTGTTTGATAAAGGGTTTGTGTGAGGGTGATTGGGTTGACAAGGCGCGTATGCTTTTTGAAATTACAGTTCAGGAGGAACTTGTTCCAAAGTTTAATACGGTGAAACCGTTGTGGGTTTCGTATGTGGAGAAAGAGAGAATGGATGAGTTTCTTGCACTGGTCAATAGAGTAAGAGAATTGGGTTTGCCTGTTTTGGATTACTTGTGCGAGTTCTTCTCTTTCTTGTTCGGGAAAGGAGAGGGAGATTTGAAGGCTTTAGAAGTGTTTGAGCTGTTGAAGGATAAAGGCTACTGCAGTGTTTCAATGTATAATGTCATGATCGAGGGACTGCACAAGGTTGGCGAGGTGAAGAGGGCTTTGTTGCTTTTCAAAGAAATGAGAGAGACTTCGGATTTTGAACCGGATTCTTCGACGTACAGTTACGTGATTCCTTGTATGGTTGATGATGGAGATGTTAAGGAGGCGTGCTCATGCCATAATAAGATGATCGAGATGTCTTGGATTCCAAGCATTGCCGCCTATCGTTCTCTAGTGACCGGGCTTTGCAAGCTTGGACAGATTAGGCAGGCTCTCATGTTGGTTCAGGATTGCTTAGGCAATGTAATTGATGGACCGATGGAGTTCAAGTACTCCCTGACTGTCCTCCATGCTTGTCAGTCCAGGAAAGCTGAGAAGGTGATTGAGGTCTTGAATGAGATGGTGCAACAGGGATATCCACTGGATGATGTTGTATATTGCGCTGTCATCCATGGTTTTTGTAAGTGTGACAATTTGGATGGAGCGAAAGAGGTGTTCTTGGCAATGAGGAGGCAAAATATCTTGACCGAGACCAATTTAATTCTTTATGAAGATCTACTTGTCGAGCATTCAAATATGCTATCTGTAGAATTGGCTCGTGCAGGATTAAAACTTTTCAGTCGAAGATCAAAGACGAGGTCAAAACTGACTAGAGTCTTGGGGATACTAAGTTGATGAGGAGCTCCAGGTGTGTTCTACTTTCATTGCACTGGAGGTTTTTTTACCCTAAATTTGTTACTCCAAATAAGCAGTGTAACTTATCTCATGATTATATTATATTCACCATCAGTGTTACTAAGATGTGTAACTAAGCTTCACAACAACCATTAATTGAATTATATTTGTCCAGGATGTTTGTTACTGGTGGTATTTGATCTTTGACTTGTATTGATATCTGAAATAAGAGGCATTTGTGATAAGAATAGTTATCCTTCACTATGGATTTGAATATTTCTCAGCTTTTTAATTACAGTGTATACATGATCACTATGTGAACATCAGGCACTTGGAATGCTGGGAGAGGAAGCTTTTTAGCTTTTGCTGCTTCAAAGCTTTTATTGATGGAAAAGGGAGAGAATCCACGAGCCTTCATGCAACAAAAATCTCGATATAAATCTGAACGTGTGTTTCCTTTATCCATATTTCTTCTAAAACTGCTGTGAAGCTAGTTTTCCAGTCCGGGTGACCAACTCACTCATAATCAGTTATGCTCGACTCCATCATCCTTGCTTTAAAGTCACTTTATGGCCTCATAGTCTTTAATTTCCAACATCATCAATCATTGGCAGGCTTTGGTTTTCATGTATTCACTGGCGTTCAGCCGTTCACCATATTAAAGTGTGTCACATAATCCAAATCTCATAGTGACTGGTTGCTCTTGTCCAGCAGGGCTCACATCATTGTTGACGTTTGTACCAGATGAAATCCATGTCGATGGTTCTTCGCAATTGTTCACACACTTCAAAATTTGAGAATGCTATGGTTCAACATTCAGATAAATGAGCAGGTGGAGATTACGAAATGAATGACATTCCAGGAGCAGTTTCTGCATTGGAAACTAAGGTTCTTGCCAGAAGTGAAACTCATAATACAGTAGTTCAACTCAAGCTGATTCACTTAAAAATTCACTTAAAAAAAACTCTATACCAGAGAAGGGAGGAAAACTAGATATGGGTTCATGACATTTTACAAGAATTGCTCTTGTCAAGCGGCTCACATCGCAGTAGAGAAGCATGAAGAGAGAATAAATTTGTCAAGATAGACAATGAGAAAATGCAGCTACCACACACCAATTATTTTACATCAACAGTAGGCAATTGAGAGAAAATGCTCTTATTTGCAACAGGAAGTTCGTTGGGGGAGGAAAGCAGGACAAGATGACATTTTTTGTGTTTCCTTCAACAATCATCCATAAGCTAGAGAAGGTGGTTTGTGGGGTGTCATCTGTGAGAGGAAGGATGCGTCTTCCCATGGTCGAGTGCGGTTTGTGCAAGAGCATTGAAACACTCAGTCTGTTTTGTAGCTTAGACTACAATTTCATATGTTATGATAATGTAGTATATATATTATGTTATCATAATGTATGAAGTTCGATCATAATGTATAAGGTTCGATCATAGTGTATGACTAATTTTTATTTTTATTTAGTAAATTAAAAAAAATTGTTATTGTATCTTAGTATATATTTTATTTTATATAACAACATGTACTTTATTAAGAGATATTGTTTAAAAAAAGAAAAGAAATATAGTGTAAACTGTGGTTGGGGCTTTGTGCAATTGTGCAAGAAAACAATATGGATAAATGGGAATTCAAACCGACAGACAACAAAGCATTTTCAATTGAATAAAGGGTGGCTCTATTTACCCCCTTCAAAAATAGTTGCACCCCCCCTCTCTATGGATATTTAAAAACAAGATTCATTTATATATTGATAAGAACCCATGTCAGTCTATACACAATAGCATATTAGCATGAAAGTATTTGCACCCCTTCTTACACAAATACAAATATCAGTCTATACAAGACGTGGAGAATCCAGTGATGGTGACGGCGACGCTCCGGTGAAACGTGCTAAATTATACGAGGAAGTCCTTGTAGCTACAAAATATGAGTGGTGATCTTTTTTTTTTTTTGGGTGTGTGTATTAGTGGTGATCTTGAAATCATGAGCATGGATTGTTTCAATGAGCATTCAGTTCAAATTAATATCACATGAAAGGGTCTTATTTGATCTCTATCTTCGAAAGAATAAAGTATTACTTTGCAGTGTCTATTTGAAAAGTGAAAACCATCTCCGGATTTGTGAAGCATTTCACAGTTATCTCACGTCCTATATTTTTAGTTTTATATCTACTAATCCAGACATGGTTTCTGTTTTTTTTTTATCTACTGAAACAATGTCGACAAGTCTCTAGATACTCAACATCAAACCTGTCGACCGTCACAAGTCCTCAATTATCAGTGCTTCCTCCTGCGTATCGACAAATGAACCGTTATGTTCTAAAGTGGTCAGCTTTAAAGAGCAACATAATTAATATAAAAAATCCAGACTTAGAAGAAAAAATGCTTGAAAAGAAAAAGTTTCAATTGAAGAGAGAGAAAGAGATAATTTTTGTCACGTGTGTGTGAAATGTGTTAGGTAAATGAAAGTGTCTCAATTACCCCAATTAAAACCTAAAACCTAACCCTTCGTTTGGTAAACGGATTAAGCGAGTATAAGGGTGGTATAAGAATGGATAGGAAAAATTGTTGTTCGTTTGCATAGCATAACTTGGTATTACTAAGCCAGTTTAAACGAGTATAAGAGAGTATAACAATTCTAAGTAACCCCTAGGATAAACTATACTCACTTTATCTAGTCCCATGGGCCCACATGTCAAATCAACTTTTACACTTTATCACATCAAATCACACATTAACACTTCTTATACATCAAAAGGTTCACATGTCAAATCAATTTTTTTACACTTTATTTATATTTTATTCTTTATCAATCAAACAACTCAATATTTATTCTTACGTTTTCCAATGAGAATAAAAAAAATACAACCAAACAGAAAATCTCTTATTCTTGTGGATTTGTTATCTATACTGACATAGTTATCAATCCAGAATAACTCAATTCCGTTATCCAAACAGAAGAAGAGACGCAAATACTTGAAATTGATGAGTTGAAAATGCATAACCTCATTAATTTGCCAACATACATAAACTAATTATCCATTAAATAAATACCTGACCCACAAAACTAATAATTACATTTCAACATTTAAGCACAAGTATAAACTCATAAGTGAAATGATTGATACTAGTTAAATGACCCAGTCATAAGATCCTCCCATGTTATGGGAGGAAAGAATCACTCGGGGAGAGATTATGCGAGTCGGCCCCGAAAATAACCCCTTCTCATGCCAAAATCACTGGAAAAAAAAATAGAGGCCTTTCTTTCCATCGACGCTTCTCCATGTTGAGGCTTCTCCGTGAACAACTCCTCCGAGTGACTACTCATGGAGGAGGTTCATCATCAGCACTAGAGACTAGTTGTTTGTGGTCCATCCACGGAAACCCACTTCTCAAATCCATCTCCCACTCCTCAGAATCAACACCCACTGACCCAACATCATCATCCCTCACAATCTCTTACCTCACCACCTCATGTGGGCTGTCCCCAGAATCAGCTCTCAGAACATCCAAGTGGTTCACTCTCAAAAACCCCCAAAATGCCGACTTGGTCCTCGATTTCCTCAGACCCACATCGAAATGAGACGGCCACGGTTTCGATCAAGATGGAGACAAGTATGGCCACACTCGGGCGGGTTGGGTTCGGGTTGACCCCAACCCGAACCCAACCCGAATTCCAAACGACCCAACCCTAAGACCCAACCCGATTTTCAACCCGATGAGACGAAATTAAATAAACCAACCCGACTCAACCCACAGTTGGACCAACCCGACCCCAACCCGATTTTCAACCCTAGAGAATTTCTAACATAATGTGTAAATTAAATAAATCAACCCCACCCAACCCATAAGATTAACATCCTAAAATTTGGACTACCCATATTAGAGTTACAAAATAAAGCATGATTTTTTTTTAAATATTAATTTTCGGGTTCGGGTTGGGTCGGGTTGGGTCGGAGGCCAACCCGAACCCAAAGCCCAAGATGGCCAACCCGAACCCGAACCCGGATTTCAACCCAACCCTGACCAACCCGTCGGGTTCGGGTCAACCCGACCCAATGGCTTTTCAGATTCCCAATTGGTGAATATCCTCTCCAGGTATCCCAGGTTCTTGAGTAGCAGCCTAGATAATCAAATAGCACCTCACCTCGAATTCATTGAAAGCCTCATTGAAACCAAAGAGGATGTCATTGCGTCCATCAACCGCTCGACGTATCTCCTGAGACCATTCTATCAGAAAAGACTGGCGTCCAACGTTTCGACTTTGCGGGACCTTGGTGTGTCCGTTTCCAAGCTTATCATCAAGCATCCCAGAGCACTCTGTGTGGCGGCGCCCACTAGGTTTCGCGAGGTTGTCGTGGCCGTCCATGGAATGGGGTTTGATCCTTCCACATTGGAATTTGTTGAAGCGGTCCAGGCTATGGTGATGCTGAGTAAATCTAGCTGGGATGGGAAGGTTGAGGTCTACAGCAGCCTCGGTTGGTCGAAAGACGAGTTCCTCGATGCATTCAGAAGGAAGCCCGCATGTATGATGATTTCGGAGGAGAAGATTAGGAGGGGTTTTGAATTCTTCGTCAAGGATTTGGGATGGAAGCCGTCTTCCATTTCTAAATACCCAGTTTTTCTCTGTTATAATTTTGAGAAGAGGGTTATTCCGAGGTGTTCGGTGCTACAGGTCCTCTTGTCTAAGGGTCTGATCAAGAAGGACATTATATGGTATTCTGCGTTGAAAGTGAGCGAAAAGCTATTCTTGGAGAGGTTCGTTACCAAATACAAGGAGGAAGCACCTGAGTTGATGCAGGCGTATCAAGGTATGACTTAATCCAAGGGAATTACAGCAGTTTAACCTGTCCAAGCTTTGATGATGTTGAGAAGATTTATGTGTGGTGCAATCTCATCTTTTTACTTTGTAGGCAATGACTATGACTATGACATTGTTGAATTTTAATGGTGTTGTACTTCCACCTTTGCTGTAATGAAGAATTTACCATCACCACTTATTCATAGAGGAACTTCATTGTTTTGTCCATAATGGATTGGATTTGAAGATGTTGATGGTTCTTTCATGCCATCTGATCATAACATTTCTTAGGCAGAACCGCAGAAATGAAATGATTTTATGCTTTTAATACCATCTGATCATAGTATTTCTTAGGCAGACATGAAATGATTTATATGCCTGTGGAACATGATTGATTAATGTCATAAAGTGCAATCTTGTTATACCAATCCTATTTCCTTGGTTCAATCGCCTGTTATTCATATTGAATGGGTGGATGTCAGTATGTCACACACCCTTATGCTATGATATTGCTCTAATCATGACTAGGAGAGTTATAACATGTTTTTTTATCAGCCCATGATTTTTGTAGCTGCTGAAATCGGTGTGACATACTGTGAGGATTTATTTTTATTTTTTTTGGAAACTTGGTAGGAATATCACTTTAATTTTTTAGAATTCAATGGATGCAGTCCCAAGCAGAAAATTAAAATGGAAACGGTGTATCTAACCTGTAGATGAGCAATCTGCTAAAGAGCCACAAAATACAGTAAACAGGATAAAAAAAAACATGGGGGCCTAAAAACATGATCCCAGTACAGAGCCCCTGAAATCACTGTGATTATCAATAGGAACTAGGATGTATGCAATTAAAAATGTTAGACGTCGACATCTATGCTGTCGAATTGAATCAGTCAGCTACTATCTCATGTTCAACAAGAACAATGTCGACAAAACCTATTGGACATCGACATCTATGTTGTCGAAGTTAACATGTCAGCTACTGTCAATCCTTACACTACATATGATGCAACAAATGCAATATTAGTCGACTATACCATTGTCGATAAAAGAAAGACCTGTCGACAAGTTCAGTGTCGAACCTCCCAGGATAACATGATTTTTCTGTGCTTTTATTAATTCAACCACTAATCAAAACATTCAACCACCCTGTCATAAAACACTTCAAAACACATTGCATATACCATTCAAAACACATGCATATACCATGTTAAACAAATTAAACCCATCTGATCATTCAAAACACATTAAACCCCTTTGACATAGAGCAAAGATTACACCCCTTTTGACCTTCATCACTAACAAACCATACAAGGGCATCAAAAAGGCCAAAAAACCATACAACTATCCAAAAAATCAAAAAAATCATACATTCCCACACATCAGTGTAATGCATTTATTTTCCATGACATGGGTGATACTACACATGCGAATGACGAATATTCAATCTTTTATTGCGGCGTTCTGTAGTTCCCTATGTAGTAGGAGGGGTTGACGCTGGTAGAGGACAACCATCTTGAATGTAATCAATCTTTAAATGACACGATCGTCTTGTGCAGGCTTAAATAAAGAAATATGCTAATACACCCATGCCTGTATAGATGACAATCAATTAGTTAGTGGCTTATAACGTACTGTCATATAAATTTTTATGAAATGTAATACAAGATATAATATACAGTACCTAAAGGAGAGTTAAGTATCAAGAACAATGTATTTTACATATCATGCATATCTTGATGGACTATGTCAGATGCAGAACTAGGACAATAAACAATTTCTAAAACTCAATTTCCTTCAAGCGCAAAACAATGTACTTTACAATTTGCATATTTAATCTAAAACAAGTTTATCAAAACTAAAATTGTCAGCATCATAAAGGAATATTATTTACATCAATGCAATTTGTTTAGCTAAAATCTATTTTAAAAAAATCAAAGTCATCACTAACAAAATTTAGATGTGTATAGTGTCAATTTCGTCATGGGACCTTATGCTGATGACTGCTAACTACTTTATATGCTGGGATAAAGGGTTAACAATACAATATTTAACAATGTAATCGAAATTATATAGAATGCTATCAATATACAGAAAATGCATGTAACTATACAACTACAGAGCTTGAAAACATGAGCTTAACTCCATTTAAAGATAAAAATACAGCAGTCAATCTTTTTTCCTTCAAAATTAAATTGCTCATCTGAATATACTTTGATACCTTACTAGGTAATGGGTATAGATGAATGCAAGCAAGATGTGCTTGATCAAGAGAACAGAGCAGTCTTCAACATGACAACTAAAAGCCATCAATACAATGTGTACATAAATACAGAATGAGAAAAAAAATTTAGAAATCCAGACTATAACGATTTTAAGTAACATTTTACAATTAACTCAATATAAAAAAAACAATACAATAAATCATCCATCAATCACCCAAAATTTTCCTTTAAACAAGCAATGCTACTCATTCCATCAACTAATAAAAATAATCTCTTTAAAAAAACACCATTTCCAACCATTTCTCTAACAATTTTTTCACAAGAAAAATATTCTCCAACCACCCAAAAAATAGAATTAGGGTTATGTTTGAAATAAATCAATCTAGGGTTTCTAATAGAAAATTTTATATCAACATAATGTGACACAAACGTCACCTATACAATGGATATAACATGAAAAAAGAGAAGAGAAATGAAAGAAAAAGGAGGGGATCTAACCTTCTTTGTTGAATGTGGTGAAGGGAGTCGTTGAAATTGGGAGCCCGCAATAGGGGGTGGAACTGGAACGGTGGAAGAAAGAGATTACGCCGCCAAGTAGGCCACGCCACGCTGGAGGTATGGATATGGAATGGATTGAGTTTTGCAGATGGAGCGGAAAGGGAAAATGAAGAGGAAGATGAAAGGGGAAATGACGAGGAAGATGAGAAATCAGTGGGGGGTGGGATTGAATATCCTAAAACATCTTTTATATATTGGGGTGGGGTAAAGTTTCTTAACATTTACCCTCCGTTTGGGGTGAAGAATAAAGGGTGAATAGGGGAGAATACAGTAGAATAAGTCCGAAACAGCTGTTTGTTTGACAAGAATAAACCTTGATAGTTATGTCTGGATAAGCTAGGATAAGGCCTGATAACTATTCTAAGAAAATGGTGGAATTGCTTATCAGGGCTTATCTATGCCAATGGATAAAAATACCCTTCTCTGTCATTTCAAAAATATTTATCTCACCTAACACTCTCTGCACACATTTCAAAAACTGTCACATCTATCATATCACACTCATATCTCTTATACTTATTCTCAAATACAAATAATTTATGCAGGGGTATAATTGTCATTTAAAAAGTCATAAACTTTTTAAAAATACCCTTCTCTGTCATTTCAAAATATTTATCTCACCTAACACTCTCTGCACACATTTCAAAAACTGTCACATCTATCATATCACACTCATATCTCTTATACTTATTCTCAAACACAAATAATTTATGCAGGGGTATAATTGTCATTTAAAAAGTCATAAACTTTTATCCATTTCATATCTACCACTTATCCTTATTTTATTCAATGTGAACCAAACAACAAAAATATCAATTTTACGTTTTCCAATGAGAATAACAGAAAAGACAACCAAACAAAAATTTACTTATTCAGCATGGATTGTTATCTATTCCAGTATAACTATCAAGGACAAATAATCTTATGTCTCATCCCAAACGGGCCCTTAGAGTGGGTGGATTAGTTAACGGGGGTGGGGATCACAGATACTGGGGTTGTAATAACCGTCCCCACAATGAAAAAGAACAGGCTCTGAGAATACAGTACATGACGTCTTCATTTCTCACTCTCACCCTCTTCGTTTCGCACTCGCTCACCATCTGCCCTAAATTTTCAACAGCCAATGTAGAAGAACAACCCCCCCCCCCCCCCCCCCCAACGTTTTGAACTTCAAGTACAAACCCTCCATTAAATTTGGGTTTCATTTCAATAATTTCTTGTGATGATGTTGAGGCTTGTCTGTAAAAAACCCTTCCAAGTTAGTTCTGTTAAGACCGATCTTTGCTTCTTCTTCTTCCATGGAAACCCATTTCTCAAATCCATCACCCACTCCTCAGAATCAACACCCACTGACCCAAAATCATCCCTAACCGTCTCTTACCTCACCACCTCATGTGGGTTGTCCCCAGAATCAGCTCTCAAAGCATCCAAGTGGTTCACTCTCAAAACCACCAAAAATGCCGACTTGGTCCTCGAATTCTTACGGAATCACGGTGTCGATCAGACCCACATCGATAAGACGATTACTGGACAGCCGGTGTTGCTCATGCTCCATCCGGAGAGGATTTTGAAGCCCAAGATGGATTTCCTGACCGGGTATGGTTTCTCAAGTCCCCAACTGATCAAAATCCTCTCCAGAGATCCCACGATCTTGACTCGTAGCCTAGATAATCATATAGCACCTTCACTCGAATTCCTTAAAGGCATCTTTGGTACAGAAGAGGTTGTCATTGCGGCCATCAACCGCTCGACGCAACTCCTGAAGTCATTCTATCAGAAAAGACTAATGCCCAACATCTCAACATTGCGGGAATATGGTATGCCTGTTTCACAGGTTTCCAAGCTTATCATCAAGTATCCCAATGTGCTCTGTACGATGGTGCCCTCTGCATTTCGTGAGGCAGTGGCGGCCACCCATGGAATGGGGTTCGATCCTTCTGGAAGAAATTTTTTTGAAGCGGTCAGAGTAAGGACGGGGATCAGTGAATCTACTTGGGATGGGAAATATGAGCTCTTCAGGAGCTTCGGTTGGTCCAAAGGTGAGTTCTTTGATGCATTCAGAATGTATCCCATATGTATGTTCATTTCGGAGAAGAAGATTAGGAAGGGGTTTGAATTCTTCGTCGGTGAATTGGGTTGGGAGCCATCTTACATATCTAGATACCCAATTCTTCTCGGTTTTTGCTTGGAGAGGAGGGTCATTCCGAGGTGTTCGGTTTTGAAGGTCCTCTTGTCTAAGGGTCTGATCAAGAAGGACATGAAATGGACTACTGCATTGCAACAGAGTGAGAAGCGATTCTTGGAGAGGTTTGTGATCAAATACAAGAACGAAGCACCGGAGTTAATTCTGGCATATCAAGGTAAGTCGATTCCAAGGGAATTGCAGCAATTTAACCCTGTCCATGTTTGAGGGTGTTGAGAAGATTTGTGTGGTGTGGCTCATCTCTTTACTCTTGTAGTCAGTGAATATGAGACATTCAACTTTTGATAAAATTAATGGAGCCATCTTGGAGAACAAAAGAAGAAGAGTGTGTGATGTTCAGGTTCATAGAAGAACATTGTTTTATATATAATGATCAGGTATGAAGTACATTGTTTTTTTTTCTATAGAAAGAAATTCTACTGGAATCAATTATACATGTGGTTGTTATTTTTATAATGACAACTAAAACAACACTTGCATGGCACCCTGCAGTAGACATGCTCACTTTTCCTCACTGGTATGGATCTTGATTGACATGTGCATATATCCCAGTGTGGCAGTGTGCATGCATGTCTAGGTATGCACACGAGCGCACCATCCCACATGCCCATATCCAATGGGAAGAGAACACACGTGGGAAAACAGTACGTATGGTTTCGGTGAGTGCCTTAAGGCTTAGAAAATTCATGACGCCGGTTTATCCTAATTATCCCTCATCCAAGACTGTATTTTTTTGTTTGATTCTCCTATTTTTCTGTTTGTTTTTAATTATCCTCTTGTTTTTTGGTGTTAGAAGACTTGTGGATCATTTACTTTTCTAGTTTTTCCTAATTGTCTCTCCCACAGGGTGTATCATCTCGTTGTTTGATGGAATCCTGTGGGGTTATTGCACCCCCTCTTAAGAAAAAAAAAAGAAAAAAAGAAAAGAAAAATACTAAGTATACCATAATGTGGCTCATTGTTGGCCATAACACTCTGGAAACTAATCAAATGACGCCCAATGTTTTCCAGATGAGATGACAACATAACCTATGTCTCCCATTCTCCCTATCATTGCTCTTGTATAAATTCTGAATTCTCATTTTAGAAATTCATATTTTTTTTTATTGACAAGAGATTCAACTTTTTATTACTTCAACTATATTCTGGTGCAGCCGAACAATGATAAGAAACTGTAGATACGTTCTTTATATTAATGTTGTCTGTGAAACTCGTCAAGCGAACTCCTAGTCCTAGTGAAAGGCATGAATAAATATGAAGGAAAGCTAAATGTCATAAAGTGCAACCTCATTGTACCAAATCCTATTTTCTTTGGTACAATCCCGTGTTATTCATATTTTGAATGGATGGATGTTACACGATCTCAAGCTGTGTTATTGTTCTAACAGTGGCTTAAGAAAATTATATAACCTTTCCTCTTTGGCTTATATTGTTGCTAAGGAGATTGGTGTTGAATCTAACAGGAACTTGGTGATAAATCAAGATTTTGAGGAAGTGATTTTGTACATTTGATTTCATGCGATTGTGGCATTCCTTTTAATTAACAGGGTATTGAAAGCAAGAACATGTATAGAAGAGCTGAGTTTGGAGCCATTGGTTGGTCGTCTCCTTTGGGAAGGCATTGCAGCTATGTAAAATGAATGCAATGCACAAGGAGAAAAGAAATGTGAATTGATTTATTCAGGGACTCATCATTTGCTGTTGGGGAGTAATTCAGATAGACTTGGATCCACCAATTTTTTACCTGAAACATTGGATCGCATAGTAACTCCTCACACTGATGTATGTATAATCAGATTATATCCTCAAATTGATGCATCACTTCCCCCTCTTTTTCTTCAGGGCATTGTTATTCAGCTTTTCTTGAATGTCAATTCATATTTTATTTTATTTTTTGAGAAAATTTAGACAGTGTGATTTCATTTTTGAATTTGTATTACGATCCTGAATAAAACATGAGAATTAGATTAAAAAAAACATAAAAAAGCCATTAAAAATAATAAAGAAACGTATCGACATTCTCCCACATTTTCTATGTAAACTTTGTTACATATTAATAGAACCTCATTCTCCATATCATCCATGCACTTGGGTATTATTTCTATTTAAGGGAAAAATCCATATAACCCCCTGCAATCTTCATATATCTATATAACCCTCTGTAATCATACTCAAAATCCATATAACCCCCTCCGTCCGCCTTCCGTTAGCCGAGTTAACGACGAAATTAGAAAAAAATCTATATAACCCCTGTAATTTGACCTAAATTCATATAACCCCCTGCAATCTTCATATATCCATATAACCCCCTGCAATCTTTATATATCCATATAGCCCCCTGTAATTTTGGAAAAAATCCATATAACCCCATGTAATCCGGAAAAAATATTTCTAAAAATTAAAAATTAAAAAATAATTTTTTTCTTAATAATAGAGTAATTTTTTTATGTATTCCTTTTTTTATTTCTAATTTTTTAATTATAAATGACATGTGATTTCATAACCAGTACCCAACACATTAATAATAGAGTAAATTAACATTTATATGCATTAACATTTAATGGATTGTAAATCTTTATTTTGTTGTATTTTTTATTATTCTCATTAAAAAATGTAAAATTGATATTTTTATTATTTGATTCACCTTGGATAAAATAAGGATAAATGGTAAATAAGAGATTAATATGAGTTTATGACTTTTTAAATGACAACTATACCCCTGCATAAATTATTTATGTTTGAGAATAAATATGAGAGATGTGTGTGTAATAAGATAGATGTGACAATTTTTTTTTTAAATATTTTTAAAATTTTAAAAATGGCAAGAAGAATTTTTTTTATATTTATATTTTTAATTTTATTTTTGAATTTTTAAAAATATTTTTTTAAAATTACATTGGGTTATATGGATTTTTCTGAGATTATAGGGGATTATATGGATATATAAAGATTGCAGGAGGTTATATGGATATATGAAAATTACAGGGGGTTATATGGATTTAGGTCATATTACAGGGGGTTCAATGGATTTTTTTCAATTTCGCCGTTAACTCGGCTGGCGGAAGGCGGACGGAGGGGGTTACATGGATTTTAGGTATGATTACAGAGGGGGTTATATGGATATATGAAGATTGCGGGGGTTATATGGATTTAGGAATGATTTCAGGGGTTATATGGATTTTTCCCTTCTATTAAACTTTGATACATCCACATCACCAAGAAAATATCAAAAGGGGATTTTGATAACAAAGCATCTACATCACCATTATTTATCAATTAAAATAAGAAGAACGCTCACCCGAACATCAATGATACGTACAATCCAACCATTCAAATATAATTTCCTCAAAATAGAAAAAAGACCCACATAACAAAACTACTAAACATCCCATCTTTTCACAAACAAGCCCTCAAATAAAAACAAAGCAAACCCATGCCAACCAACAGCAGAAAAAGGACCATGGAGAGAGAGTAAGAACAAATTGTGTGTGTTATATTAAGAGGTATTTCGATCATTTAGAGAAATCACTGTAATTTTTTTGTTAAATTTTAAGGGTTAACACTGGGCCTTCCCTAGCTTGGTCTTGGGGATGACAACTCCGTCCGAGCGAAGGTCTTGGGGATGATTATTCCGACGGTATCGTGGGTCATATAGCGTTTAGAAACGACATTATCTTTAATGACGTGATGTTCTACACTGAAAATCTTAGGAACACGTGGTTGGGTCTCATGAACTCTTGGAGACTCCACCTTGCGGGGGCGAAGAGCGTAAGCATCAACCATGGATATCTCACCATCAGGACGTAAGGGGAGCGGGGCGGCATAGCGGTTTTGGAGGACTAGTTGCTCGATTAACTCTAACATTGCTCGCTTCTTTTTTTCCGTTTTGCTTTTCTTTTATCTTCTTCTCTTATCTTAATTCGAACTATGTAACTTCGATCTATCTATAAAATCGTGGTGATATTTGTTCACCATTTAAAAAAAAAAAACACTAGGTTTTCCCTAGCTTTTTATATTATTTTTTATTTTATTGAAAAATCCAAAACAAAAATCCCAACCGTCTGATATGCTGTTATTAAAAAGAATCCACTTTGGGAATACAGTACATGGTGCCTCTTCATTTCGCACTCTCTCACTGTCTGACCTAAATTTTCAACAGCCAATGGAGAAACCCCTTACATTGGCAAGTCCATCTATGTTTTTGTTTTGAATTTCAAATACATCTCCTCCATTAATTTTGTGTTTCACTTCAATATTTCTTGTGATGATGTTGAGGCTTGTCTGTAAAAGCCCTTCCAAGTTATTTCTGTTAAGACCCATCTGTGTTTCTTCTTCCATGGAAACCCATCTCTCAAATCTATCACTCACTCCTCAGAATCAACACCCACAGACCCAAAATCATCCCTAACTGTCTCTTACCTCACCACCTCATGTGGGTTGTCCCAGAAGTAGCTCTCAGAATATCCAAGTGGTTCACTCTCAAAGCCCCCAAAAATGCCGACTTGGTCCTCGATTTCCTTCGGAATCAGGGTTTCGATCAGACCCACATTGCAAAGGCGATCTCCCGACAGCCAAGGCTGCTCATGCTCAGTCCGGAGACAAACCTAAAGCCCAAGATGGACTTCCTCACCAGGTATGGTTTCTCTGATTCCCAACTGATCAAATTCCTCTCCATAGAACCCACGATCTTAGGCCACAGCCTAGACAGACATATAGCACCTTCACTCGAATTCCTTGAAGGCATCGTTGGCACAAAAGAGGATATCATTGCTGTCATCAACCGCTCGGCGTATCTCCTGAACTCATCAGTCTATCAGAAAAGGCTAATGCCCAACATTTCCTATTTGCAGGACCATGGCGTGCCTGCTTCCCATGTCTCAAAATTCCTTTTAAAGCGCCTCAATATGTTCTGTATGTGGGATCCCAATAGGTTTCGCACGAGTGTGGTGAAGGTCCACGGAATGGGCTTCAACCCTTTGAGAACAACATTTCTTGTAGCAGTCAATGTTGTGTTGACGAGTAAAACTAAATGGGAAGATAAGTCTGAGCTCTACAGGAACCTTGGCTGGTCCGAGGATGACGTCCTCTCTGCATTTAAAAAGCAACCCATGTGCATGCAGATTTCGGAGAAGAAGATCAAGTGTGTGTTTGAATTTTTCATTGGTGAATTGGGTTGGGAGTCGTCTTCCTTGTCTAGATGTCCGGTTCTTCTATGTTATGACTTGGAGAAGAGGGTTATTCCGAGGTGTGCGGTGCTGCAGGTCCTCTTGTCTAATGGTCTGATCAAGAAAAACATGAAATGGACTTCTGCATTGATACCGAGCGAGAAGCGATTTTTGGAGAGGTTTGTTACCAAATACAAGGAGGAAGTGCCAGAATTAATGCGGGCAAATCAACATATGAAAGAATCCGCAAGAACTAAAGAAATTTAAACCTGTCAAGGCTTGATGTTGTTGAGAAGGTTTATATGTGTTGCAACTGATCTCTTTCATTCAGTAACCAATGACTTGTGACTATGACTATTGCAATTCTCAGGGAACATTATTCTTTTCATCTATTTGAATCGGTTTGGAGGTCTATGGTATTATTTTTTTCTCCCAAAGAACCAAATGTTACTTGAATCATGATACATGTGGTTGTTACTTTTCTGCCATTCAATCTCTACTTATATCATGCCAAGTCATTTTGACATACATGGAATGGGGATTGATCCTTCCCAAGAAATTTTTTGGTAGCGGTCAGAGCTATGATTGGAATCGGTAAATCTACTTGGGATGGGAAATGTGAGCTCTACAGGGACGCTCGGTTGGTCGGAAGACGAGTTCCTCGATGCATTCAGAAAGAATCCCACATGTATGATGATTTTGGAGAAGAAGATTAGGAGGGGTTTTGAATTCTTCGCCAAGGATTTGGGATGGAAACCGTCTTCCATTTCTGTATACCCGACTGTTCTTTGTTATAGCTTGAAGAAGAGAGTTATTGCAAGGTGTTCGGTGCTTTAGGTCCTCTTGTCCAAGAGTCTGATCAAGAATGACATGTTATGGACTACTGCACTGAGTCTGATTGAGAAGCAATTCTTGGAGAGATTCTGGTGTATCAAGGTGTGACTGAATCCTAGAGGAGCCTTCTCCAACATCCTTAATGGTTGTTGCATGGGGGAGAGGATAAATAACACCCAGGCTTGTTTATTATCATTGTATTTCCTTTCATTATTCACTTTTTTCTTTTAAAATGTAAGGAGATCCCATGTCTCCTAATTTTCGGTGGTTAATTTCTTGCAATAAGATTCTCTTAATACTTTTTTCTCAAAAAAAGAAGAAAAAGGTATGACTAAATCCAAGGGAGACAGGGAGTTGCAGCAGTTTAACCCGGTTCATGCTTGATGATGTTGGGAAGATTTATGCGTGGTGTAGCTCAATCTCTTTACTTTTGGTAGTGAATGGCTATGATATATTTAATTTTTAATAGATTTAATGGTGTATCATGCTCTCACCTTTGCAGTAAATAAAATGTCATCTTGAGGTGCTCATAGAGGAACATCATTGTTTTATCTATGATGGATTGGGTTTGAACCGTGATGAAGTATGATGGTGGTTTTTCTTTAAAATTACTTGATCCACTGATACATCAGTTTGGTACTTTGTTAGTGGCAAGCATAGCTACACATTGATTATTTTGAACATGATCCTGCCTCCCAAATTTCGTGGACATCTTGAATGAGTCAGATTGACATAGCTATTTTGGTTTGTTAAGTGTTGATCCTTTTGTACCATATGATCATAGCATTTCTTATGCAGAATATTAAACCTGCAGGACGCCACTGATTAACGACGAGCAGTATTACTAATCTGTCATCTTGGAAGTTACATGTGCACAAGGTGTTCGAAGCCTTATTCAACCCGTCACAACATGCTTTGGTACACACTGGTATAGGGAAAGTGTTCTTTGACATCCTCCTTTAGAAACAGACACAAAAGGAATAATAGTTCTATATATAGGAGGATTAAATGGCATGGGTGACTTGATGATGGTGTGGAGCAGTCCATTGGTTGACTCTTAATTCAATGCCCTTTCAGCCAAGACATGTGGGGTTGCTTACTCTATGTTGGGGTAGGAAGGTGGTGTTCCAATGTGTCCAAAATATGTTGATATTTTTCCATCATCTCAACAAATAAAAAGTAAATCTATCAAAGAGAAGTTTAGGAATGCCATCCCAACCCCCATGCATATGATCATCCAGAAATGAATAGATTTCCCATTGGAAGTATTTCCCATTGGAAGTGAGCATCTTTCTTTGCTGACAAGAGGTACAACTTTTTACTGCACAAAGGAAGAACAAGTAGGAAATGGGTAGCTGCATTCTTTATGGCAGGTGTTCTGTGAAACTTGTCTAGCTAACTCTCAATCAATTGATCAAAGATGTGAATGGATATGAAGGAAAACTAAAAGTGTCATAAAATGCAATCTTGTTTTACCAAATACTAGCTTCTTCAATACAATCCCATGTGATTCACATTGTGAACGGATGGATGTTACACAGCCTCAATATATGATATTTCTCTAACCACGACTTCAGAGAATTTTAACATTTCCCCACTGGCTCATGTTTTCTTGTCTCTGCTAAGGAGTTTGAGATGTATGTGTGTGAGAGAGAGAGAGGCATCTAGCCTTGAATTTAGAGCAAATAAGGTTATTAAACAAATTTAAAATCTACCCACCCAAAAAAAAAAGTAAAATCTGATTTAAAATTGTAGAACAATCAGTATCTTTATGAAGTAATTTTGCTCATCCTTATTGACATCACGCGATTGGGATGTCTCTAAAAAATTATGATGAGCTAATGAAGCATATTCTTTAATAAAAAATTATGTGCATAAATCCTGGCCCTTGTTTTTATCTTTGCTTTACTTTTATTTTGCTTATATGAACTTTAATTCTGGGTCATTAAAAAAAGTGCATATTCATATGAATTAAATTCATGCATTTTTATTATAATGCAATGGAGTATATATTGTGTTACGCTAGTGATTAATGACTATAAATTAGGTTGCAAAATGGAGAATGTGAGGAGATTATGAAGCTCTACCCTGTTCTAGGACAGAGGACAGGGTGAACACAGGGCCAGCTGAGGCACTCTCTCGAGCATATCAGGAGACTCGATGCCAAACAGGCAATGCATACACATAGGGCTTATTATTTTACTGCAACTGTTCATATTGATGTAGAACTGTAAAATGTGGTATTACTGCATCTTGTGTGTCCTGTGTACTTCCACTCATGGAGCATTTTTGGGGATAATTTGATAAGGGGATTAATGATGAGATGATAAATGTGAGGATAAGTATGGAAGAACAACCATTAATTGTTATAAAATTAACAATTCTGATTAAATAAAGATAATTATTCTGATTTGAAAAATAAAAATAATATTTTTTATCATCTATTTTAAAGGACATAGCAGTTTTTTTTTCAATTTTGATAAATATAAACAATTATAAAATTGAGATTTGTTTTTTCTCTCTCTCAAATTTAGAACATATCATTTTCCATCCTAAAATCTATCCTATCGGTTATAATAGGACCTCAATATTTAATAGTTCAACATATGTTTTCAAAAACAACCTCTCGACACATTTTGGTTTTTTTATTTTTTCTTGCTCTTTTGAACTTGTTTGTATGAATATAAAGTCTACTGTTTGTTTTTTTTTTAATAAAAAAACATATGTTTACAAAACATAAATTTATAATAAAAAAATATGTAATTATTGATATATGTGTTTTTAAATCTAAAACTGAAAATCCCAACCGTCTGATCGTCCTCTCCCCCTTCCACTCAACACCGTATGCCCTAATTTTTACCAACAACCCCCCAAAAAAAACCTATTTTGAGGTTCATCTGTTATCCTTGTGATGATGCTGAGGCTTCTCTACAAAAAATTCTTCCCAGTCAGTCCTTTTGGAGACTTCCCTTCCTCCTCGCGTTTCTTCCATGAAAACGCATCTCTCAAATCCATCACCCACTCCTCAGAATCATCTTCCCTAACCGTCTCTTACCTAACAAGCTCATGTGGGTTGTCCCCAAAAGCAGCTCTCAGAACATCCAAGTGGTTCACCCTCAAAACCACCAAAAATGCCGACTTGGTCCTCGATTTCCTTCGGAATCAGGGTTTCGAACAAACCCTCATCGCAAAGGCGCTCACTGTACAACCGGGCTTGCTAGAGCTCCATCCAGAGAGAAACCTAAGGCCCAAGATGGACTTCCTCATCAAGTATGGCTTCTCAGATTCCCAATTGTCCAGAATCCTCTCCAGAGATCCATCAATCTTTACTTGCAGCCTAGACAAAACAATAGCACCTGCTTTTGAATTCCTTAAAGGCCTCGTCGGCACCCGAGAGAATGTCATTTCGGTCATCGACCATTCGGCGCATCCCCTGAGACAATGCTATAAAAAAAGACTGATGCCCAACATCTCAATATTGCGGGAACATGGTGTTCCTGTTTCCCGGGTTTCCAGGCTTATCATCAAGTATCCCCGTTCGCTGTGTATGGCGTCGCCCACTAGGTTTCGCGAGGCTGTTGTGGCCGTCCATGGAATGGGGATCCGTCCTTGCCTAACGATATTTGTTGAAGCAGTCAGGGCTATGGTGAGTATCAGTAAATCTATCTGGGATGGGAAGGTTGAGGTCTACAAGAGCCTCGGTTGGTCCGAGGATGAGATTGTCTCCGCATTCAGTAGGTTTCCCATGTGTATGATGTATTCGGAGAAGAAGATTAGGAGTGGGATGGAATACTACATCAAGGTTTTGGGATGGGATCCGTCTTACGTATCTAGTCATCCAGTTCTTCTCTGTTATAGCTTGGAGAAGAGGGTTATTCCGAGATGTTCGGTGCTGCAAGTCCTCTTGGCAAAGGATCTGATCAAGGAGGACTTGAAATGGACTACTGCATTGTACATTAACGAGGAGCAATTCTTGGAGAGGTTTGTGACCAAATACATGGAGGAAGCACCTGAGTTGATGAGGGTGTATCATGGTATGACTGGATCCAAGGGAATTGCGGCAATTTAACCACATTCATGTTTTATTGATGGTATGAAATTTTATGTGTGGTGCGAGTCGTCTCTTTACTTTTTGTAGTCAGTGACTTATGAGTTAATGACTATGACATTTTCAGGACTTTATTGAGGAACTTCATTCTTTTATCTACTTGAATTGGTCTGGAGGTTTATGATATTCTTTTTCTCCCAAAGAAGCAAGTTTTACTTACCAGTGCTACGTGTGATTGTTACTTTTATGGCAGCGCTCATAACAGATTTATATATATTACATTATTTTATATTATTCTGCCATCCAAACTCATAGTGTTTATGATACTTTGATAATGTTGACTGAGTGGTGTAGCTATTTTGTCAAATTAAGTGATGATGATCCTTTCCAACCATATGATCATAGCGTTCCTTAGGTTGAAATAACTGTCTTTTATCCATGTGGAAAACCCATTTTGGAAGATTGGGTTCTAGGATTTCTTCAATGACTTTCGAAGTTATGTTGTTGAAGTTGCTTGCTTCAGATTGGAAGGCGACAAAGGCAGACAAACTCTTAGATGAGTTTTCCGCATTGTGCAGTGTGTTTGAAGAGTTGAAAAGGTACCTTTTGATCCTCTGTTCCAAGACTGACATGTGGTTCTTTGATGTTTATGCTCCTAGCTGGATTTTAATTATTATTAATTCTTGTCTGGATCAATGCTTGTTTGAGAGAGTTATTCTTTCGCAAAGTTGATTTGCATGCTCCTTGTATTTTATTAGATTGGATGGATATTTTCATCATATGAGGATGCATAGATTCACTTTCTGTTATGCTCGTGTATTTTCGACGGTTTGGTTTTTTTGACAATTGACACCACCATGGGATCATTGTTCTCCACGTAGCAGATAGAAAACCTTTTTTTATCACTTGTTTAGTGAACTTTGACCTGGGTGTTGTACATTGTTATAGGATGACTTCTTTTTTTTGTAATAATATTCAGGTTTAGATCAAGTAAGTTTAACAAATTTTAAGTTTAACAAATTTAAAAACTTGTTTCAAATTTTATCAGTATTCAAGATTTTTGAGAGGTGGATGTGTCCATCGTTGTTGACACCATGAGAATGTGATCTTATGCACGGGATCTGGACCTTTGGCATTTTTTGTTACTCAAATTGGCTATTCTCAAAGAGTGAAAATTGCAGACAGTGGAATCACAGCAAGACCAGATACACCTATCATTTTATTTTCCACATAACCATGATTGATTATATGAAGAAATTATGAAGTTCTATACTATTCTATGACAGAGAATGGGGGTGATTATCGACCATGGGGTTTCATCGCTTTCCATCACCAATATTAATGTGAGAAAAACAGAAGCATCTCTTCTGAAGCTGATCCGGTGGAACTCCATCATCAGCTGGGCAGGTCATGAGAGAGAGGCTCAGAGATCTGCCAAACCGCCCGCCGGCAATGCATAACAAAGAGCTACTTGTTGCACAACAACTCCTCACATTGTTGTGGGCTGGAATTGTAAAAATCAGATGATGGCATTACTCTCTGATTATATTGATGTACACACCCACTTTATCAAGATGTAATACTTCAGCGTATGTTTTGCATCAGAGATTACATAATTTGTCACTGCAGTTCTTGGGATAGATAAACCATCCATAGCTCCCCTTTATATATATGTATACTAATAGTTCAACTCATATCTTTTTCCATTTAGGTATGAATAAAAGTTTTTATAGGATAAATAACTATTCCAGTATATCAATGAAATAAAATAATTTTTTGTTTGATTATACTTTTAGTTGATCTCATTGAAAAATGTTAATAATTAAGTTTTTTCCTTGTTTGATTCATCAAAAAAAAAAAGTTGTAGATAAAATGTTGATAAGATTATAAAAAATAAAAAATAATTTGATACATGGGTTTTCTTGATTTATAAGAGATCATTTGACGAAGGGGGCTTGGAGTACCAATATCAATTTATTTTTACTTACTCTCTACTCATTTATGCCTTACAAACAAAATTTTAAACTTATTCACCCATGTTTCACTCTACTTCAGATCTATTATTCTAGGAAGCTTAGTATCGGAGGTGTCATTTTAAATAAATTTATCTAAAACAACAAGTTACATTGGCTTGTGATGAGGTTGAGGCATGCCTAAAAGTAAAATAAAAACCTTCTTAGTTCTCTCTTTACGTCTCTCTCTCTCCCCCATCCTCCTTCCCCGGCACCACCTCCTTTTACACCCTCCGCCATTCGCCGCCTCTACTCGCTCTCGCTTGTGGCGACCCTCACTTTTTCTTTTTTTCTCTATTTTCTTCTCTACATCGCTTTTTTTTTAGGGTGGGATAGGAAACTGGAGGAGTAGAAAAAAATTATATATATTAAAAGAGTTGGTCTTTTTTAATGGTAGAATTCACATATATTGTCTTTTTCTTTTTTGTCCACGCTGTTGTGTCCCATTTTTTTTTTATTTTGCTGTTTTTGTTTTTCTATCTCTCTTACTGCTGGTTCAAATGTATAATCATACTTTTTTAATGTGATTTTACCTTAAAAAAAAAAAAGTTGAACATCACTTTGGGAGCGGATATATCCACCCCCTCTTGTTTAAATTCACCTCCTATTATTACCAAAAAAAACCCCATTGATTTTAAGTTTATTTTGCATTATACCCACCTCACCCCTTCGACTTCGAGGCTCGCATGAGAGAGACTTGTGTGAAGTATATACCGGGTGGTGGGTTTGATGTTTGAGTTGAGATGCATTTATTAGGTGGTGGGGATGAAAAAGAAGAAGAAATTCTTTCCCTCGGAGTCTCACAGCCTGCCCTAAATTTGCAACAGCAAACATAGAACCACCCCCCAACATTGGCAAGTTAATATGTTTTGAATTTGAAGTACAAGTCCTCCATTATTTTGGGTTTCATTTCAATATTTGCTTGTGATGATGTTGAGGCTTGTCTGTAAAAAACCCTTTCAAGTTAGTTCTGTTGAGCCCAATCTGTGCTTCTTCTTCTTCTTCCATGGAAACCGATCTCTCAGATCCATCACCCACTCCTCAGAATCAACACCTACAGAACCAAAATCATCCCTAACCGTATCTTACCTAATCAGCTCATGTGGGTTGCCCCCAGAAACGGCCCTTAAAGCATCCAAGTGGGTCAATCTCAAAACCCCCAAAAATGCCGACTTGGTCCTCGATTTCCTTCGGAATCACGGTTTAGATCAGACCCACATTGCTAAGGCGATCACTATACACCCAAGGTTGCTCACGCTCAGTCCGGAGAAGATCCTGAAGCCCAAGATGGACTTCCTGACCAGGTATGGTTTCTCAGATTCCCAACTGTCCAAAATCATCTCCAGAGATCCAAGGATCCTTGCTCACAGCATAGACAAACATATAGCACCCACACTCGATTTCCTTAAAGGCCTCATTGGTACCCAATTGGACGTCGTTGCGGCCATCGACCATTCGACGCTTCTCCTTAGATCATTCTATCAGAAAAGACTGGTTCCCAACATCTCGGCTTTGCGGGAACATGGTGTGCCTGTTTCACAGGTTTCCAAGCTTATCATCAAGTATCCCAATGCGCTCTGTATGACGTCGCCTACTAGGTTTCATGAGGTTGTTGCGGCTGTCCATGGAATGGGGATACACCCTTCCCAAACCATATTTATTGAAGCAGTCAAAGCTAAGGTGGGTGTCAGTAAATCTAACTGGGATGGGAAGTTTGAGGCCTACAAAAGCTTCGGTTGGTCCGAAGATGAGATACTCTCCTTATTCAGAAAGTTTCCCTTGTGTATGACGTATTCGGAGAAGAAGATTAGGAGAGGGCTGGAATACTTCATCAAGGATTTAGGATGGGAGACGTCTTACTTATCTACGTATCCGGATCTTCTCTGTTATAGTTTGGAGAAGAATGTTATTCCGAGGTGTTCGGTGCTGCAGCTGCTCTTGTCTGAGGGTCTGATTAAGAAGGACATGAAATGGGCTACTGCATTGAAGATGAATAAGAAGCAATTCTTGGATAGGTTTGTGACCAGATACAAGAATGAAGTGCCAGGGTTAATGCAAATGTATCGAGGAATGATTGAATCCAAGGGAATTGCAGTAGTTTAACCTGTCCATGCTTTGGCGATGTTGAGAAGATTTATGTGTGGTTTAACTTGTCTGTTTACTTTTGGTAGTTGATGACTTCTGCCATAAAAAGAATCTATCATCTCCAGGTTTTATGGAGAAACTTCATTGTTTTCTCTATAAGGGAGTGGGTTTGAAGGTGTATAGTGTTTTTGCCCCTAAAGAAACAAATTTTAATTGAATCAATGATATATGTGGTTGTTATTTTTATAGCTGCAGCATGTCTGCTCACTCTCTGCACTGACATGGAGGTGAGCATCTTGCTCGACATGCGTGTGTATCCTTGGAGTCGATGCTTGTTTGAGTATGCACAAGAGCCCCACCATAGCTCCTATATTGCTTCATATATTACGGATAGTCCATCTATTGACCAATTTACAGTGGTCATAAACTGGATATTATCCTACTAAAACAAGCACAACACACATATATTTTTTATTATATATATAATCCCGTGCCCCAAAATCTGCAGACAACATCATGGGTGAGTCAGAGTGGTGTATCTATTATGGCTCATTATGTGTTGTTGAATCATTCACACCATATGTTGTTGAATCATTCACACCATATGATTATGTAGCATTTCTGAGGCAGAAATAAATTTACTTTTAGCCTGTGGAACACCACTGATATTTGCCAACCAATGTTACCCTTCTGTCCTTGGAAGTTACATGTTCACAAGAATCAGAAATATACTATATTTTAAGATATAAAAAGAATAATACTAAATGTTGGAGGATTAAAAGGGCTTGGGTTACTTGTGGTGGTTTGGAGGGACTTATTAATCACCTCCTTATTCAATACCCCCTTTCAGCCAAGAATATTGAGGTCCTTGCTCAATTTTGGGCTAGGAAGGTGGTGTTCCAATCCATCCAACATATGTGGATGTTTTCCGGCATTTCAAAAAAAAAGGCTTTGGGTTTCTTTTGTGAAGGTAATGTATAACAAGGAAAAGCAATGTTCTTTCTCTGTTTGACATGCCCTAGCAGAGTTAATTTGGCAGATTATGTTCCATGATTCTTCCAATGCAGTAGTGCGGTTATATTGTTCCAATTGTGACTTTAATGGGAAGGAAACAAATGCAATCAAAATGTCTATATGATTTTTTTTCTTAATGCATATAAATTTAAAAGGTTTCCCTTCTCTCTGCTCCTCAACTAATATGCTGTTTGTAGATGCTTATGTTAGGTGGTAGACTTTGATTATCATCAAGTTCTTGTTGCAATCATCATTCTTCTTTGAAAGATAGGATACCTCATTTACTTGAGAGAAAATATAAGTTCGCAAATGAATGAATTGCATGTTCCTTGGTAGTTTCATTACGAGGATGCCAAGACTGGCATTCTATCTCAAGCAGACTTGGGAGAGGTAGGCTTGTCATTCTTGTGCATTTTCAGCGTTTCTTCTTACTTTGACTTGGGAGAGGTAGGTTTATCATTATGCGGCATTTGGGCCTGTGAAGTTCCATTCAAACTGTTATTGGTTACTTTCTTTGCTATTTCTGCTTAAGCAACTAAAATAGTCCATATATGAGATGCCAAATACTGAAACAGTGAGTCATTCAACCTTATTTTCTGTTTTCTCATTTAGTAGTTGTTGAGACATCTTTGGTGAACATATAAGATATTCATTAGTGAATATATGTTCTCAAATATATGTGGAGTATGCCTATGAGAGACTGGCTCGACGCCTCAACCAGCAGACAGTGCAATCAGACCAAGACTTGGTACACATCCAACCATTCCTCCTTGTAATTATATTTTCCATATTTTCATGATTTGATTGGTTGTGAGGGTTGTGGTTGTAGCTGATGATATCTCACTCTCCAGAGATGTGGATTTCATGGAGGTCCCATCGCTTTCCATTGTTTGCCAATTTTGATACATGCGATAACCGAGGCATCTCTATCAGCTGGGCTGTGCTCATGAGAGAGCTCAAAAGTCTTTCAAGCAATGCATGACAGAGAGCTGATTATGCCACAGCAACTGCTCATATTGATGTAGAACTTTTGAGTTATAAAAATCAGGTGGTATTACCGCACCCTGTATATAAATATTGATGTACACACCAACATATCAAGATGTGATACTTCAGCATATGTTTATATCATAAAGTTTATAGTTTCTCAGTTCATCTGGAATTGCTATGAGCATTTCACCTACACCTGTCGCCTATTGCTGCCCTCTCTCTTTTCTTCTATCTCCCTATCTCTCTTTTTCCTTATTTATCCATCCCACCCCGAAAAAGGAATCGAGGTGGGATGGATAACTGGAGTAGTCAGAGGAAAGTTCTCCTAAAAAAATAGACTAAATAAAAATTATCCTGATAGTATAAGAGCACCCTCAGGGAGGACCACTTGTTTTATCATTTTAAGGCCTGTACTCCTTTTTATGCTCAAATTTTTTTTTTTTACGGTTCAAAATTTAATTTTAATTATCTCATTAAAAATCTAAAAAAACATATATCTTGTCAGACGATGTATATAATTTTAAAATAAAATGATATATACTTTTTATCAAAATATATAATTTATTAAATAATGTTAATTATTTTTAAAAAATAAATATATAAGTTTTGTAAAAAATCGTCTAATAACAAAAGCATAATCAATTTTCTTTTCTTTTTTTTAAATCCAAAACCAATCTAAATCTGAAAAAAAAAAAAAAAAAAAAATATCCGATATTTGAAGATCAGAGTGCGGATATGGATATTAGTCTATTCTGAAAAATAAACAAATTAAAAAAATAAATTTGTAAAAAAATCTTGTATAATTAATTATACTTATAATATATTATAATACTAAAATTTTCAAAGATATCTTAAAAAGGTCTTAAAAACTCACTTTTAATTTTGATTTCTCTCTAAAATATTACTTAATTATTTAAATTAATGAATACAGACATACAGTACAGCCGAAAATTAATATCAATCCGAAAGTTAGGATATGGATATTGGCTCGCTCTGACGCGCTCTCTCTCTCTCTCTCTCTCTCTCTCTCTCTCCTCATTGTTATGCCCTAAATTTGCAACGGCCGACGTAGAACAACCCTCCAACATTTTCAAGTCCCACATGCTTTGCATTTGAAGTACATGATGTTGAAGCTTGTCTGTAAAAAACCCTTCCAAGTTAGTTCTCTTAAGACCAATCTGTGCTGCTTCTTCTTCTTCCATGGAAACCCATCTCTCAAATCCATCACCCACTCCTCCGAATCAACGCCCACTGACCCAAATTCATCCCTAACCGTCTCTTATCTCACCACCTCATGTGGGTTGTCCCCAGAATCATCTCTCAAAGCATCCAAGTGGTTCACTCTCAAAACCACCAAAAATGCCGACTTGGTCATCGATTTCCTTCGGAATCATGGATTCGATCAGACCCTAATCGCGAAGGCGATCACCGGGCAGCCGCGGTTGCTAGAGTACCATCCAGAGAGAAACCTAAAGCCCAAGATGGACTTCCTCATCAGGTATGGTTTCTCAGATTCCCAGTTGTCCAGAATCCTCTCCAGACATCCAACATTCTTTACTTATAGCCTAGACAAAACAATAGCACCTTCACTCGAATTCCTTAAAGGCCTTGTCGGCACCCAAGAGAATGTCATTGCTGCCATCGACCATTCGGCATATCTCCTGAGACCATACTCTCTGAAAAGACTGATGCCCAACATTTCAATATTGCGGGAACATGGTGTTCCTGTTTCCCAGGTTTCCAGGCTTATCCTCAAGAATCCCAATTCACTCTGTGGTGCGTCACCCACTAGGTTTCTTGAGGTTGTTGTGGCCGTCCAGGGAATGGGGATCCCTCCTTGCCAAACAGTATTTACTGAAGCAGTCAGAGCTATGGTGGGTAGGAGTAAATCTACCTGGGAGGGGAAGTTTGAGGTCTACAAGAGCCTCGGTTGGTCCAAGGATGAGATTGTCTCCGCATTCCGTAGGTTTCCCATGTGTTTGATGTATTCGGAGAAGAAGATTAGGAGAGGGATGGAATACTACATCAAGGTTTTGGGATGGGAGCCGTCTTATGTATCTAGACATCCATTTCTTCTCTGTTATAGCTTGGAGAAGAGGGTTATTCCGAGATGTTCGGTGCTGCAAGTCCTCTTGTCGAGGGGTTTGATCAAGAAGGACATGAAATGGACTACTGCATTGAACATTAGCGAGAAGCGATTCTTGGAGAGGTTTGTGACCAAATACGAGGAGGAAGCACCTGAGGTGACGAGGGTGTATCGTGGTATGACTGAATCCAAGTTCATTGCGGCAGTTTAACCCTGTCTATGCTTTATTGTTGCTATGAAGACTTATGTGTGGTGTGACTCGTCTCTTTACTTTCTGTAGTCAGTGACTTATGAGTTATGACTATGACATTTTCAGGACTTTATTGAGGAACTTCATTCTTTTATCTACTCAAATTGGTCTGGAGGTTTATGATATTCTTTTTCTCCCAAAGAAGCAAGTTTTACTTACCAGTGCTACATGTGTTTGTTACTTTTATGGTGGCACTCATAACAGATTTATATAAATTACATTATATTATATAATTCTGCCATCCAAACTCATAGTGTTTATGATACTATGATTATGTTGACTGAGTGGTGTAGCTATTTTGTCAAATTAAGTGATAATGGTCCTTTCAGACTGTATGATCATAGCGCTTCTTAGGTTGAAATAACTTGTCTTTTATGCATGTGGAAAACTCATGTGGTAGCACCCTGGTTTTGCGGAGCTCATACGCAACATCCAAATTTTTACTCTTTCATGTGCAAAATGTAGCAAATAAACTTGGCTTTTTCATTTTATGGCTAAACAGCTAGTATTGAAAAAAAATGGCACCTTTCTTTTTCTAATCTTAATGCCCTACATAATATTAGCCTTTAGCAGGACTCAAAGTTTTTTTTTTGTGCTTTATTTACTCAAGTAATAGAGTGATTCAAATCTTCCTTTGCATCTAGAAATTTTGTAGGAACGTAAGTGTGTGTTCAACTGAATTCGGGGCCTTAACTTCCACTTTGATAGTCATCAGGAGGGAACAACAATTAGCAATGTTGAATATTATTCCTTATGAACACCTTCTAATCCAGAACAATATAGATTTCCAGTTGTCGAAATAAAATGGAAGCATCTTTTATATGGATGATACATCTTATATCAATAAAACCTGATGAACTGATGCCAATTCTCTTTTCGCTGAGGGCCATGCAATGTTATCTTGGAAGATTGGATTCTAGGATTCCTTCAATGACTTCCAGAGTTAGGTTGTTGAAGTTGCTTGCTTCAGATTGGAAGGCGACAAATGCAGACAAACGCTGATGAGTTTTCTAATTGCGCAGTGTGTTTGAAGAGTTGAAAAGATACCTTTGACACTCAGTTTTAAGAATGACTTGTGGTTGCTTGATGCTTATGCTCCTTGCTGGATTTTATTTATTATTCAGTTCCTGTCCGGATCAATGGTTCTTCTTGAAAATTATGACTGCTTGTTTGTTTGAGAGAATTATTTACTTTCGCAAACTCGATTTGCATGCTCCTTGTATTCATTAGATTGGGTGGATGCATAGATTCACTTTCTGTTATGCTCGTGCATTGTCGACGTTTTGGTGTTTTTTACAATTGACAATTTGACACCACCACAGGATATCTGATAGAAAACCTCTGTTTTATCACTTGTTTAGTGAACTTTGGCCTGGTAATGAGGCATGAACAAGATTTACTGTTTGCATCCTTCTGGGTGTTTTACATTGTTATAGATTGACATTTTTTTTAAATAATATTCATGTTTAGATCAGGTAAGTTTATTAAACATATTTAAAACTTGTTTCAAATTTATTATTGAAGATTTTTAAGAAGTGATCGTGTCTATCGGTATTGACACCATGAGAATGTGATCTGATGCATGGGATCTGGACCCTTGGCTTTTTTTGTTACTCAAAGTGGCCACTCAAAGACTAAAATTGCAGACAGTGGATTCTCAGCAAGATCAGATACACCTCCAACCATTCTTGCTGTCATTTTATTTTTCACATTACCATGATTGATTATATGAAGAGATTATGTAGCTCTATCCTATTCTACAACAGAGAATGGGGGTGTGATTATCTATGCAATTTGATTGGTTGTGATTACGTGATAGTTTGATACCTCAGTTCTGCATCTACAGGGATATGGAGTTCCATCACTTTCCATCGCCAATTTTAATACACGAGTAAACCGAGGCATCTCTTTTGAAGCTGATACCAATTTGTGTCTCAAATAAGTTAATACCAATTTAACTGTTATTGGTTACTTGCTTTGCTATTTCTGCTTAAGAAACAAAAGTATTCATATAATAGATGCCAGATACTGAGACAGTAAGTCATTCAACCTTATTTTCTGTCTTCTCGTTTTTTACTTGTTGGGACATCTTGGAAGAGAATATAAGAAATTCATTCGCGAATGTATGTTCCCAAATATATGTCGAGTATTCCTATGAGAGAGAAACTCAACCGGCAGACAGTGCAATCAGACAAAGACTATGTACACCTCCAAGCATTCATATGTGCCACATTTTCATGATTTTATTGGTTGTGAATTGTGAAGGATGTGGTTGTAGCTGAGTACCTGATATTTCACACTTCACCTACAGAGATGGATGTTTCTATGGAGTTCCATTGCTTTCCATCGTTTGCCAACTTTAATACATGAAAAGACAGAGGCGTCTCTCCTCAAGCCGATCTTGTGGACTATCATCGGCTGGGCTGTTAAAGAGAGAGCTCAAAAGATTTCTCAAGCAATGCATAACATGGAGCTGATTATTCCACAGCAACTGCTCATATTGATGTAGAATTTGGATTGTAAAATCAGATGATGGTATTACTGCACCCTGTATATAAAAGTTGATGTACAAATCCACATATCAAGATGTAATAGTTCTATATCTATATCAGAAAATAGTTTCTCATTTATTATGGTAATATATTTATATTTTTAGGATTAAGATGCGTTATATATATATATATATATATATATATATATATATATAGTCGAGTGATAGCGTGCGGTCGTCCGCACGGTGCGGATTCGACTACGGACCGTCGATCACGGGTCCATTGCATCCGACGGTCGAAGTGAATCGCACCCGACCGTCCGATGCGATGGACCCCGTGATCGACGGCCCGTAATCGAATCCGCACCGACCGTAATCCGCACGTAATCACGAGTCTATATATATATATATATATATATATATATATATACACGCGAGTGATAATATGTGGGTCGTGCGGTCGTGCGGATCCGACGTGAATCGTTCGATCGCGGGTCCATCGCATCCAACGGTCAAGATGAATCGCCCCCGACCGTCCGATGCGATGGACCCGTGATCGACGGCCCGTGGTCGACGCCGCACATCCGCATGACCCGCACCGTATTTTAATGTATTTTAAATGCCGCTATGACTGTCTGTTATATGTGTTTAAATGTGAAATTTGTCTATTTGGTTTAAAACTTGTAAAAATGCGAATTTATTTTCTCTTATTTTGGCTCGCCGAATCTTCGGGCGACCATGCTTCAACATCGTCGTCAATAGGAATGCCGACCGGGGTTGGTACACTCGCCGGAACCTCTGGCGATCATCATTCACCATCGTCGTCAGAGGGAATGGCAACCTCGGGTGGGTTTATATTTACTGCTACAGTATTTTTTTTTATATTATTATTAAAAAACGGGGTGGGTTTCTAGAAACCCGGGTGCGGATATCCGCGCCCCTGTAAAAAAACCCTTCAAGTCAGTTCTGTTAAGACCAATCTTTTTTTTTTTTTGATTGGTCTTAGAAACCCGGGGTGCGGACCACCAGTTAAGACCAATCTTTGCTTCTTCTTCTTCCATGGAAACCCATTTCTCAAATCCATCACCCACTCCTCAGAATCAACACCCACTGACCCAAAATCATCCCTAACCGTCTCTTACCTCACCACCTCATGTGGGTTGTCCCCAGAATCAGCTCTCAAAGCATCCAAGTGGGTCACTCTCAAAACCACCAAAAATGCCGACTTGGTCCTCGAATTCTTACGGAATCACGGTTTCGATCAGACCCACATCGTTAAGACGATTACTGGACAGCCAAGTTTGCTCGCTCTCCATCCAGAGAGAAACCTGAAGCCCAAGATGGACTTCCTCACCAGGTATGGCTTCTCAGATTCCCGACTTATCAAACTCGTCTCCAGAGAACCAACGATCATCACTCGCAGCATAGACAAACATATAGCACCTACACTCGAATTCCTTAGAGGTCTCATCGGCACCCAATCGGATGTCATTAGGGTCGTCGACCGTTTGACGTTTATCCTGAGGCCATTCTATCAGGAAAGACTGGTTCCTAACATCTCGGCTTTGCGGGAACATGGTGTGCCTGCTTCACAGGTTTCCAAGTATATCATCAAGTGTCCCAATATGTTCTTTATGCGGGCCACTAGGTTTCGTGAGGTTGTCATTGTCGTCCATGGAATGGGGATCCATCCTTCCCAGAGTATATTTATTGAAGCAATCAAAGCTATGGTGTGTCTCAGTAAATCTAACTGGGATGGGAAGTTTGAGGTCTACAAGAGCTTCGGTTGGTCTGAAGAAGTGATACTCTTCTTATTCAGAGGGTTTCCCAAGTGTATGATGTTTTCGGAGAAGAAGATTAAGAGAGAGATGGAATACTTCATCAAGGATTTGGGATGGGAGAAGTCTTACTTATCTAAGTCCTCTTGAAAACTATCTTTACTTGAATTAATTATGGATAATGCTAGGTACAACAACAAATGCAGCCCTAAAGGTAGTCCGCACATGTTTTAATTTCTTTTAAATAGTTAACATTATTTAATGAGATATATGTTTTGATGAAAATTGTATATTGCTCAATTTCGAATAATGGACCTATTAATGGCAAAGTGTGAAAAAAATTTAACAATGTACATATACCTCATCTAAAGAGGTATATACCTCGCTCGATGGCTAATGAGGTAAATGAGATTTATGTACCTGAAATATGTTATACAAGAAGCATGTTAACGGAAAGAAAATGAAGAAGATAAAAATAATTTTTTTTTTGCATTACAATTTTATCGTATTATATAAATTCTCTGCCGTGCTGATCTATGGCCAGCTTTGGGGAGGTTATTGAATATCAATTGTTTGCTGTTTGAAATATTCTTGTTGTGCTTTTTTTGGTGGTATTCTACCTATGATTATGCATTTGTCTGGAACTAGCTAGTGAATGGAGAATGATTCTATGCACTGAAAGAGCCCTGAATATTGGCATTGTTTATGCCCCTTGCCTGAAATAAAGTTGAGATGGAGATCTACCTGTCATTTTAGTGCCAAGTGTATGTGGTGGAGATTTGCTCTCTACTATATAGCTGAATGAAACTAACTCTCAAATTATGCATTCACAAGTTAAAGAAAAAAAGAATACAACAATCACTAAACTGAGGTGAAATTGAATACAATAGAACCCACATTCATGTAGCAGAAATGACAACAAGTGAAAAAAATGGAATATACAAACATACTGAGAGTAACATCTTCTGCAGACACAAAGCAAGCTCAGTAGATACTGGGGAAAGAACAGAAAGCAACAGAAATGAGTAAAAGCAAGGCTGAGAGCGAAACAACATTGGAGCTTCCATCAGATGATTGTCCGCTCGTCCCTGGTACCGTCTTTGACCCATTTCCTACATAATTTTTTGTTGCGTTAGCAAAGTTTTTTCATTTCTGGAATTTTAATTCCCATTCATAACAGGACCTCAGCTTGTAACTTGAGTTTTCTTTTTCCATACTTCAGTAAGATAAACAAATAATTTATTGGAGTCAAAATGATAAAACACATCAGGTTTCTGTGAATATTTCTTTATTACCTGTAGGGGCACTTGGGGTGGAAGGAACTGATGGTGAAGTTGGGTTTGGATTTCTCGGGACAGATGGTGTTGCAGTTGGTGTCTCTGCTGGTGTCGTTGCTGCGGCTGCCACAATATGACATTCCAACCAATGTAAGGCTAATATGTAAAACTTCTATTAACCTTCTGTTTGCATAATGGGGTTTCATGTGATGTATAGAATGTGAAAGCAATGATTTTTTTTATATGCATATAGTTCTCTTAGCAATAACATTCAGAATTTAGAAATTATGCATCTATGTGAATTTGAATAAATAAAAACCAGCAAAGTAATGAGCACTTACTATTACACTGGCTAACAGGAGGTGTCTGGACATTGCAGGCACCGGGAAGTGCCAACGCTAGTGTTTGATTGACATTGATCCCAAAAGAAGACCCTCCCCCATTCAACAAGGTGCAGAGGCATCTCGGATTGGATTGGACAATGCTGGAAAGCTGCGAACAGCAGGACGACGCTGGGGTTGATGTGTTCCCGGTGACGTAGTTCAAGCAAGGTGCCAATCCTATGATTGCAGTCGTGCACCCTGACTGAGCAGATGATCCAACTATGAGCGTGGCCGCGACAAGGACCACTACTAAGCATGAAAATAAGCCTCTGAGAGCCATTGAATAGGGACACAAAGCTTGTTTCTATGTTTGTTTGTGTAATTTGGTGCTCTGATTGGTTATGTTGTGGAAAGAGGGGTTGTTATTTATAGAGGGCTCGAGGAGGAGGGGCCTGAAGTTGTTAATTTTATGGGTGGCTAACTACATCCAACTTCATTTCTTTTCATGGAACTTCTCTTAAAGCAAAGTCTCAGAGGAGACTTTGGTATATTCAGTTGGAGAACAGTTGCATTTTGGGATGTATTGTCATAAAAGTCCGCTTTTGGAAGTTAAAGAGTAGGTGAGGACAATGCATGAGATTCCTTGTATTTTTTAAAATGAAAATGATATGTGTAGCTCTGCTCTCTTTGTAGTCTTGTAAGCATTTGACTTTTTTGAAGTATGCAAGTGTTTAATAAATGAAATATATTCTTTTAACAAAAAATGATTACATATTCATATACTAACATATATTGATAGTGTAATGTATGCTATGTGATAATTGCAAACAAGCTGCAAAAGTATTTTTGGAGAATTTGAAACGTGGAGTGGTTAATGAATAAACATGGAAAGCGTTGTGTTTGTAAAAAAAAATAAAACAAAATTGTTTAGATTTGTATTTGTGTTCAATGTTTTTATCCCAGGATCCACCCAAATGCAAATGGAACGGTTTCTATATTTGAACATTATTTTTCTCTCTCCCTCCCTCCTCTCTTGATGTAGAGGATGAAGGAGGTGGAGTTAGAGTGAGATAGGCGAGGTGGGGTCTGAGCCTTAGAGAGGAGAGTCAGGGGATGGGGAGATGGAGGTGGATGCAGAGGATGAGGGAGGTGGAGGTGTGGAGGGAGAGATTTTGAAGTGAATTTAGGTTTTCATTATGATGTATAAATTATGGAATAGACAACATTTTTGAAATAGAAAAGCATGCATGTTTTTTTTTTAAATTATATACTCTTTTATTGAAATACATACAAAGGGTCACTGGAGAGTCGTTAAACATCCTGTCAAGCGCATCAACCTTTTTCCTTTCCCTGACGTTTCTTAGGTCATCTCCAGCCTTTACTCAAACCTATACTCAAATTTTACTTAAAATTTGAGTAAAAGTTTGATTTGATATGATGTGTCTCTAACCATCTTTGTGTTTTACCTAAATCTTTTTAAAAAAAATTTTCTTCTGATTATCTTATAAACATTTTCAAAGTCCTTTTTCTAAACATTTTTACTATTTAATTTTTCTTCTAGATATTTAAAATTAAAAATTATTATCATCCAATTTTTTGAAAAAAAAGTATTTTTTTTTTTTTGTTTCAAAAGATGGTGAAAATTTTAGGGGTGGGAAACCTAATATAATTTTTAAAGAAAAAAAATTCCATTTGAAAGAAAATATAGAGATAAAAGGAAAAAAAGAGGTTAAAAATTTGGGTAAAGATTTTTCCATGATTTGGGTAAAAGTTTGATTTGGTATGAGTATGGTAAATGGTCGGAGAGAGTTTTGAGCGTTTTTTACAAATTTAAATTTGAGTAAATGTTTGGGTATAGGATTGGAGTCTCTTAGATTCGCATTTTAGTCTTTTTTATTTTTGGTTTTGTTCTCTTCTTCTCACCCTCTTCGAATTTATAATCTACTTTTAATACAAATAACTGTAGTAAAATCTACATTTTTCTTAAAAACAATAAAAAATAGTTGTACATAATGAAATATAATGCATAAAAATAAAAAAATGATTTTACAATTTTAATTTTAATTTATATATTAAAATAAAATAAAAAGAACCGCGAAAAAATCGAGAATTGGATATATAAACAAGAGATGCTATAATAACGTGTGTATGCTTATATAAAATTAAAAACAAAAAAGTCCATATAACCTTTTTCCGCGGAAAAATGGCAGTAAAGGGCAAAACTATTCCCACTACCCAGTTACACTTTCCCACTACCCATAATACGAAAATGCCATTATTTATTTTAATTTTTTTAATCCCTTTCCCACTACCCGGTTCGAGCGTCTAGTCGAAATGTTCTTCACTAGGTCCGTCGAACTGTCTAAATAGTGTCCAGAAGTAGTCGAAGTGTGTTTCACTAGAACAAGATCCGTCGATCTGTCTGAGTGTCGACATAGATTTCGAACCCTCAAAACAACACTTTCAAAATCAATCACTTTTCATTTTGAAAAACAAAAACATTTAAGTTATTTAAGTCTTTTTGAAAATCATTCATATATATATTTATTTGTATAAAAAATATCAAACAAATGTATGGACCAAATAAACAGCTTATAGAAAAAAAAAACATATTTTCTTTTCTAGTCTGTTTAGAAAATAGAAAAGAAAATTATTTTTGTCTATAAAATGTTTACAGAGTTATTATTTGTTTTATTTCTGTTTCTTATACTTAAATAAATATATATATATATGGTCAAAAAGACTTAAATAACTTAAATGATATTTTTGTTTTTATACGTAAATGATTGTATAAGTGATTGATTCTTAGAAGAAAGTTGTTGTTTTGAAGGGTTCGACACATCAGCGACATTTGGACTTCAACCTCTGTCGTGTGTTCATCTGTACTGGGTAGTGGGAAAGGGTTAAAAAAATTAAAATAAATAATGGCCAAATTAGGAAAATTAAAAGCATCGGCAGTAAAACCATCAACATTGAAACCTCCCAAAAAAAAGAATAAAAGACACTCAAAAACCCCATTTTGAATTCATCATCTCAGTTTCTTATGATGATTTTCAGACTTGTCTGTAAAAAACCCTTCCATAGAAGCACCCAACCATCGAAAGTAACAAGTCCCCTTCCCTTGTGGTGTGGCCCTTCATCCATGGAAACCCGTCTCCCAAATCCCTATCCCACATCTCAGAATCAAAACCCACAGACCCAAAATCCCTCACCGTCTCTTACCTCACCAGTTCATGTGGGTTGTCCCCAGAATCAGCTCTCAGAGCATCCAAGTGGGTCACTCTCAAAACCACCAAAAATGCCGACTTGATCCTTGATTTCTTTCGGAATCACGGTTTCGATCAGACCCACATTGCAAAGACGATCTCCCGACAGCCGAGGTTACTCACGATCCATTTGGAGAGGATTTTGAAGCCCAAGATTGACTTCCTTATTAGGTATGGATTCTCAAGTTCCCAACTAGTCAAGATCCTCTCCAGAAATCCCAGTCTTGGTTCAGAGCTTAGAGAACCAAATCATCCCTGCCTTCGAATTCCTAGAAGGCATCGTTGGCACAAAAGAGGATGTCATTACGTTCACCAACCGCTCGATACATCTCCCGAACTCATTCATTATGAAAAGGCTGATGCCCAACATCTCCTATTTGCGGGACCATGGCGTGCCTGCTTCCCATATCTAAAAATTTCTTTTAAGGCGTCCCAACGTGTTTTGTATGGCGGATCCCGATAGGTTTCGCACGTCTGTGGTGACCACCCATGGAATGGGATTCAATCCTTTGAACACAATATTTGTTGACGCAGTCAGAGCTATGTTGATGAGTAAATCTAGTTGGGATGGGAAATGTGATCTGTACAAGAGCCTCGGTTGGTCTGACGGTGACATCATGTCAGCATTCAGAATGTATCCAAATTGTATGTTTTCTTCAGAGAAGAAGATCAGGAGAGGGTTTGAATTCTTTGTCAATGAATTAGGTTGGGAACCATCTTCATTATCTAGATGCCCAATTATCATGTCGCTTAACTTGGGGAAGAGGGTTATTCCGAGATGCTCGGTGCTGGAGGTCCTCTTGTCAAAGGGTCTGATCGAGAAGGACATGAAATGGTCTACTGCATTGAAGCTAACTGAGAAGCAATTCTTGGAGAGGTTCGTGACCAAATACGAGGAGGAAGCAGCAGAGCTGATGCGGGCATATCATGGTATGACTAAATCCAAAGGAATTGTAGGAGTTTAACCCTGTCCATGCATGATGTTATTGAGGCAATTTGTGTGTTGCAAATTGTCTCTTCATTTTTATTGGTAGTCAATGGCTATGACGAATTCAACTTTTAATGAAATTAATGGTACCATTCTCTCAATTTTGTGGTTGTGATCAGGTATTTATATATAGAGAGGTTTCATATTTTATTATTTTATCAATAACAGATTGAATTTAAGGTGTATGATGTTGGTTTTTTTTCTTTTTTTAATATCGGAGGGACTCCCCGTGGCTGACCTTACGAGCTGGGAAAGCTACCTCCGCCTGTTTGCCTCGGTCCCACGGAAAATTCTTTCGAATAATCGCCAACAAACAGGTGAGTAAGTCAGCGTCAAGACTCGAACCCAAGACCTATCGGTAACACCGCTAAATCCTGAACCGTTGTGCTATGGACACTGTGCTATGATGTTGGTTTTTCCCCTCTTAAAAGCTATCTTTATTTGAATTAATTAAATATGTGCTTGTTACTTTTGCAGCGGCAGCTTATCTACACTTATGTAATTTATTTTATACATAATCCTGCCTCGCACTTATATTATCATAGCATTTCTCAGGCATAAATAAAATGATTTTTTTACCTGTTGAACACCGTTGATTAACAGAAATTGGTATTACTATTCTGTCATCTTAGAAATTACATGTAAACAAGGTGCTCAAGGCCTTGTTCAACATAAGCCAACATTCTTTGATTCACACTAGTATTGTCATGCTGCTCTTTGACGTCTTCTTCAGAATCGGAAACAATGCAATCCATGTTTCCATTCGTAGTGGTAAGCAATATTTCGTAGTGATATCGCTTCCGCAACTTTTCCTTGATATTCAGAAGTCAAAATGCAAGGCATAAACCCTACATATCCTGGTAAGTCTTGTAGTTCAACCATAAAATGTGTTATATTATATCCTTTAATATATGAGTATACACGTAAAAGTGGCAACTGACCTTGAACACTGAAGAACTCTGTAAGAAACATGAATTTCTGCCACCTAAACTACATATATTATGGTTAGGGCAGGATGATGTAGTTATTTTTCATCACTTTATGATCCTCCTGTCTTAACTATATTCAACGCTTGTATTGATAGGAACTAGGTTGTAGTTGTATGTGCAATTTTGCATTAAAAAAAAACACATGAAAGAGTTAAAAATATCTAGATGTTAATGTGAATGATTGCCCATTTTTTAACATAATTTGAGAGCGCCACGCTGCCACCTGAAATATGTTTTATAAGAAGCATGTTAATGGAAAGAAAATGAAGAAGATAAAGTAAATATTTATTTAGCATTTCAATAACTTCTTCCTTCTGCCGTGCTGATCTATAGCCAGCTTTGGCCTTTGGGGAGGTTATTGAATATCAATGGCTTGCTGTGAAATATTCCTGTAGTCCATGTTTCAGTGGCTTTCTTCCTATGATTATGTGTTTGACTGGAACTAGGTAGTGAATGGAGAGAAATTTTATGCCTGAAGCAGCATTGAATCTTGGCATTTAATTCTCCTGGCATCTAACTTCGTTAAAACCTCATGAACAACTGTATTGTGTTTATGCCCCTTGCCTGAAATAAAGTCGAGATGGAGACCAATGGGTCATTTTTGTGCCAAATGTATGCGGTGGACACATCTTCTCTCCATTTTATGGCTGAATGAAACTTTTCAACGTTCAAACTATGCATTCACAGTAAACCATAGTTAAAAAAAAAGAAAAAAAGATTACAACAATCAATAAACTGAAATTGAATACAATGGAATCCACATTCATGTAGCAGAAATGACAATAAGTGAAAAAAATGGAATACACACACACCTACTGTAGCATCTTCTGCAGAAGCAAAGCAAGCTCAGGAGTCAGGAGGTACTGGGGAAAGCATAGAAGGCAACAGAAAGGAGTAAAAGCAAGGCTGAGAGCGAAACAACATTGGAGCTTCCATCAGACAACGATT
Source organism: Acorus calamus (assembly GCA_030737845.1). Classification (NCBI taxonomy): domain Eukaryota; kingdom Viridiplantae; phylum Streptophyta; class Magnoliopsida; order Acorales; family Acoraceae; genus Acorus; species Acorus calamus. The sequence continues at coordinate 4,836,784 of CM060861.1, read as the reverse complement.
GTCCGCTCGTCCCTGGTACTGTCTTTGACCCATTTCAATAAATAGCTTCTAATCAGAGCTCGCACTCAGTTGAACTTAAAGTCTTCTTCATACTTCAGGAAAAAGTGATTTCATTCCTTGACAACCATTTTTTGGAGTAAAGAAAGCATCATGGGAAAACATCAGGTTTCCGAGTGAATTTCCTTTATCACCTGTAGGGGACTTGGGGAAAAATGAAGGCCAAATTAAATAATGTGTCCATGGAAGTTGATGGAATAATTCAAATGCAAGGAAGAAATGGATTTCAGCTGGTGTCTTCTAGGATGAGTTGCTGCGGCTGACATATAAGGTGTTTACATAAGGCTTATATTAAAACTTTTTAGACAAGGTTTGTCTATGTCGGCCGATATCTGGTGAAACAGATCTCAAAAAAAAACCCGTAGGTTCTAGAATGAGTTAGACACATATAGTATCTACATAATTATATTTCCTAGACAATATGGGGGTTTTGTCGATAGAAACAGAAAAAAAAAGTTTGGAATGAGTTTGACACATGAGATGTCTTATATTTATATTTCCTAGACAATGTTCATATCGATGGAAACATAAAAAATAAAAAACTCTAGCTTTCTAACAAAAAACATGACTTTAAATCTGTGTTCCAATTCTGATTTTTTTGTAAATTTGGAAACATATTGAAAAAATATGATTACTTACTATTACATTAACAGGAGGTTCAATTGCAGGCAAAAGGGCCAAAGTGGAGTCCCAAAAGATGACCCTCCCCCATTCATCAAGGTGCAGAGGCATCTATTTTCCACGGACTGCGAACAGCAAATCGGAGTTCAATACACTAAAAAGCATCAGATTCTCACACGTCCCTAAAATGAAACAAAGAAAAAGAAGAATAAAAATAAACAAGTATCATATCCATCATACTCTGTAGCATTGGAATAATTACTCAACTAAACATGTTTCTATGTTTGTTTGTGTAACTTAATGGTTCAAACTTAACATGGGGGAGTACCTTCCACATCGCATACACAGGTGGGGTTCTAGGTTCGTACTTCCAATATTTCATTCAGTTATTTGTAGGCACTTAAACATATAATACACAAAAGCACTGAAACATCTATTCTAAGATGGAGAACCAACTAATTTTTGCTCATATGTCTAGTTTGAAGGTCATAAGACTAAAATAGCTTCCTGGTTTTTGAAAAGGTTGGTTGTTCTCCAGCATGCTAGCCACATTTTTTTTTATCTCCAGATTTAAGTGTGTTACTCGGCCTGCAAGAATGTTTGTTCTCGCATAAATTGTTATTTAAAGCGGAAGAGATAAAATAGATGAAGTAAAGCTATAAATATCAAATTAATAAACTACAATGGAAAAATATTAGCTTTCATGATGCAAAGTACTAAGTATACATAAGACTACTGAAAATACTCTCCTCCTAAACCAAACTAAGCTAACAGCAAATGATGTCACAAAACCAGTACAACTAACAAAGATGTACTTTAAACTCCTTATCAAACAAAGATGATAATTCATAAGAAGTAAAATGTGATGTGTTGCTTGTATACTCAACCACTTTACATGTTCTTCACTAAATACTTCTATGAAACGAATGGTTTCAAAATCTAAACAGATTCACTTGAGATACATTCAATTAGACAAATCTTTTGAAATTTGTGTGCCCCTATATGATCTAATTATCTAAATCACGAAAACAACAAGCATTGCAAATAAAATTAAAATCTAAACACATGGCTTTCTCTATCAAAATCTAGTATTTAATTTATAAACAAGCATTGCAAACAGAACTCGACGGGATGTTAGTCGATAGATCACGGCTTACCTCTCCAAGATCGTCCCGAACTCGTAGAAGCTGATGCAGCCGTCGCCCTCCCTGTCCGTCTCCCGCCATCATCAGCTCCACCTGAGGCAATCTGAGGGCGTGCACAAGCTCTTCTTTAGTGATCAATCCGTTCCCGTCCAGGTCGAAGAAGCGGAAGATCTCGGAGATCTCGAGGTGGAGGAGGTCATCGCCGCCGCTGTCGCGGAAGGCGGAGATGGAGCAGTCGCAGAAGGCGGAGACCGAGAAGTTGTTGCAGAAGGAGAGGGTCTTCTTGATCGTGAGGACGGTCCGAGGCGTAGTTGCGACGGAGTCGGAGGAAGATTTCTTGGATTTGAAGGGGACGAGAGACTTGAGAAAGGGAGGAGAGAGACTTTGTGTGAAAAGATGATGGGAGGTGGGGTTGGTGTTTGATTTGAGATACACATATACAAGTTAATGTGTTTAGTGTGTTTATGAGAAATCAAAATGGTAAGAAGTGCATTTAACATGATGGTGTGACCAAGTAGGAACCTCTCCTACTATGGATAATTTGTGGGTTCATTTTGGTAATCGTTTTTCTTTTCCTATTATGTTTTATCTTTATGCTTTTATTTTTTCACAAGCCTCCCCCTCTTATAAAACTTCAGACTCTTGTCTGCTCGATAATATATGATCGGGATAATATAAGATCGGGATAGCTATTGTCTATCGATTACTCAAAAAAAAAATGATGGTGTGACAAATAAAATATGTGGTGGATATATCCACCCTCTATATATATTTTTCATTTTAACAATAACAATAGGTGAATGTGTTTTGGCTCCAACATAAGGAAATTCCGGTTAGTGGCCTCAGACATACCACAATTAAAGTAGCCCAACACATATCACAATTCTGATCAAGCTGTAAAGAAGCAGCTTTCGCCTTGCAACTCGATTGAGCCAACCGTGTTGAGTCTTGAATTGATAAGTGAAAGCGCCAGTGCGGTTTTGTTGGAGATGATTGTAACTCTTATAAAGCATTATAGAGGAAGAAGTTCCTTTCTGTTTCTCTAGACTTGGAGTTCCCATGTTTTATTTAAAGCACACATCGTCACATGATCATTTACCAAAACCTCAATCTTGTTTCGACGTTCAATACGTTTCTCTAACAATTGGTTGTCCTCCAATTTCTCAAATAGAGTATGAGATGAATTCTTATATTTAAATAATATATAAAATTAAAGTTGATCAATGAATGAAGTTTAGTATAAATACAAGTGATCAACAAAGAAATGTGAACCAAAATGAAATAATGAAAGAAAGATGTGAATGATACATATATATAGAGTGATATTCATGAGATGCTTGTGAGTATGACTTCATATGGGGTTGAACAAAAGACAAAAAATGGCCCCCACTTATTTTGGTATGTCAATTACTGTCACTGAGTTTCTTGGGTGGGCAGCTTGTGATTGAGTATGTCAATTATTGTCGTTGAGTTTCTTGGGTGGGTGGGCAGCTTGTGATTGAGTAGGGCTTTACCATTTTAGAATTGAGGTACTTGATAGAATTCTTTTATATCGGCCTTGATTATGACTGTTTTTTGTATGTTTTGAGCATTTATTGAATTTTAACAATAAAATTAAGACGTCTGCTTATTATTTCATAAAAAAAATAAAAAATATTGTCATTAAAGTAGTCTCTCCAATAATTAAAATAATTATAAATGTCATCAATTAACATAGCTTTTAACCGGGATAATAAAATATACAAACTGCCCCTAGGCATATAGAAGAATATATAAAACATTCTTATAAATTTATCAGAAACTCCCATTAGAGTTAAAAATTTAAAGTTTTTTTTATTGTAAAACTAATATTCATATACAATTCATTTTACAGTTATCACATGTTCTATTTTTCAGAGGCGATTATTTTATGCAACAAAATATATGTTTATATAAAGTGAATTACAAATGTACGATCACCCAAACCCCAGACGAGGTAGGTGATCACCTTGGCCGTTTAGAACAACTAGAGTAAAAAAATATTTATCAATTTTTTTGTGTTAATGTTCACTAAAAATTTGATGTGAGGATATATAGGGCCCATTTTGCAAGTGCATAGTATGCCTTGTCTAATCTAACTACTCTCAGGATTGACTCTATATATAATTTAATACTTTAATGAATTGTACATAATAAAAATATCATATGTTTTATTTAATTAAATATATATCTCGATAGCATATAAGCGATAATTCTACTTGTGTTGTATTTTTTTCTCTTACAAAACTCAAAACAATTCGACAATGAATCATACAAATGCATGAGTTGCCCAGGATGCAAAGTTTAACAGACACCAGCAACTTATAGAAAAGTTGTTCTGATATGTGAACATTGAGTAAATACAAATAGAAAAGTTGTTCTGATATGTGAATAAGATATGATATAAAATGCGAGACCGATCAACGCCAACCATCCCAATCGGCTTGGGCATCCTATGGTGTACCACATCCGGTGCTCCTCATGACATGCGCTCCTCATTATTGGATTCGATGCACCTGGTTTTAACGTGCTTACATTTCTAAATTCATATATAAAATATACACTCAATTATATAACTATACACTTAAGTGTAAGAAAATTTACATTCATTTATTTGAGTGTACAAATCAATATACTTTATTTAATTGGTTATCCTCCAATTTCTCAAATTTATCATCCCAGTATTATTATGAATTTTAATTTTACTGAACAACAGAACAAATGCTTTTCAAATAATTAAGACAACATCAAGGAGCGGTGGACTTTGTTTGCAAAAATATAAATACAACGAATGAAAAGACTGAGAGGTGTGAAACGATATGGGATATTCATGAGATGTGTCATAAAAAATTCATGAGGTTTTCATGATTATTGTAGATTAACATCAGAAAATGCCATAGGTAATATTTTGCATGAATGCATTTAATCACAAGGATGATCCCAATCAAACTAACATAGAACATGGCTTAATGAAACCAAAATTAGGTATCTTGCGAAAGTATATTTTTTGTATTGATGTTGAAATCAAACCTGACTTTTGAAAATTTATCACACTTATGCAAAAAAATTAATCATGTGTTATAGATTTAAGAATAAGAATAATAATTGATTCTTCCTATATTACAATTTAGATTTGGAGTAACATGGATGATTCAAAGAGGAAGCATGTCGTAGGATTAAGTTTTCAAGAAAAAAATTATAAACTTTATCACAAATCCTGTTTGACCAAGTTCGGTCGCTCAAAACCTGAAATGACAATCAAGTTACGTCGCCCAAAATATGAAATGACGATCAAGTTTGGTCGCCCAAAACTTAAAGTGGAGACCAAGTTTTGGATTTGTCGAACAAATTAGGGGGATATATAAATATGTAAATTAACAGCCGACGAAATATTCTTTTTTTATTAATGGAAAGTTAAACAGGGGGGCTAAATGCTTAAACCATGTCAACTTTGAGGGGATTATACGGATATTCGCATAAATGAGAGATTTTTTTTGATGTACGCTCACTTTCATGAGGTTATATGCATTTAACCAAAAAAAAATCCCAAAGTGGGAATTTGGACCATTGAATGTGGAGATCGAACGATGGGCAATAGAAATGGCTGCGTCCCCAATGGTCCAAAATTCATTCTTTGGAAAGAATAAAAAACCTTAAATTTTGAAGAGACGGATGAGACGCATATCTTACTGTGAATCTCAAAATTAGGGTTTCTTTTAATTATTTATTATAGTCTCTCTCTTTTGATAAAAAGTTTTGGTTTTTATTAATGTTTTAATTTGGTAAGTGATTGAAGAGGAGGAGATTTTTCAATGTGAAATTGGAAGTGATAGAGAGACCCTCCAAAACAAAAAACAAAAACAAAAACTCTGCTTACATAGAAAGATATATATGAAAAAAAAGTTTTATAATAAGTGGGTTTTGCATTTTCGGATAATAAAAGGACTAAATGAAGAGAAATTATTGGTTTTTCACGATAAAAAAAATTGAAAAATAGAGTGATTGTGAATTGCCAAAGTGTTCATTCGACAAATTCAGTGTGAACATACACATCTCAAGTCGATAGACTCATTATCGAATGTTCTAAACAGTGAATAATAGTACAACTGTTGAAATTTTGAAACATGGAGATTGTCAAGTGTTTTCTATAACGCACGACAGGGAGATTGTCGAATGAATCGGTGAAAGGCCCTATATTTGAATTTTTTGTTTTTTTAACTGGTGGGTTTAACAATGTGCATGTTGGTGGGGATAGACCCACCCAAAATAGTTGAACCTACCGTGCCCAAACGAAAACCTAAAACCTTCCCAAGCGAAGGTGGGGGTTCTCCTTCTCCGCCGTCGATTCCCCTTTAAATGTGCTTCTCTCTCCCTCCATCTGAAGCCATCGCCGCCAACGCTTGGAGTTTCATGTCTTGGTTCCCCCCTCACCGCCTCTCTCATTGCGCGCGGTCGAGGATCGACTCCAAACCCTAATTCCGGGTGTCTCCATCTCTTCTCCTGAATCGAGGCCTCCCCGGGCGAGATGAGTGATAACAAGGTTTAGATGCTTTCTCTGTTACTGTTTGCTTTGAATTTTGGGGTTTATCATGTGTAGGTAAAATTTTTGTTTTTGTATTGAAAATCAAAGGTAGGGGTTTTAAGCAGATCGTGCTGTTGGAAGTTCTGATGGGATATTGGGGATGCAAGTAAAGTAAAAATGGGATCTTGGATGCTTGAGAAGTCTCTGGGGACAGTAGTGTCATGTTTAGGGAATGGTATCTATTATATCAATGTGGAATATAAAGACTTTGAAAATGGGTCTGTCTTTTGAAGGCTGAGTATTCACTGACTAGACTGGCATGACATGTTACCAGTGATGATTTATTGATGCTGATCTACCCATTTATTTGTTCACTTCTTCTTCTTTGCGCTCGTGTGGGTGCAATTACAAGGTGTCGCTGAAATGATGTCTGTTATTCTTTGCCTTAACAATGCAGTGCATAGTGCTATTGTTTGTTCACAACAGAAAATGTAAAAAAAGAAGTTATTTTAGGACTGCAGGCTAAAGAATTTTTTGTTTTTCCTAGCAAAGGTGGTAGGAAACTGTGAGCTTTAGTTGTGAGCTAATGGTCCTTGGTTTTGCACCATTACCAACAATTTAGTATTCTATTTGTTTATCATAATTCTATCTAGAATGGTGCTCCCCTTTTCAACTTGATATCCATTCTTTTGGTGAATTAGAAGGGATATTTGTTTTATTGCTGAATGTATGGCTGTTCATAAAGTCATTTCTTGCTTCTATTTGTATACGTGTTTCGTGTTATCTATTGTCCGTTGATTATGTAGGCCTTCATATTTGGGTCGTTCACTGAAGATGAGCTTAGGGCGCTGCAGATGCGGTCAGTTGAAAATGGGGTATGTCCCGCACCAGCTACACAGATTAAATTTGGCACTCTGGATTTTGAAGCAGTATGTTCCTCAGTAAAGTGTACGGCTGATCCCACAATAAGTGATCCCTCCCCAAAGGCAAAGGCTATTCAGATGAGTAAACCTATTAAGGAAAGCAGCTCATGCAAAAATGGGAAACCAAGGGTGAAAGTTGATTCTCCAAAAGTTCCTGGGAAAGTACAATTGAATGGAGGTGTTAAAAATTTCACTTCCATTAGTGATGGTTTAAGTGAAAAGCAAAGTGGTAGTTTAACGGAAAAGAGTGATAATGAAAAGGATGTGTGGATTTAAGTAGCATATCTATTTCATCTGAAAATGGAACTGTTAATGTGGAGCTGCTGACAAACCCACAGCTCAGTGATGTTGAAGATGGGAAAACAAAGGATTCAAGTCCATCTGCAACTCAAGACTCTGGTAAAATTGAAAAGGTTGATTGGCAAATAGATGTGAATTCCAAGGAAGATGTTCAGAAAATATCAGGCAACAAAGGGGCATCTGCTAAAAGCTTGCTTCCACGAGGCTTGATTAATTCAGGAAATCTGTGCTTTCTTAATGCCACATTGCAGGCACTTCTCTCTTGTTTGCCATTTGCCCAACTTCTGCAGGATTTAAGAAGTCGTAATATCCCTAAGGTATTGATTTTTTTTTTGTGTAACATATCCTTGATTTGCTCTCGTTCAAATGGTTTCTTGATCCCATTACAAAAAATTTAAAATGCAAAAATATTTTGGTTACAATGACATTATACATTTCTCACTTGTCTGATCTTTTTTATATAAACTCTGCTCTTCTTCTCAGACTTCGTTCCCCACATTACATGCATTTGTGGAGTTCATCTCTGGTTTTGGTGTGCCCAATGGTGCAAACTTGAAGAAGAATAAGGCTGTTCTTGAGACTGGAGAATCTTTCAGCCCTATAATGTTTGACGCTGTTCTGAGTAAATTCACTCCAGATTTGCCAACTAGCCTAGCAGGCAGGCCAAGGTCTGTGCTTATCTCAATGGTTCTTGTATAATATTCCTTTTAAAAAATAGCATGGGAATTTTCCTTTCCCCACCTATTGTTAGTTGCTGTTGCTATCATAGATGAACTAGAATATATGCCTTTTTTCTTTCATTTTCTGTTAATTATTCTAAAGTTGTTGCTCTTATGAACAGATGTGTTTTTTTCATTCTACTTAATACTTATTCCACAAAAAAATTTCACTCTGTGACATGTGTGCTGTGGTTGGAGTGGGTGTTCAGATTCTGAGGCAGGGACAGCGGCATGTTTATTTCAAGTTGGTAGAATCATGCTTATGTCCTCATTACATGTTCTGTATGAGTCCTTCACTCCTTCTAGAGGTTCTTTAACGGATATTCTGTAGTCTTGTACATTGCCATTTGCATGTGATATTTCTTGTTAGCATTCAGGTTTCCTTGCCTTATCTCACTCCATGGCAGTTGACCTTAAGTAAGTTAATTTGGGATCATTAACTTTATTTATTGTCCTGCCATTTGTAGTGCTATACAATTTTTGTTATCTGAATTATGTAATAAATTAATGAATCATACCATTCTTTGTAGGGAAGTTTGCCTGAATTTATTCGGTTGTCAAATGTCAATATATACCTTGTGATTTTGTTTGTGTTTGATGTTGTCAATACAACTTTTATGGTTTCACAGACAAGAAGATGCTCAGGAATTTTTGAGTTTTGTCATGGATCAAATGCATGATGAGTTATTGAAGCTTCAAGGAAATTTGAAAATTTCAAATAGTGGTAAAACGTCCGTGATATCATCTGCAGAAGATGATGGCTGGGAGACTGTGGGGCCCAAGAACAAATCTGCAGTGATGAGAACTCAGAGTTTTATGCCATCAGAATTAAGTGGCATTTTTGGGGGCCAATTAAGAAGTGTAGTCAAGGCAAGAGGTGGGCAAACTATGTGTGTCATACATTTAATTTGACAGCACATACGTAGAATCTGACACGTGGAAAAAATCATTCAAACTTGACCAAATTTGCATGTTCTTCTGCTGTTTATTGATGTAAATAATTTTAGATCTTGGATCTGTGTATTTTTCTTTGTAAAGTAAGGTTCTTTTCAGCTGTAAATCTCTCCATTTGTATGTGTTCATTTTTACTTACCTATAGGAAGTATTAGGATGAAGAAAGATTTAAAACTGGATAGCTTCGGTTATGTAAGCACCTTTTTGAGGAAATAATGATTGGATGTTATTCGTGTGCGTGCGTGCTCATGATCGTTTATGGGCTCATCACCCCAAATGACCTAACTATGTGCCTCTGTTCCATTAAATCTCTTTCCTGGTGTACCTCTTTCTCTCCACTATAGTCACCCATGGTATTTTATATTTATATGCAGTAGATTATCATTAAGAAAAAAAAAATTCCATCTGTGCTTACATGCACAATCATTGATGATTGATATGGAAGCTTTGAAGAGTTGGAAACTTTTCATTCTATTTCAAGTGACAAACTTTTCTTTAGGACTTCTATTTTTTAGAATTGTTTTGTTTGGTCTTATCCATTGACTCCTCACCATAGTTATTCATGGTACAAAAAATGCAATTGATTAATTTGTGCAATGATAATTGTTTGCTGCAGTTTTATTTGTTTCCAATTAGCATGCGACATTTATATTATTGTGCTATCTGTTTGGTTGTTTAGGTAACAAGGCTTCTGCCACAGTTCAGCCCTTTCTTCTGCTTCATCTTGATATTCTTCCAGATGCTGTGCGCACCATTGAAGATGCACTTCATCTTTTCTCGGCTCCAGAAACAGTTGAAGGTTACAGAGCATCAGCTGGGAAGGTAATTTTCCCCCCCTGTATGATGTGGGATTTGTAGACCTGCAGTAGTGCAGTTTAGTACAATCAGGGACAGTCTATATTTATGTTGAGGGTGTAGAATATATCTGAATATATCATGTAATGTAGCTAGGTTGTCATACATAGCCCTATATATTGATGCTTATTAATCCTTGTTTCATCTAGATTATTCTGATTGCATATATATGAGTCAGAACCAATCCACACATGTTTACATTATAAAAGTTCTATCTGTTCTGTGGTTACATGGTAAAACTATTGTAGTGTTGGTTGCATTGAATTGTCTCTGTTTTTCTGAATGACCCTTTTTCTTCCTTCGTTAGGACATTTTTTTATATTTATCATCTATAGATACACGACTGTGTGAAGTAGATGATGCTATACTATAACTTCTTCAGGATGGCTGATGTCGTAACTAGTGCATTAATATGCAGGCTGGGGTTGTCAGTGCTAGCAAGTTTGTAAAGATACAAACACTTTCTAAGATAATGATATTACACTTGATGCGCTTCAGTTATGGAAGCAAAGGAAGTACGAAGCTGCACAAACCTGTCCGATTTCCTCTTGAACTAGTTGTGGGCCGTGAGTTACTTGTATCTCCATCTTCAGAGGTGAAGCCCCTCTTGTCATCTTATTTATTTCTCTTACATTTATTCTGTTTGCCTACCATGGTTCTAATTAAGATATATTCTGATATCTTTTTTTATCATTTAATATTTTTCAAAATGTGTAGGAAGCGGCATTATATTTTTGAAAATATTTTTAGACACTCTTTCGTCGAAATATTGATGTTCTTTTATGTTTCTTTTTATTTGTGATGAGGTCTTTTAGGTGAGTTAAAATAAGACATTTTTTCACAGTTAACTTGGAAAAAGCTATAGCAGGAATTCCAGGGTGAAGTTCTTACAAACCTCTCCCCCCCCCCCCCCCAAAAAAAAAAAGAGCCATAGCACACATAAAACTTAATGATGGCATCCTTAAAAAGAACTGGATATTATTCACACTGACTATTCTTTCATCTCTGATTGCTCAACAACTAATCATACATCATTATGAGTATAATGATTGATTTCATTTTTACTTGTGACATCAATCATTATATTGCTTGTTTATCTGGCATCAAATTCATTGTTACACTGATTTTCTCCCACTTCAAATGATTACCTATGAAAGAGCTAGTTTCATTACTTCTGCAAGAATTCTATTTGATTCATGGGTTCTATTTTATGTTTTGTTTTTTAGTCTCTTAGAAAACTATACTATTTTTCAGGTATGTTAATTAACATATGTCTTGTCAGTCTATCAGAAAATGATTTTCAAAAAAAATGCAGCAACAGTTGGAGGGTTGGATTTAGAGAAGGCTATCACAGGACACCCAGGGTTTACTTTTGACAATTGATCAATAAAATTTATTACCAGTTCATTAGATAAAATGAGAAAAGATGAGAGTAGGACGCCTGTACTTTACTAAAAGGAACCGAGTGGGAATTCCCACGGGACTTCCAATATAAAATTCATACCTTCAAAATTGGGTAGACATATCCCAGGCTCCCAGCAGGGGAAAACAAAATGGGTGTGGGTTTAAATTTATTGAAGATTTTTATTGGCGAAAAAATATGGTGTAGAGATATTTATTGCTGAGGAGAAAGCCAAGAGGATTTACTTGTAAGCAAGTATGATGTTGTTGTCTTTTATGTGATTTACAAAGAACCAGAAGGATCATTTGTACACGAGGAGATTAACTTTCCGGATTTGGATGTTTGCTTTAGGTTGCAACTTGGGTGGGTGGAACCCGACCCAACCCGACTTTTGGGCAAATTTGGGTTGGGATTTAGCACTCGGGTTCAATCTGAACCCAAATTCGAGCAACCCAAACCTAATTCGAGTCGGGTTTGGGTTGAGGCCTGAGGGTCTAGTAACCCAAATCCAACCCAAACCCAATGTGGCAATTATAGTAAATTTAACGCAAATTTAGCGCTCGGGTTCAATCCGAACCCAAATTTGTGCAACCCGAACCTAATTCGGGTTGGGTTTGGGTTGAGGCCTGAGGGGTCTAGTAACCCAAATCCAACTCAAACCCGTAATTATAGTAAATTAAAGTGTGTGGTAAAATTTAAACTATTTATTGTATATATTTAATCTATGATATGAAATTTGAATTATTCAAATTACTTTTATCCTAAAATATATCATTCCTTTGTCCATTCTCTCTCCACTGTTGTTCCTCGTTTCATCTTTATTTTTTTTCGTGTGGAACATCAATCATTTTAAAGTTCAAATTATCTAAAATTATATCATTTTGGAGCCAAACCCGGACTCAACCCAACCCAACCCAACCCAACCCAACCCAACCCAACCCACATGAAAACCGAACCTGATGGGTTGGGCTCCTTGGGTTTGAGGGTTGGGTTGGGTTGACCTTTTCCAACTCTGGGTCCAAGTTGCAGCCCTGCTTTAATACATTTCTCCTTGGTCTAGTCTTCATTGTTCATGTAGGATCCAAGAAAACATCAACTCATGACAGTTTCTCTATTTATTGATGAAATCATCTGTAGGGTCGGAAATATGAACTAGTGGCTACTATCACCCATCATGGGAGAGAACCCTCAAAAGGCCATTATACAGCAGACACAAAGTATTCTGGTGGCCTGTGGTTGCGGTATGATGATGCATCCGTCACGGCTATAAGCCCAAGCAAAGTGTTGCATGATCAAGCCTATGTTCTCTTCTACAGACAAATATAGAGATTCACTTGTAGACATTCGTGTGCACGGGGAGATCATCCCCCTGGCGGTTGAGTTTTTTGGAACCAAATTTTCTTCTTCTTTCGATGTGCTTGGGCAAAATGCGGAGCAATGTGTTTATTTAGGTTGGTGTTCTCACTAATTATTATAGTTGGTTTCTAATTTTTACATACAGAGGCTGTAATTATTCGATGCTTGGAAGCCTTTAGAGAGGGTTTGTGTTAATCATGTCACAGGTCAAATGACTGGCTCTGGCTATATACATATTTTTTGTACAACTTTCAACCTTTTTAATCCTTCTACAGTTTCTTGGCATTTGGAATGATCTGATTACAGATATGGCTGCGGTAGTCCATTGATGCTGAAACTCCTATGCCATCTGTGAATGAAACTCTAATTCTGGAATTGTTATGCAGAGGGTGACCAGGGGAATCATTTTCTGAAGTCTTCATTATATTTTCTGATGAGACAATACCTCATTATGTTCTGCCATTCTTTATGAGGCAGAAAAGATTTTTGGGATGGCACAATACTATTATTGACAGTGTTAAGACTTTTTTTATAGTTAGAAACGCAAATCACAATTTTTTTCCATACATTGTAAACATATCTTTCCATGTATATGTTGTGTAAATCTTTCAATTTTAAGTTGAATGAATTCATTTTTTATAAATATAAAAAAAATATTAATGAGGTATATACGTCGTTTAATGATATATGTATTTTATTGTATTTCTAATGATGTATATATGACTGCATTTGAAATTTTATAGAAGATTAAGTGTAATAATACCTTTTTATTATAGTTCCCGCGTATAATTTTCATGTAAAATATATGTTTAAGTTGATCTAATATGTAAAAAATTAGTTTTCATATAATCCATTTCTAATTTGATTATGGTTTTTGGTTTTAATGTTCTAAAAATTAACTAAACTTTCATTAAAAAAAATTAGTTAAGAATAGTCTTTATGAATGTTTTTTTGAAAACAATAATGATTCATAAGCCCCAATTTCACATGCCCCAAATAGGCCCCATGATGTGGCAATGAGACATTACCTATTATGCCCTTTTACTTAATAACTACCCTAACACATATCCCTATGATTGTGGAGTATCATCAATTTTAAAAATCATATATTCCTTCACCATTATTTCTTTATTATTATTTCTTCACCACACACGGTGCCTCTCCTTCTCCTCCTCCCCCTCCATCTCCGGCAAAACCCTCAAACGCCCCCTCTCTGACCTCACCGGCATCCTCGTCTACTCCCAACGCCTTATCTCCGGAACCATAGACATCCGCGACGAAACCCTAGTACCCCTAGTACCCCCTCTCGATGCATCAAGGTTCCCTCCGACACTCCACCTCCTCCTCTGCCTCCCGGGCTTGAAGGGCAGGTTCGGGTGATTTTCGAAAGATTTTCGGATGATGATTGTGATTTTTGAAAGATGTTTGGATGATGATTTTTGTTACATTTGAAATGTAACAGTCTTGTGCATGTGTGTAGCAACGGTGGCGACGCTCTCTATAATGATTGCTTCAGTTTTCGTTGTGATGGTGGTTTTAATGAGTGCTTCAGCTTTAATGACTTCGTTTGTTCTTAGCTGTTCTAAGGAGACGACGATCTCGGGAGAACATAAAAGTTCGAGCTCTTGAAACGCGGGTGGTGGCGGTGGTGGTCTTAGACATGGACTCTCTGAGAAAACTACAAAAGTGAGGTCGCCATTAGAGATGGAGAATATGAAGTAATCATGAGCCATGTTCGGTATTATTTTGTTATATTTACATTGTGGAATCTATGCATTGATTAATATTGGTACATTTTATAAATGTAACAGTTAATGAATAATGTGATTTGATGCAAAAGAGACACATTTAAGCAATACACAGTTTTTTGTTATTTTGTTACATTTAAAATGTAACAGTCTTGTAACAACATAATGTTATTTAACATACGAATTCATTGATATTTCAATGATCTATCATATTATTATTCATGAATGTTTGATTTACAGGGCGTCTGCTACATCATTTCTCCTTTTTTTTGTTTCTACAACATTTTGTAACATGAATGTTATAAACTGTTACATTCACATATTTATGTTTCATTTATGCATCACTGTTACATTCTGTTACATTTATACAGTTATACAATAATAAGATTGTTACATTTACATTTATGCATTTCTGTTACATTCTGTAACAGTTATAATCATAAAAAAAAATTGTAACATTTTTTTTGTTATTTAGATAATTTTAGTGTAATTTAGGTAAATTTTGGTATAATTTTGATGAAAAATAATATAGGTAATTTTTGTATAAATTAGGTAAGTTTTGATGTAAAATTCATAAGAATTTTAAAATTCAAATTTTGAAATAGATAAATTTTAGAGTGGGATATATTTTTCAAAATACTTAAATTTTAAAATAAGAAAATTCAAATTAATGTGAAATATTAATAAGAGAAAAAATGGGGATTTGGGTCAATGAGATCTATTTTTAATGAAGGGCATATCCGTATTTTACCATTTTACACTTTTTCAAAAGTCAACAAACCAATAAAAACCAACCAATAAAGTGATGACACCTCATGGAGCTTGTGAATGAGGCTTGTGATTTGAGGCCTATGTATCACCACTCTTTTTGAAAATTATATTCAAAATAGACAAGACTATATTCTATTTCTACATAATAAATTTTAGTTAGTTGTCGAGGACACCACTCCCTCATGGAGCACCAGGCTTCAAATCTCGTTGTCGGCTGGGAAAAATGAGTCCTCTCAACTTGTCTCGTGCGTTTCACGACTCATTGTTAGTCTGTGGGTCCATGTTGATCGTTCCTAACTTGTACTGAGAACTTGTAGTATATCAGGATTTTTGTATAAAAAAACACACACGTTACTTTTAGTTTATTTTTTTTTATTTCAATTTTTGATGTATTAAAAGTCAACAACAAAAAAACTTTTATTTAAAAAAATAGTTTAAGATGGGACTTTCACTTCCCTTAGCCCTTACTTAAATTTATATCCAAATTTCATTTAAAATTTGAGTAAAAATTTGATTTGTTATGACATGTCTTCAATCATCACTTTGTGTTTTATTCAATTTTTTTTTTTAAATTCACATATTCTTTTAATTATTTCCTATAAACATATTCAAAGTTCTTTTCCCAAACAACTCAATTTTTCTTCCCTTCAAGATATTTAAATTTAAAAATCATTATCATCCAATTTTTTTAAAAAAGGTAAAAATATTTTTTTTATGAGAGTAAAAATAAGAAGTAAAAAAAAAAAAAAAAAACTTAAGAAAGAAGACCACTTTTTTTTTTTGAGTTTCAAGAGATAGTGAAATTTTGGGGGAGTGGGAAGACATCTAATATAATTCTAAAGACATTTGAAAAAAAATGTGGAGATAAAGAAAAAAAAGATGTTAAAAATTTGAATAAAGATTTGAGTCTCTCTTGATTTGGGTAAATGTTTGAGTAAAAGTTTGATTTGGCATAGATATGGGGTAAATGATTGGAAATAATTTTGGGTGACTTTTACTCAAATTTGAATTTGAGTAAAAGTTTAACTATAGGATTAGAGATGCTCTTATGAGCAAATTATTTTGGAAAAAATGCCTAAATATTGTGATTATGTTCATTGCTTGGATTAATATAAATTCGATGCAATGAAGTATATGCTTGTATAGTGTTTTTTTTTTTTTTTAGAACATATGCTTATATAGTCTTACCAAAAAGAATTAAAGAAGTATATGTTTATATAGTCCTAATAAATAGAGTTATTATATTAAATTCAACAACCATAGGATGTCCGATCGGACGGCTGTAATTTATTTAATCAAGCTTAGAAAGAATGAAAGAACAGCCGAAGAGCGAAAAAAAATGAAAAACTTTGATTTGTTGAGATTTTTTTCGGATTTTGATTACTTTCGAGAAGAAACCCCAAAGCAAAACAAATCTTTGTCTTCTCAATTGAGGTTACGATTTACGAAACAAAGAATCAAAACATGGCTGAAGACAACACCACCACCACCATCAATGGAAAGAAGAGGAAGCACCACCATCAGTTCTCTGTAACATCTCTCTCTCTTACTCTCTTTTTCGAAATCTTTGATTTTCTTCAATTGGGTATTGTTTTATTGGGGAAAGGTGGGTTTTTGTTTTGTGGGTTCTAATTTGGTTCGACTGATCACGACAGAAGCCAATGAAGAAGGGGCGTCCCCCGTTGAGGGCAGGCGTTGAGGGTTTCTTCATAACTTGTGATAGTGGAAAGGAACGCCAGGCCACCGATGAAGCTCTCAATCTTCTCTACTGTGTATGTCATTTCATCCTGGGTTGTTCTTAACTTTGTGATTTGAAGTTTGGGGTTTGTTTGCGCACAATCTCGGTTGGAAAACGAAAGAAAGTGAAGGAATCTAGGTCAAACGGGAGTTGATGGAAAGAATCCATTTTAGGTGAAAAATTACCCATCTTCTAACAAATCTAATAAGACAGAACAAGGAAGGAAATTTTTATTTTTTTGACACAAGCACTAGTTCTTTTGAGTGGTCAATGAATTTTTTTATTATTCCTTCATTTTTATTTAGTTTCCTAAATGTACAAACACACCCTTGTAATCATGTTTTTATTTATCTGTGGTTTCATGTGGTCCTTTTTTTTTTTTTTTGCTTTATCCAAATTCTAATATTTTTATAATGTGTGCATCATGCATTTGTTTTCCATGTTGCTGTGAAACCTCTGCCATTTTGCTCTCATTTTGTAGTAAGGAGAATATAAAGAATGACCTAGATAGGAGAAATAGAATGATCTGGTCACAATATGATATGCTGTGTTACAATATCCATTTTTGGGGTTGCAAGTTTGAGGTCCCTCTGACTGCCTAGATGTATTGCTATTGAATTTGGCTCTAGATATCATGATTCAGTACTTTATCCTCAATGCATGACTCTAATGACATTTTTATGATTTTATCTGTTTCAGCAGAGGACATTAGGAGGCTGTCATCTTATGATGGCTCAATTTTGTGGTTTTCTATTTATCTTAGGGCTTGTTTGGATGCACATTTGAAAAACAAGGATTCTTGTAATCATGCGTCTCAAACTCAACTTTTGAAAAGAGTACATTGAAGAAGCGGAATGGCATGTTTGAAAAGCTCAACACAGAAAGGTGTTTAGATCCGTGCTTGAAAATCTTCCTCTTTTCAAATGTCAAATTCGCCTAAACTCGGATCCAAACAGGTCTTAAAATAACGATAGTGCTTCTCAAAATAATATCTTTATTTGAAAGCACCAGAGAGAGGCCTGCATCCCAGTGAGAACTTAGGGTAGAAAGCCTATATGATTCAATAAGATGAAAATTGATCATGTGGATGTAACACAATAATTCAAAGGTCACATATGTAAAACCATGCAGGTGTGGCATATAATATCAAGTTGCTTGTAGTTTTAAATGCATTGAACTTAACTCTTTTCAGGTGAGAAAAAATGTAGAATTGCCTCGGAACGAGGCAGGAACAAATTGTTACATGATCAATCAATCAGGATCTGCAGCTATGCTTTCTCATGCAAATCCTTCAACTTATTATTTGTGCATGATTACATCATGTGCAAGCTATTCCTAGCATCTTTTCTTTATTGGTTATTTCTGTGCTTTTAACTATATAATCACATAACTTAATCACGGATGAATGGTTGAAAGACAAGTTGTTTAACTAAAATTACTTGTAAATAGTTATTCCACTGCAAGTTTATGTCTCTATTTCTTTATTTGCAGTTCTATGAAGAGCTATTGCATGGGGATGCAGCATTCCCCAATGTGGCGAATGAACAAACAAATGGAGTGATAAAGTTTACAGACACGGATTCATCCGACCATGACAATGAATCCCCGCAGAAAGAAGGTGTTGACTTTCAAAATGAAGCAAATGACACTGAGGAAGCCCCATTGAAGAAGCAGCATGTAGATGTGGAAGCAGATGAACCAAAATGTCAAAATGCCATTCATGAGAAAGCTGAGATGAAACCAATTGATGAGTTGGTTGAAGAAGAACTCAAAGATATAGGAGACAAAAACAAGGTACAACTCCTCCTTGCAGTAGTTCTTCATATCTGGATGTAATTGAGTTATTTGGTACTTTAAACGCGTAGAATAAAAACAGATAGTTGGGATTCTTCAACTGTTCCAATGCATATTTTTGTTTATCAATAAATTTATTTGCCTACCTGTTCTTATTTAAATGCTATGGGATGATTGATTGTAGAAAGTTTTCCCAAAGCAGCAAGTTTGTTCTCCATTTTTTTTTTTTGCATGTTACATGATACAACATTATATGTTGATGATCCCTTCGAAATGAAATATATCTGGTATATGAACATTATAGGAAGTTGTATTCCATATTCAGTTACCTATCATTATTTTAGTGTCCATAGAAGAACTTGATCTATAGTGTAAGTTCCTCAAACTAGAGTTTTTCCAATCTAATTATTGAATACCATACATCTTCTGTCTCACCATGTTGAGTGGGAGCTAACAGTAGGCACTATGTTGTTACAATTCATAGCTTGAAATGTGTACTACATTTTCCAAAGGATGATATCATTTCAAAATTAGTATAAGCGAGTGCCTAAAATCATTGGATATATATCTTAGATCTTTTTTTTAGAGCAGAAGGAGGGCATATTCATTATGCAAGGAAAATAACATTCACAAAATAGGAAATGGGGGTCTCTCCCTTACATTACCAAATAAAATCAAATAAAACAAAGAAAAGAGAGGAACAAAGGAGAAAATTAGCATTCTACTGGACCTCTCATCCACTCTCCAGGCAATTATTACGCACAATTACAGCCGCTGCCACCTACTCATTTTATCTAAAACTTTATCTAAAGTTGGTGTTTAGATTTTATTGTATAAGCTTTTTTATTTAGCTAGTTCTCTTTGAAAAAAATTCCTTGGATATTTAAGATAGTCATTGCTAGGCTAATATTTAAAATTATGTATTTCAACAAATATTTATAAATGTAGTATCTATTGGTAGAACAAATGTTTCGGCTGATGTGTCCTCCTCGGTGTTGTTGGGAGAATTTACCTACTTTGACAAGGGTGTCCTCACATTCAGTGTTGGCATTATTGGGAGCTGTTTTTTTTTTTACAAGCCTGAGAGAGAGAGAGAGACCACCAGACCTCAAGCAAAAACCACTAAGTGGCCATCCCGAAATAACCACTAAGTGGCTCTTCAGTGCGGGGAGCTGGTCTTGTTGACCTAGTAAAAAGGTTTGTAATTGAATAAGGGATGTGTTGGGACGGAACCTAGTGTTGGTTCACATGTCTGACCTGGATTATTATTATTTTTTTGCTTAATTAGTGGGCGATTGCTCCTCCCAACTTATTTTCTTTTTTCTTTTATTGGATACAAGGCTACTCTGCCCCCCTGTTTTTTTGGGGGGAGTATTATGACATTTTTTTTGGATTAAGTATTACTACCATTGTTAATATACTGTGGTATGCTCCCACTTAAAAGAGAAGAAAAGAAAAAAGAAGAAATGTTAGATTTTTTTTTTTGCTTGTTGGTCTGTTTTTTAATCGATTAGATGTATATATCACCCCCTTAGATGCTTGTGCCTTGGTAGTTTTTAAAGTATGTTTTAAGAGCAACATTTAAGCAAACAAGTTCTATGCGTCAGAAAGGTTCATGCTATGTCAAATCTGAGTGTAGCTGTGCTGCGTCTACTTGTGAATTAGTCTGGTTTCTGATATTGTTCCTTCATATTTTCTGCATATGACCTCTCTATCTCCAATTTAAGTTTCTCCAGGTCAATTATGGAGCTAAATATCTGTTACCATTTTAAGAAGCCCTGTAATGAAATGAACACATGTTGTTGATGGTTTCTTGTGTTGAAGTTCTATCATAGTTTCTATATTGTTTCAGTAATCTGTGAGACACCCCTAGGAGATCATTTCTCTTGTTTCAGTAATCTGTGAGATACCACTAGGAGATCATTTCAGTAATCTGTGAGATACAAATAGCTAAATATCTGTTACCATTTGCCCCATTTTGGTAGTAAGTTCCTCATAATTATGCACATTTTACTTGTTAATATATACAGTTTTTTTATATTAATATAAACTATGAAACATTTCATAACCCATATGGATGCAGGACATCGTGGACGTAGGATTTGATGATGTGGTTATTATGGATGAAAATACTGATAATGAAAAATTGGATGAAATGCATGCCACTCAAGAGCCATTTGATATTGATGATAACAGAGAACTTAAAGTGGGGATGGAGTTCAAGTCGCTTGATGATGCATACTCTTGTTATAAAGCTTTTGCTTTGCGCAGTGGTTTTGGTATTACAAAAGAAGCATGAAGCATACAGTAGAGGGGGGTTTGAAAGAAGAAGCTATTTTCACATGTTCTAAAGAAGGCAACACAAGAAAGCGAAAGCACAATGATGAAGCAAGCCCAAGCATCACTCAAGTTCGCCATAGTCCTACGTCCAAAACTGATTGTAAGGCTAGAATGCAAGTGAGAAAAAGTGGTGATGGATATTGGATATTGGATCTTCTTGTCCTTGAACACAATCATGAAGTGGATCCAAAGATGTCACAGTGTGGGAAAAATCACCTTAAGATAGACGATGCAGTGGATGCCCCCCCTTGCAAAACATTCGATGTTTTAGCAGTTGAAGGTGGAAAGTATGATAAATCATTATATAATGAGAAGGATTGCAAATGCCTCCAACTTGGAGAGGGAGATGCTAGTGCTCTTCTTAATTATTTTAACCAGCAACAACAACAAAATTCAAGCTTCTTTCATATGTATGACTTGAATGATGAGGGTAGGATAAAGAATGTGTTCTGGGCTGATGCTCGATGTAGGACGGCATATCAATACTTTGGCGATGTTGTTTATTTTGATACCACATATATAACAAACAATTATGTGACACCATTTGCTCCATTTATGGGAGTAAATCATCATGGTCAATCCATTTTGTTAGGTTGCAGTTTACTTGCCGATGAGACAATCGAAACATATGTTTGGTTGTTCAAGGCGTGGTTGACATGTATGGGAAACCGACCTCCAAATGCTATAATCACTGATCAGTGCAAGTCAATAGGTTCAGCGATCCAAGAGGTTTTCCCAACATCACGACATCGTTTTTGTCTTGGGCATATATTAAAGAAGGTTCACATGAAGTTGGGAACTTTACATGAATACAAGAGAATTAAAGACTCTTTGATGAATCTTGTTTATGATAGCCTTACAACTCATGATTTTGAAGAAAATTGGTGCAAAATGATTGACAATTATGGCCTTCAGAAAAATGCATGGCTTGTGTCATTGTTCGAGGATCGACATTGTTGGGTTCCAATGTTTGTTAAAAACACATTTTGGGCTGGTATGTCAATTAGTCAGAGAAATGAGGTTGTGAATGCATATTTTGATGAATATGTCACTTCGAAGACAACTCTAAAGCAGTTCTTCCAGCAATATGGCAGTTTCTTGAGAAACAAGTATGAGAAGGAAGCACGTGAAGATTTCCGCCCAAGTCTTCCATTGATATCATCATTGAAAATAGAGGAGCAATTATGCAAAGTCTACACAGTCAATATTTTCAGTAAGTTCCAAGAGGAATTGAAGCAACTGATTCAATTGAATATTAAACTGATTGGAAGTGATGGAGATACATCTATATATAAAGTCATTGAACTCCAAATGGATAAGCAATTGCATTTTCAAGTTTTATTCAACGCTGTTTCTGAAGAAGTAAGCTGCTTATGTAGGTCATTTGAATTTAGAGGTATATTGTGCAGGCATGCATTATGTGTTCTTAGATCAGAGTTCATCACAGAAATACCTAAGAAATACATTTTGAATCGGTGGAGCAAAGATTGCAAGCGCCTTCATTCTTCATCCACGTCATCACATACAAATTTTGTCATAAACAGACCAGTGAACTTGTTTGATAAATTATTCAATATTGGATTTCAGCACCTGCTAGAAATTGCGGAGATCGGTTCCTTATCTCAAGACAGATATGATTCTACGTTAAAGTTATTTTCAGAAATGAAAACAAAGTTATTGAGCTATGATTTAACAGGGGTCGATTTACATACCAGTGGTTTGACTTCGTCAGGAGGTAGTAGTTTTACAACAGCTATAAATGATGTCGAATGCTCTCCATTGCCAAACAAGGTGTTGGATCCTCAATCTGTTGCAAAAAGTTGTCCGTCGGTGAATGGGAGGGCTCTAAGATGTGAGAATGCTTGCGAGAAGGAAAATAATGTATGTCTAAATTGTTGTCAGCTTATTATATTTTTATATCATCTTTGATTGGCCATATTACTTCTAATGTTAAACATTTTTTCATGTATGTGGTAAACCACTTAGTGGCTTAGGTCAAGGATAGTACTTTTCATGCCATGGGTTATATTTGTGTATTGTTCTCTTAAAGTGGTAGTGGGGAAGAAATCTCATAATCAGTGTTTGATTGCTTATTTTTACAGTAGGGCCATTTTTGTCCCAGCAAGAAAGTGAGGTCAAGTGATGAAGGTCTGAAATTTTCCTGTCAACCGTCAGAAATTTTTCTGTTTAAGCCATAGTTTCAGAAGTAAAATAATCTTTTCTCACTCCCCCTCTAAGCTTGTCTAATTTAACTAGGGAAATTTAGTTTTCCACAAGATGACTTCCCTTTACACACACCATATTCCAGTCTGTGATTTTTATCAATTTTTGGGATAGACACAACAAAAAATGTTGGCTAAAGGGTAACTAAGCTCTTTTGGGTGCCTTTATTTGTACCCCTCAAATCCTTTTACAAACCCCTCTAGTAACACATTTGAGAATTCAATAACCATTAAAACCAATCAATTTTGCCCAACCCCTTTTGCACACCCCAACCAAATATGCACACCCACACCCACTTTGCATACCCCCCATTCAAAATTTAAACTTTTTTTTGTTTTGAAAGAAAAAAGGATATCCCGTGATCCATCCACCGTCGAGAGCAGAAGGTTTTTGCTGCTTTGTGAAGCCAACCTCCACTCTGAACTCACATGTTTCCTTTCAAAATTCATGCAAGCGAGTGGGCGGATTCAATCATCATTATCCCCATTCCACCTCTGCATCTTCTCTCCTCTCCTTCCTAGTTGTGGCTCAGGTTTGATTGAACCTTGTCATGGCTTGGTACGTCTTTTTCACCAAATAACAAGGTGTAATGTTTGTCTAGGGTTTGGGGCGGTTGAGGTTGGCCTAAGGTTTGGGGATTGGGTGGCTATGTGCATCTCATTGGTTGAATGATTGTACAACATTATATTTCATTTTGTATTAATATCTAGAATTTGTTTCTTCAATGGCTTTTGTTGTCAGTTTTGATTTTTTTTTAATCTTTTGTGTTTTAAGTCGTATGAGACTTTTTGGAAAAAATAAAAAAGAGATTCTTTTATTGATCGCTTTTGAATTAATATTTTGTGTAGTATTTAATAAGAAAAGTCTCTAGAGTTAGTGATCATGTTGAAAGATTTATGGACAATGTTTGTAAATAAATTTCGGAATTACATGTGTCATTCTTCTAGTTAAATTCTCATTGAAATGGTATATCTTGTTTTAGGGCTTGGTTGTGGGCCATGTGGCTACAAATGAGGATGAAAAACTTGTTTCAGTGCTTGACACAACTGAGCTATTTGCCACATCTATGGTGAGGATTATTTTCAATCTTGTGGGTTTTTTTTAATAATGTCATGTATGATAATATGTAGATTATTGAGATATTATATTTTATTGTGTAGATATTCAACTATCGTGAGGAAATGATTAACTGGGCAAAGAAAGTTGGCAGAGACAATGGCATTGTAATTGTCGTTAGCAAATCAGATTATTCAGATCGACGATCACCACGCCTATATCTTGGTTGTGAAAGAGGTGGACAATATCGAGGACATCGTGCATGTAGCCCACCAAAGCGTAAGCGTGAAAAATCAACAAAACGGTGTGGATGTCCTTTTAAATTGAAATGCACCAAATTAACAGCTCTTGAAGACAAATGGATGATTAAAGTATTGGATGGAACACATAACCACCCATTGATAAAAAATGCGGAGGGACGTTCATTTGGTGGACGACTTTTGAATGAAGAGTATGAAATTCTTCGAGACTTGACAAAAAGTGGGGTGCGCCCGAGAGATATACTTTTACATCTAAAGAATCGTGATAGCTCGAATGCATCTACACTTACAACCATATATAATGCAAGGGCAAAGATGAAGAAAGAAGAAATTGGTGGGCATTCGAATGAATTATTCAAGGTATGAATTTCCTGAATCTGTAATAATTTGAATCAGAATTTGTAAATATATGACTCGGATGTTCTTGTGATTGAAATTGAAGTAGGATCATGTATCCTTTTTTTCCTTTTTGGATGAATTGTTCAAATGTCTCTTGACTAACAATTCTAGTAACTATGTGTATAATTTCTGTATGTATCACATTATATTTCTGTATTATGTAACTTTGTTTGTAAGGGTATTTAAGGTATTCTGAAAAAGCTAGGGGCAAAAAAAAATAGGACAACAGTGCAGGGGTAAATAAAAAATAAAAAAAGTCCAAGGATAGACAAAAAATTGGATTATTGGTCAAGGGGTATTTGAGCAATTCACCCTTTTTTCTTTGAAACTACAACCAGTGTCTGAAAACTAGAACCAGTTTTCCACATAAATGATGTATCATTGGAATGGAACATGTCAATTTTGGTGGGTCAAGTAAAGTAATCGTTGAATGTGGATAGTAACATATTCAGATATGAGTATACCCACTCCTTGTCCGATCCTTTGATAGACCTAAATGAGGGAAGAAAACTTTTGTTTGATGAAACAATGGATTGAATCTTGTATTTTGTAGGTGTAATCAGACATACATATTTGAAGTTAACTAATCTTACCATTTTCTTTTACCGTAGTTTATACCTAATGCAGGTAAGATGTGACAGTGTGTCCTCTTGGTCAGCCGTAGGCTGTATCATACCCAGTGTAAGGCTACATCTGTTCAAGATTTATTGGCGAACTTCGATTGCCAGAATGAGAAGTGTCTTTTTAAAGGGAAATATAACTGTTTTGAAATTTTATAGGGTTCAATATGTAACTGAATCTTGATCTTAAGTTTTCAATTTACTTACAGAGTGCTAGACAAGCGAAATAATGAATTACATGTGTTGACTCCTGGATTCCCCCATTTGTTTTACGTGTTTTCACCTCTACTTGATTGACTGGTAGTTGTATTAAATCTTGTATGTTATTGTTTCTGTTCCAGCAATAGGCAAATGATTAAAACATGGAAGCTGGCAGTAATGGGTAAACGAATAAAACATGGAAGCTTACATAGCTGTATACTTCTAATGTTGATTAAGTAGTGTAGGTGCAAGCATGGGATTTATAATGGAGAGCTTTTTTAATATTGCATGCAACACATACATATAATCAAAATGTGGCTCTGGATGACGACTCGGGCCCTGGCTACATTTTCGTTCACAGACAATTGTACTCTTGTATTTTATTTTTTCATGTCTACAGAAAAATATGATTAGATGCAGTTGAGAACACTTAATTTAATTGGGTGATTTGCCTTCCTACACATTGTTGGGGTGTGTTGTGCATCAGAAGATCACATTATTTGCATTTTGCTCCTCTCTCATTGACTCACAGACACACAAGAATGCTTTACCACAATTATTGGAATATGATAGCACAGTTTCAATCTTTATATGTATATTTTTTATGGACATTTTGCTTTTGGTATATTTTTTTATATAATGAGTCCTAGTTGTCATGTTGAATAGAGGCTTTTTTTGAGCCTCGATCCAGGTTGTGATGGTTGCATTTTCATTCAAATGAATAGAAGAACTGGAGACCCTACTCCCACTGACATAGTTCAGCATATGATGAGTTCAGCTGCCTCCATAAGGAAACAAATGTCAAGGTTATTATTCCATCATCCTTTAATCTGTTTATAACTCTCCCTTGCACATGGTACGGCTATTAAGCTTCTATGTATAACATCCAGATTCATCTTGAGAATTCTACCAGTTGAAGTGGCCAGCTATGCATCAGAAGAGGAAATTTCAAATGCTATTAAACCTCTTGTTGCTCGACATTTTCCAACTGAAGCTCCTACCCCAAAAAAGGTATGACTGGGATGTCGCTTTGGTGGTCTTTTTATTTGAGATTATAAATAAATCGTCACAAACAATGCTTCTATAACTACAAGTTTTTATATTCAGTAGAGAAGAATGTTGAATCGACTTTAGAAAGAAGAGAAAATAATAGTTTAAAACAGAGAGAAAGGAATGTGTTACTTTTATGGCATATTTTGTCAAAAATTCGTTGTTTTTAGTATAGTGATTGTCTTAGTCTTCCCAAAAGATCTCTATGAATAATTATCCTAGCTATGGGATACATCTGTTATTTTCCCTACGATAAATGGCTAAACTGAAAGCATTCTTGCATGGTCGCTCTAGCTGAAATAGCTGCTCAAGCTTCCCAGAATCAAGATAATTATTTTGTTTGTGTAATTGTTAAAGATGTTTTTTTATGCGTGGTCTATGTTTTGTAAGTTGCTCCGCTGTCTTGTTCAAACTGCAGTATGTGTTTTTCATCATCTTCATTATCATATTTATCACATTATTATCACAGCCTGTGTTGAAATGTCCAGATAGTATAGGAATGTCTTTATGGAACTTATTTTCCTGTTAATTTTTTTCTGAAGCAAATTTTGTGGCTTCATCTTTTTTATCCTTTCCTACGGTTCCTGTCCCTTCCTCTCCTCTTTTTCCACACTTTACATCTTATCTCTTTATCTCTTTATCTTTCATTGAAATGCTCAATGCTTCTGAATTTGTTTTCTGGTGAATATCCCATTTGTCCTACCCAAATTTTCTCAGATGAACTCGTCTCATTTTTCCCCTTTTAGTCTTCCATAGTTGGATGTCATACACATTTCTTTTTGTTCTGCCTGTAATTGAAAATCACATCATATCTCAAGCACAGTCCCACCTTAATACCCTGATCACCTAATTTTCCTCTCCTTGGTTTCTTTACTATTGAATCTTATGGGAATACTTACTAAACGGAGTTGACCACCTAAATAAAATCCTGTGACTTTTATATGTTAACCCCACAAACTAAACAGACATTTCCCAAAAGGAAAGGTGGGAGCTTACCACCTGTCATTTTATTGCTTTGCAAAAGCAGTGGAAAGCTTCTACAAGGACTTACTGACCTAAAACCTCCAATCATAACAAGAAAGAGATTCAAATGTCCAACTTCTGTGCGGCTCACGTATGCTCTTTCTTTCTCCATCAAATATGATAATCATTAACAATCCTCTATTATAGTTCAAATTTATCTGCAATGTGGGTGATCCTAGTACTTAATCCTTTCTTTACAAATCTTCCAAGTCAGGTAACACATTCTTGCTTAATCTGGTTGTTTTTTCGCTCAAATGTGAGTGAGATTAAATGCATAATGAGCACTTCTTCTGTTCCAAGTGTTCTCTATGTCTTGTTTCCTTTTGTTTGTTCTTAAGCTCTTGTGACATTCTTTAATTATACTTGTAAATTTCAGTCACTTTATTTTAATAGACATCTTTTAATCTCATGTTCCTCCTACGGTTTGCAGTTTGCAGTATTGTATGAAGCCCATGCTACTACCGGTATTGATAGGATAGCAATCATAAATTCAGTTGTGATGACTGTTCCTGAGCCACATAAAGTGGATGATGATAACCCAGATAAGACTATAATCGTCCAGGTTGTCAAGGTACTCGCAACATCTTGTTCTCTGTTCCATGTTACAAATTTCAAATTTCCAAACAACTAATCAACAACAGATGCATTATAAAATGTCCTTTGGACTTTAATCCTTCTCACTACTTTAACTGATATGCTATGTGGCTTATGTCAATCGCTAGATGAATTTTCGGTGACCATTTAACGATTACATCTGATTGGCATTTTGCTATACCAATCTTATTGTCCAACCTAATCTTTTTTTTTTAATTTTTTATTGCAGACTATTTGCTTGGTGGGGGTGGTGGAGATGTACAAGGAACATTTAAAATACAACCTAAAACAATTAACATCTCCTGAACCATAGTGGTAGAGATGATGTTGGAGGCCCCAGGGAAAAAAAAATACTTCCCATGGTGGTCCCTTAATTTTGCTTCATATCTGTGCAGGATTCAGAATGACTGAAGTGCATCTCCATATTGTAGAAAAGTTGAAAATAGTTGGATTAACTAAAGTGATGTTCTCTTTGAAGAAACCTTTGCAACCTCAATTATGTCAGATTGTTCAGTAAACTAGTCTCCATGTTTAATGTATCTTGTTTAAAACAGGGAAAAATTGCCCAAACTGTCTGAACCGTGCAACTCACAACTTGTTAGCTGACCATCAAATACTTTTTTTTTCCTTCTTTTCTTCTCCTTTCATATTAGAAAATGTTACCTACATACTACAGTCCCTTTTCCAGCCTATTTCTAGTTCATACATCTTGATTTTTTTTAAAAAAAGTCTCTCTTAATGAGGTATATGTTTTTATAAAAATAATGTATGTACTCTAATGAATTGCATGGGTTCATTTATTAAAAATGTAAAAAATTTCAAACAAAAAATGTACATCGTTATTGTGAGTATATAGCACTATAAGATATATGAGTGAAATTGGGGTTGATAAAGAGATGGAGCTCTTTCATATTTTAGACTTCTCTTGCTTATTTCTAAAGATGCTACAACAAGGAATGCCATATTATTAGCCTCATTTTCATCTTGGAAAACCTGTTTCCTCTGTCATAATGTGGAGTGGTGCAAACAGGAGCAAACACTATAACTTAATTTGTTGAGGGAATAAATTTTGAGGACAGTAACCATTTTATCCTTATTCACATATGTAGAATGAAAATAAAGAGGATAAACATTATGCTACCCTTTATTGGAATTAAAAAAATGTTCATATTTTGTTTTGATTTTTTAATGACAACAAGATATATTGTTTTTTAATTTTTTATTTTGTCATTTTTTTGTCCAGTCACTTATTCTCTTACTAAACTATAGTTAGCCGCCTATTTTTCAAAAGAAATTTGTAGATCCCTGCTATTTTGAAGTGTATACATATTAGATGCAGATAAACCTTAGAAGTCCTAAATTTGGATTCTTTAGACTTACTCGATGCACATATTTTGTGGATGTATACGTGCATATGATATTTTCTCAACTATTGTTTGGGATTCCACATCACCTAAAGGAGAGAGAGAGAGATGCCCAACAAATTTATCTAAAGGTGGCAAACTGTAATCCAACAAAATAATGTTGAAAAGCTAATATGTACTATGGAAGGTTCTTATGAACCTTGGATGAATTATAACTGAACCCCCTGAAAAATTATAATAGATTCTGTCTGTACTCAATTTACAAAATGACATTGACATGCATAGTAAGCCTAAATGTCCATAAAAATGAAAAGCGAGCATCAATTGCTTGAATGGGTCCCTCACACTTTATGCATCAACAGTATCTCTCAAGTGACAACCATACGATGATGATCCAAAAGAGTTCTCTGACACACTGTCATTTAAACTCTATCACTGCTTGAGCATCCCATTAATGTTGCTTGGGATGCCCTACAGGACAGCTTCACCCCCCCTACAAACTTTATTCCAATGCCCAACATCTAACACTTTTGCCATGACTGATGAACATTTCTCTTTAAAAAGGGTTCAATTTGTTACATATAGGGTCCTTCCACCCAAGTCAGGGCTGGCATCCTTTCTCATTTGTGGTTTGAGATGTTGAAAATTGGGGTGAGGGGATGTTCCTTTCTGGCAACTTTAGGGGTGGTTATCCCGGGCGTGTCTATCCCCGCCAATAAAAAAAACCTGGTGTTTTGCTGTTCCCACCAATCCAGTTCGACCGAAATCGGTCGCCATTTCAGGTTTTAGGCGACTGGACTTGGTCGCCATTTCAGGTTCTGGGCGACCGTAATTGATCGAACAGGATTAAGAACTATATCTACTTATTCTTTGTAAACAAATAAATTTTTGGGTTTATCTATCATATTCTATATTTATTCTTTTATCCAAACAACAGCTAAAAGACTGAAAAAATGTAAGTAGATATACTTTCAATTAATTCAAATTTTTATAGAAAAATATCTTATTAGACAAATATATATCATTTTTAAGCTTCGTTTGAATTCGTAATTAAGATGATTCTTTGTTTGAAAACAAAAAAAACCTACCAATTGATGCAAATACATTTTATATTTGGCTTTTGAAATTTGTCTGTAACTTATGTAAAAAAATTGTTCTTATATTCTATATTTAAGAATAATGATTTATTCTCCCTACATTACAACTCAGACTTGGAGTAATATGAAGGATTCAAGTAGGATATACGTCGTGTGATTATGTTTTCAAGAAAAAAAATTATAAACTTTATTACAAATCCTGTTCGACCAGTTTCGGTCGCCCAAAACCTGAAATGACGACCAAATTTGATTGAACTGACCGGATCGGTGGGGATAGCAAAACACTGGGTTTTTTTAGCCTATTGGTGGGGTAAGAAAAATGGTGGGTGGGACTAGACGGGCCCGGTTATCCCTTTTCTTAAAGTAGGGGTGACAACTAGGGAATTAGATCATGTGTGTGATATACACAGTATTCTCTATGAGATAAAGGGCATTGATACACTTGGTCTGTTTTGTAATCTTGTTTATAGTTACCATGACATTGATGCAGTATATGAAATCATCTAATACGGTATATATATTTCATTATGTGAGTATATGCTCTAAAAAAATATGCAAATTCATAAGAAAATTGTATTTCATTTTATATAAAAGAATGTATTTCATAGCCGAGCATATATTTGAAAAACATAATTTAATCATATATATGTGTGTGTGTCACATAAAGGATATGAAACAAACAACTATTGAATTGGATTTTGTTTGTGTCAAATCTGGGCAGGTCATTTGTGATACTTTCACTTTAGTGTTCAGAATTTGCCACTCTTGGAGCAGCCAAGGAGAAAAGTGAGAAGAAAAGGTTAAAGAAAAGGAAATAGCAGTCAAAAGGTGCTTGCTTCCACTCACTGTTTATACATCTCATGCAAATGTGCAAAATGTACTTTTATATTTACCATGGAAGCTCACTTAGTATTTTTTCAAGTCTCTTTTATAGTTGTCACTCACTAATATAATATATAAAATCACCTACTACAAAAAATCACTTAGTATTTTTTCAATATATACTCTACTACAAAAAATATAAAATATATATTTTCTATAAAATGATGGAACTGTAGGTGGTTTTATCTCAGACTACAAATCTATTCGAAATATACCTTCCTTTCTCTTTTGTTATGGAACTATACTACTTTTATAAATCATTTCCAAAAAAAAATGATGGATTTCATTAGCTAAATATATGCTTTAGCAGAAAATCAAGATGTGTGCAGATTACAAACGGAATAACAAAAATGAATGAGCATAATGTGCTTCCATATTGAGTAAATTCAAGTAAGAATGTGCATGAAATGCCTATAGGAAAATTGTTCTTTATTTGCCTACCCATGTTTCTGTTTCTACCAACATTAAGATCATTGCAACCCGCCCCATATTGGGTGAAAGATAACCTTATTCCGAATAGATTGGTAGTCTGGGATAAATAACGGTGGAGGCGTATAACAACCCGCCCTTGGAATTACTATTAAAGATTATACTAGCAGATTATTTAGTCAAAAACTATTGAGAGAATCAGTTCTAAAAATGATAAACCATGGAAAACAACCAAGAGAATCATTTAATAGATGGCCGGGTCCGTTTGGTAGCGCGTTTGGGGGCGATTCCGCTTTTTAAAAAGCGGATTCCGCCCAAACGCGCAACCAAACGGGTCGGATTTGGCGGAATCAAAAGCTGGATTCCTTTTAATTTCTCTATCGAAATCCGTGTTTTTAAAATCTCAAAAAGAATGCTTTTTGGTCGGAATCGATTTTTTGAATTGAAAAACAACTTTTTCTATCAAACATTAAATTCCTTCCAAATATTGATTCCCGAATTAAAAAAAAAGCATCCCAAAAAAGTCAAAAGTCTAAAATCATCTTAAAAAGCAGCTTTATTCTAAAATCTACTTTTCAATATGTGTTTCCAAACGGACCCGGAAACTATCACATGATGAGAATAAAGACTTCCAATATTTATATATATATGGATGCAATTACAACATTAAAAGACAACATTCTAAATCAAGCTCACCAATCTGTGTCTGTAGTAAAAGAAATCCCTCAACCACTTAATTACACTCCACAACAAGATCCAGAAACCAACAAATAAACAAATAAAACAATACAGAGAACACCCAAATCTGTTTGTGAACTTCCTTTGCCTCTTCCCCCCCCCCCCCCCCCCCCCCAAAAAAAAAAAAAATTTCAAACCCTATAGTTTTTATTACACCATCAAAAAAACAACCTCCAGAACCTCTCAACACAATAAAACACACTTCTTTGAGAACCCTTTCAAGTTCTGATCCTCCCCTTCTTGTTTCCCAGGCTCATACTCCTTAGGCACCCACCAAACTCTCAGACTCCTATCAAGCCCCCCACTGTACAACAAAAACCCACCCCCAACACTGTATGCTGAGCCTTGCAAGCACTTCACAGGCCCTTCATGCCCATTTATGCTCCCCAACCTCACAAGCCCCACACCACCACCACCCTCTCTCTTCCATATCCCAATAGTCCTATCAGCAGACCCACTGCACACAAACTCCCCCATCAAACACACACACAAAACAGCCATCTTGTGTGCCTTCACATCACAAACCACCCTCCACTCCCCCTCCATCCCCTCCCCCCTCCACCCCATCAAACCCCCATCCGATCCCCCTCCATAAACCAACCTCCCCTCCTCGCAAACGATCACCGAATTCATCGAAACCTCCTTATGCCCCTCCATCACCCCTTTCAAGCAATGCGCCCCTCCCCCACCCCCGCCCCCGCCCCTCCCCCAAACCTTGATCTTCCCGTCTGCTGACGCCGTAAAGACATCACCTTTATGCGCCACCAACCCGTTAATGGCGTCGTCGTGCGCCTTAATCGATTCCAAGCACTTCAAATCCGACACCCGCCACACCTTCAGAGTCTTGTCCCACGACCCGGAGTAGACCAACCCGCCGCAGACGGCGAGGCAGGAAATGCTGTCGGCGTGTTCGATCCAGAGCTTCTTATGGTTCCGCCTCGTCTGGACGTAGTTGCTCTGTTTCAAACACCTCCCAAGGTAGTCCCTTTTCGTGGGCAGAGTCGCGATTAGGCGGAACGCGTTCTCCGACCTCCCCCGCGAGACCTCCCAGACACGTATCCGGCGGTCCTGGTGGGCGGTGAAGACTCGGTTGCCGGCGGCGGCGAGGGCCTTCACGGATCCGTCGCCGCGGCCGAAGGCCGCGAAGCGGCGGAGGTCGGGCTGTTGCCAGACGATGATGTCGTTGGCGGTGGAGGCGCTGAGGAGGAACTCGCCGCAGAGGGCGAGGCAGGAGACGGAGCCGGCGTGGCCGGAGAGGACGGCGAGGGGACGGTGGGTCCCCCGCCGGGGGAGGTCCTTGGCGGTGTCGGATGGTGGTCGGACATCGTCTGTGGGTGTTGATATAGTGGGTTCTGGGTAGACCATCTTCAGTGAGGGTTTGATTGATTTGGGTTTGCAAAGATTGGATTTTTAGGGTTCTTGCTTTGGAGAGAGAGAGGGGAGCTTTAGTGGGGAACAATGGATTTATTCAAAGGTGGTTGTGAATTTTTTTTTAAATATATGGTTTTTAACGGCTACTTTGAAAATCTTGAAAATAAGGATTTTTGTTTGTGGGACCATTTTGTGTGTGTTTTTTTAAAAGAAAATTGAATTATTTGTTTATTTGATCTTTTTGGGTGTTTTTGAGGGTTGGGTGCACCAAAAGGGGGGTGTTTAATAAAATAGGGTTTTTATATGGGTGGATGACCTAATTATCCTTGTCCCATTGTGTAATCACAAAGCACTTCTATCCCTCTTTTTATAAAGTGCATTGATGCATGGTGATTATATGAAATCTTTATTAGACTAGTTGAGTATAAATTATGTGATATGATATGCGTACAACTAAACGTATAATTGAGGAAGTTCAAAATGTGCTTGAACAACAAAAATGACTCTAAGAATGACTAAATGCAAGTTCAAGTAATTATACGCACTTGACCATGTGTTTTAATGTACTTGTATTTCAAGTTATAAATTGCATTATAAGGTTTCACACATTTCATACAAATAACATTTAAAGTTCATTTAGTAAGGGGATAAGTGATGAGATAAGGTATAATTATAGAGATAAATGAGTGGAAGGACAACTTATCCCTATTTTGTATAAAAAATAATCGAGGTAAACTGCGTACAATTGTTCTAATTTTACAATGAAAATAAAGATATTTTGTTCCACAAGATTGAGATAATATTTATTTTCATTTTTTATCTCAATTTTAACAAATGTAAATATGAACAAGATTGATGAACTTTTTATCCCCTAAAATTAGAACAACTTATCTTCAAAACCTTAACCCCTAGCTAAACTAACCCTATTAACACATTTGATACATGTACACAAGCATACAATGAAGTTAAATTTAAATCCACATTGCATTGGCCCTTTTAACTAAAATAATGTATTTGGTCATCATAACATCTCAAGTTTATTGAGTAAATGACATTCTAGCACCAATTATAAAATCATAAGTTTACACAACATGATATATGATCTTATATATAGGGAACCGATTAGGTGCGGCGAACGGCGGGTGCGGCAGCGATCACGGGCCATCGATTACGGGTCCATCGCATCGGATGGTCAGGTGCGATTCACATCGATCGTCGGATGTGATGGACCCGTGATCGAACGGCCCACATCGCAGCCACACCCACCGTTCGTCACACCTAATAGCGAGCGCTTATATATATTAAATGTAAAGTAGTGACAATATTTCAATTATGAAAAAACACACCACTGCTGCACTTTCTCTTTAATAATAAAAACCTGAAATACAAGACATAAATCAATCAAATGCAATCTATCAGATCAATCACATGGGCATGTTGGGATTAAATAAAAAAAAAACTATACAAGTCCACCCACCTTCAAAGGGCCACGTGTCATTCGAGGTCTACTAGATATAGCCCTAAAACTTTCCATTTTATAGAAATTTTGGTAAAATAGATCTATAAAAATCATTTATTTTTTCAGGGCTAAACTGGTAAATTGAACCCATGGGCTTTTTGTTGTTGGCCCTTGTGTTTGGTAGAGGTCCACCAGACCTGTTGATTGATGCCACTAATTAAGCTTCCACAAGTCCTAATTTAATAAAAATGCCCTCTTTTTTATATATCGCAAGGTCTTGCCTTGGAGGGCATGTCTAAGAAGGCCACTTTCATACCATGATGGTTCCATGCTTCCCTCACATGAAAGAATGCAATTCCTTCAAGGCTAGTTGAACTGCTCAAGGAAAGAATAAAGTAGAATAAAAAACATTGCTGGTGATCTTATTCTGTAATAAAGGGAGATTGACTACCATGAGTCCTCAAAGGCCTACCAGTGAAGAAAAGTTGGTTTTTGTGCATGTGTTAAATCTTGAGAACCTTAAATTAAGGGAAGAAATTAGGAGGAGATGGGGCTTTTTCATAGTAAAGTTGTTCCAAAAGGTACTTAAAGGTACATTATTCAAAACCTGATGTTCAAAAGAGATTTAAATATGGATTTAGAATCAAACAGCCAATCCTTTGTTTTTAGGTTTGGAAGAATTTAGAGGACATCTGAGATGACCTTGAAGTTAAAAAATGATATAAACTATTCATTAATGCAGCACAAACAAGCGCCCCTTGTAAGACTTGTTTCACACACAACTTTGATTGCTTCCAAATAATATTAAATTGAGGCAGCATGGTCCACGGATGTGTGTTTTTAATAAGGATACTGTTACGTCCGGCCTTATTTTCAGTCTCAATTTCAGTTTACATATATTTTAAAATTTTTAAAAATAGTATAGTTCATCTAATGTTGTACAATTTTTATAAAAAAAA
The DNA here is from genome assembly GCA_030737845.1 of Acorus calamus. Classification (NCBI taxonomy): domain Eukaryota; kingdom Viridiplantae; phylum Streptophyta; class Magnoliopsida; order Acorales; family Acoraceae; genus Acorus; species Acorus calamus. The sequence goes on along the minus strand of CM060861.1, from coordinate 4,799,796 downwards.
TGAAGTATATATTTCAATGAATTGCATAGATGCATTTATATAAAATATAAAAAAATTATTTTAAAACATATGCGTCGTTAATTTTCTATCGACGCATATAGAACTGAAATTAGGATTAAAAACGGATCTAGGTGTAACAACGCCCAATTAATAAACGACTACATGACTCCACCTTTTTGGACCCAAAGACAATACTTCCCACAAAAACTTTTAGAAGGATTATGCAGACCAACTTTGACAAATTGCAGCCTAATAATTAACTGATGGTAAGATCTTATCTATCCGTGTTGTAACCGTCCTACATCTTTTTCTATATATATAAAAATAACTACTTAGGAGTTAAGCTTCCACAAAAGATGAAATCGAGCCTTAAACAAATTACAGTCAATTTATAACCATCTAAATTGGTTGAGGCATAAATAAATCACATTCGAGTTGTAACATTCGAGTTGGAGATACAAGTTCAGAAATGCATCTTCAAGTTTAAAAGAATGATAATGTTATATACAGCCCAATTTTCAGCCTTGAAAATCTTTTCTCTTTTTTGAACTTGTAAATTTGATGGAGTAACAAAGAGCTTCTCTCCTCTCTTTAAGGTTTTTTTTCTCCCATTCTTGAATCAAACCCCCTGCATTAATGGATGTGGGAATTACAACCATATGATCAAACCAACACTAGATCAATCTAACAAAATCTTTCATTCTAATGTACTAAGGGCTAGTTTGATAATTGTATCAATTTTTAATTTCAAAATTAGGACAATTTGTACACTTTATCCTAATTATTTTTATGACAAATAGGATAAATTGTTTTCCGTTCACGTATTCTCACATTTATTCTTTTATTCCACCACTTATCACCTTGTTAAACTGTCCCTAATGGATTTCACCACTTTATTGTCTTATCATTTTTGCTTCTGAGTTCTGATCTGGGACTTAAATTAGGCAGTTTAATAAATTATTATAGGCTTTACAGCTCCTTGTCACCTTCTGCTGCTCCCTGTATAGGCTCAACCCATTTGGCCTTCTGCCCTTTGTGGATCAACTTTTCTGGTCTTCGGGCTTCTATACTTTTCTACACAGAGTTCATTTCGTTTGAATCATTCACCCGGTAGAATCTGACTGAGATGAAATTTTATCTAATTATAGAGTTTAATAGAACAATATTGAGTATGCAAAATGATAGCAAAGAATGCTGAAGGCCCAATCATGTGCAGAGAGAGGATATGTTCTTGAAAGTCATTGGATAACCATCTAAGATTGGGTGGAAATCAAGTGCCAAGAGGACATATAACTTTATGAAATGTATTTCTATCTTCTTTTATAGTTTGGAGAGGAATCCACAGCCAGTCCAACTTGGGCTCCAGGATTACAACCATGATCATGAATGGCCCCTTGATAGCCGCACCATGTTTTTAGTCCAACATCAACTAGTGGGAAAAGATATTATGTATTTATACATAACACAATTTTTATACACCAAAACACATTTTAAAGCTGTGAACTCATTGAGAAACAGTGAAGTTCATCAAGTATTTTGCTGTTTCACAGTCGCAACGCAACGCCTTCGTTTGAAATTTTTTTCTGACCTTGAAGTCCTCACACAATAACAATTTTTAAAAAAACTAAAATGTGAGTTACCTTGTCATGATTTGTATTCTGCTATAAGTTTTCAGTTCACTATAAAGACTTTCCAACAACTGACTGATGATGCTCCTAGACTGATGTGTGGCAGCTGTATTCTTCAGTGTCTATCCTTACAAATGCATCTCTTATGTGCACTGGAGCAGGTCCTTTATTCTGGTAGCTCACTATATAAGATTCATTCCAACAAAGTTAAATGTGCAGAGCATATAACTTCTGATAGATTTAAATTTAATCTTCCAGTTTGTGTCACCAAAATATCATATAAAAATAGAGATATTTTAGCTCATAAAAAAAATCAAATAACTTAAATAACTTTCTAACATACACAGAGTGAAAAGTGTTATAAAGGCTTCTCTTAACTCCACTCCACTTCAAATTTCAATTCAATCCAGGAAATTTTAAATTCAATCCACCAAGACTTGATTTCTTGAGTCAATTAGGTTCATTGATCCATTCCAACTACAAGAACTGTTCATCCGTATTCCCAATATCCTGTGAATTGGAAAGAATGCCACATGTCATAATTTTGATCAATTTACTGGCTAGTGGAATAGCAATCTCCTTGTCAGAAATAAGAAATTCAGAGTTGCTGAAGAAATTCCAGTATTATTTCAGTCATGGTTAGAAAAAAATAGCTAGGGAATTGGGGATGCGAGGAGAAATCGGACATGAATTGGGGAACCCAAACCCATATTCCTTATACAATGCTAAAATCCCTCACAACGAATACCATGATGGAATCAAAATAGACCTGGCCCCAAAGAATAGATGCAATTCAGATGGAACCTAATCTGGTTTTCATAGGATAGACACTTTCATTTGATCTCCCCAACTGGAATATATTTCCTAGATCAGAAAGCATTTTAAAGGAAGCACAATAGTATAACTTTTATAATTTTGAACCCCATTGGTGATACTGACTGCTACAAGCTGAAATTTAGTCACTGCATTTGGGCGAACTCAGTCTAATGGTTCAATAAAACTTTAGGGCCTAGTTTGGTAAATGGATAAATATTTAGGATAAAGTAGCCTAATTTATGAAGATAAAAGACTATTATTTGTATCCATATTTACATTTGGTAATGCATTTTGTTATCCCTATTTTTTTTGTATTCTTATCCTTAACTTTACATTTGGATCACATGATGTAAAATATGGAATAACTTCAAAAAAATTTAAAAATATCAAGTCTACCCTTTCTATTAAAGGGGCGCATTAATATTGTTGATTTTGGTTTTACGAAGTTTTTTGTTTTTGTTTTTTTGGGAAGAACAGTCATAAATGTTATCCATGTTTTACAAAATGGGGTTAAAAAATGAGGATAAAGTATATTCTACCTTTTACCTAAAACAAAATATCCCAACTTTTTTCTCAAAATATGAATAATTGTTCATGCTTTATCCCTTTTTTTTCTTATGCCATATGGGATAATATGTGATTTAACCCAATCATTTCCTTATCCCAACCTCTCATCCCGCCAAACCAGACCTAGATGCATGGGAAATATGACTATTTCTTGATCAAAAGAGATGAGAGGGGCCTGGTGTCCTGCTGATATCATCTAGGACATTAAGATTTAGTAAAGAGAAGTAGTGGTACATTCATTTTTTATGCCAGTTCATTTGTCATTGTGGTTGAATTAATTAGACACAGGTTTGGTGAATCATTCTATGCGGGATATCACTATTCCTTTATGATCATGATTTACCACTCGCTCCTGAACAGAGTTGAAGCTAAAAAAGCATTGCATCACATTCAAGGGGAAAAGGCAAATTTCTAACACGTTTCTTCTCCTGAGAAATTATATAAGAACACTGCTAGGGGGATATAGGTAATAGAATCATCTCACCTGAGACCAAATGCCATGAGTAAATCAATTTCACACTTGTATGGTCTACAAAAAGAGGTATTCTGGTAACCACAGAATCACTTTTTTTTTATAGCTACAAAGGATCCTAACGAGGACACCAAGAAGCACCTTGCGGATTGCCCATAACAAAGTGAATCATGCTGGGTTGAGAAAATTAAATTAATATGATATTTATATTATACATTATTGGAAATTAGCAGCATAAGACTACACTTCTATACTGTCCTCAATAAGCACACCTGTCACTCATTAGCATCCTGTTTCACATCAATAATACAAACACAATCACCATTGCATCAATCCATAAAGTTCAACCATTAGTTCAGTTGATCAAAATATGAATGACTATTTCTTCGCAGTGATCTCCTATAGTAGCGGCATCAACTTTAAGAAGCATACGCATCCATTATCATAAGCCCAGACATGTCTCAAACATCCTAGCAAATATTGAACTACTTCATGCTATTATTTTTGGTCCGAATCAAGAAATCATATCATAGAAAAAAAAATCCATGCTTTCTGTGTTAAGGCCCTGCCCAATCCTCAGACCTCTTCACACAATATAAGGTCCAAGCTTTTATAAGCCCCTCCACTTTCAATAATGCATTTTGTCCATACATAGGTGTATGCAAGTTTATACTTTATACACACCATAAACATAAACTAAACAGTTGAAAAACAGAAGAGTTAAATGACATTAGGAAAATATCAACTCCAGACACAACCACAACAAAAAATTTATTTAGGATTAAAGGGATAGAACAACAACATAGCCGTGTATCGATATTACAAGCGACATCTAAATAATTCAAGATTAAGAGATGCAAAATACATATGATCAAACAAGTTCCTTCCTTTCAAGCAAAATAAAGCCACTCTGCATCCGTATATAACGATACCTTAAATGGGCGATGATGCAATCATTCCAGTCTTCCGCGCATACGCGAAGATCCCTCCGGCCTCGATAACAGGCCCCGCATCCCCGATCGGCTTCAAACGGTACTCCTTCCCCGTACTATGGTTCTGCAACAGACACTCCTCCAGATCAACAGTCACGATGTCCCCGGTCGTGCACTCGTCGCATATCCTCGACTCGGACTCCACCGGATACACCTCCCCCGTCGCGACGGAGTTCCTGAAGAAGATCCGCGCGTACGATTCCGCCACGACCGCGACGGCTCCGGCGGCGCCGAGCGCCACCGGCGCGTGCTCTCGGGAGGAGCCGCAGCCGAAGTTGTAGCCGGCGATGATGACCTTATGAACGGTGGAGTCGGTCCCGGGCTCGACGAAGGGGATGGGGTAGGCGGCGGAGGGGAGGCCAATCATGGCGAAAGAGCCTAGCTTTCGGTACTCCTCGGGTTTGGAGGGGACGAGCGTGAGGTGCTCGGCGGGGATGATCTGGTCCGTGTCGATGTTGTCGCCGACGACGTAGCAGGGGCCGTGGAAGGTGGTGGTTTTGGGGGCGGCGGAGGCGGAGGCGGAGACGGAGATGGGAAGGCGAGGGCATGATTTGAGGGGTTTGGAAGAGGAAGTTGAGAATTTTAGGGTTTTGGGAGCGGCGAATGGGAGACGTCTTTGGGAGATGGGGGAGAAGGTTTTGGACGTTTTGGACGGAGCGAGAGACGCTCCGCCGCGTATCGTCGCTGCCGATTGGGCCACGGAAAAATCGAGATGAATCGCCGCCGCCGCGGCCATTGCAGAGTTTGAGAGAGGGCAGTAGCCGCCATTAACAGAGGTTTACATTTTGTATGTTGTGGAAAATCCATCTCGACCGTCCATCCGCTGATGGAGACTAGCGATCATTTATACTTGTGCAAAATGAAATATATATTTTATTTATCTGACTCTGCATGTAACAAATTATATGAAAAATCATATGATTTAATTAATAAATATTTTTATACATTTTCTTTTATAGTCTCAGACGTGGTCCATGTATCTAAGATGAATCATGTAAATTTTTAATTTTATAAATTGATTTATACACCTTGATTTAATTATTATCATATTTTTATTATTGTAAGACTGCATGAGAAATCGTTCATGACATTTTCTTGAAAAAAATTAACAGGAGTAAAATCATAATTTCATACTAAGTTTGGATTTTTATTTTTTTTAAAAGGATTTTCCATTTGAGAAAATTAATAAATACTTGCTCCTTCGATATATTATTTAAATGGAGGATAAGATCAATTTTCCCTTTATTTTCTTATACAATTTGATGTATGTGATAATGCATTGGCTGGTTAGATTTGATGTTTATCCTTTGGGTGAGATTGAATGGAATATTACAGTTCAAAGTGACCTGAAACACCTGACAACTCATTATATATATATTCTAAAATAGCTATACTCACTTAATCTTTGTAAATCATATAGATTTTTAGGCTTATTCAACCAAATTCTACCCAGATTCCTACAAATTTCGCTATCCAAATAAGGGATTAGATTAAATACCATTGGAATGATTGATTTATACGCCAGTTTAGTTTCTCATATTGCCTTTTTTGCTAATTGGTTTTTTTTCCACAGCAGAGGGTTAATAATTAATAAACCCCTAAGATGGAACCCCACTCTTTATTTGTCTCTTCTTTTTTTTTTTGTGGAGTTTTCATCTTCAATATAAAAAGAAGGGAAAGAGAAAGAAAGAGAGGGAAAGGGAGAAAGGGGAGGGGGGGGGGGGTGTCGGGAAAGCGGTTAAGGCAGGCAGAGGGTGATAGAGGTGAGTGGAAGTGGTGGAGATAGGGGAGGACGCGATGGAGGAGGAAGGAGAAAGAGGGAGGGGAAGGGCAAAGGTTACAGGCGATAGCAATGGAGGAGTTGGGTGGAGGGGTAGGAGAGAGAGAAAGAGAGAGAGAGAGGGAGGAGGTCGGCCGTCATCCATCGCCGCCTACCTCTCGCCACCCACCACCACTACCTGCCATCCGCCTCCCTCCCAACCCCCTTTGTTTGGTTTTTTTATGGGTGAGTTAAATAGCTAAAACTGCCCTCCACCACCACTAACATATAAGGGGTCGTTTAGTTCAGTGAAAAGCTGATTTTAAAGTCTTGATTTATAAATACAGATTATATAAGTTTTGATAAGTTTTAATCATTTCAGAAGAATAAATGTTTGGTTCAGCATAAATTATAAGCACTTATGAAAATTAGTATGTTTGGTTCAGTACTAAAAGTGAGGCTTATGATAAGGGTGTTTTGGTCTATTTAATAAGTACTGAATGCAATTTGGTGTTTGCTTGAAAATAAAAAATTTGCTTATATTTTCTATTTAATTAAAAAGACACTTTCATGTATGAGTACGTATAAAAAAAAGATACTACTCTTTAAAAAAAGACACTTTCATGTATGAGAACCAAAATGAAGCCTATACAAATGTGACGCCTGGTCCATACCCAAGAGTCCCAAAAGGCCCATGGATTGGGTGAGGGTGAGGATGTTTAGTCCCACATCGCCTAATGGGAAGAGATAGTCTGTGCTTATATTTGAGCATAGCTCTTACACACAAAGACGCGTTTTAAACCCGTGAGCCCATTAGGGGCAAAGCGGACAATTTCTTGCTGTGTAAGCCTGGGGCGTTACAACAAATTTAAAAAAAAAACATTGTACATATATTTGAAAATTTTCAGTATGAAGCAATGGTAAAAAAAGGCAATCCACAATTACACATAATAGAAAATTCATAGTAATCACATACTTACCACTGGAATTAATTAAAAAATTTGGACAATCACCTAATAGTAGCAAAGTTGCATGTCATGTCATGCTACACAAGATAATTACAAGATAATATTACATTCTTTCACGATCATCAAACATAACCCAAGCACAAACTACTTCTAAATAGTATTAGAGTTGTGTATCATGTCATGCTACAATATATAAATACATGAGAGTGTTACAACATTCTCATATATTATATAAAAAAAACTGAAATTGATTCAAAGCAGTGAATGTACATGTTGGTCTCATAATCCAACTTCTAAAGTCATTTGAAAGCTAGGAGTACAAGCAAAAAAAAAAAAATCACAAACACCATTAATAAAATACATAAGCATGAGCAGCATCCAAAGATGAGTAACCCTATGGGACGTGCAACTGCGGTGGCCTTCTCCACCTTCTTTTGAACTGGCACCGGATAATAATCGGGTCCGTGCATCCGACGCAATTCATCAACCCACATGAAGCATTGTGAGTGTTCCTGATTACATGAATGACAACAAAATATATCAAATGATATCATTACACAGTTTATAGGGATATAGAAATAGCAACTCATCATGGTTTATACTGTCTATGACTTACCACTCTTGCTGGGCACCTCAAAAACTATTGACATAGTTCTTTGAAATCCTAGCCATCAAGAGGACCATCGACCCATCTCCACAGGCGCACTGAATCTCTGAATCCTCGGTCTTCATGCTATAAAAAATATTACATAATTATACAAGACTATTATAATATTAATATTACAAGGGGGATGCATGGAGTAGTCACATGAAAAAAAATATCCGTAGCGCCTAGCCATTTGCAGATCAGTTATTTGATCCCGGGTTCTATTCGTTTTTAATTGATCTCTCTCCGGTTGCACTTGGGCATGTAATGTTTCAATGGTACGGTATATATTGACTTGTGTCCAATAATTGTGAGGAATATAACTAATTGTTATTCGATGAACATGTTTCTTGTGTCCTCCAACCAACCTTTCTTTGGAAAAAATCCGTCAATCGTATGAACACATGTTGATCCATGCAAAATAATTCTTGACATGAGCGTTCGTGGCCCCTCAATATTCCATAAACATAATCATGTCCACTCAGAACCCCGTCACGCACTGCTCTTTGCACTCTACGTCGATCATACTTGTGATGTATGTAATACACAGAGAGGAAGAACATGAGGATATTATGTGGAGTCCACATTCCTATTAACACTGGAAAATGCAAAAACACAAACATAATCATTACGTAGCATAATAGTTGTTACATCCACAAACACAAACAGACACACATGAACACCAACACATCATCATTCATAATCCCTAACACATCATCATTCATAATATCAAACCCAACCACATGCAACCCACACATAAACCAACCTAACATCAACATCCACATTCATGATACATATACCTTACAAGTTCAAATCATGAATAATCCATGCTAAAGGATCCATACCAGTATCAGTACATAATAGTGGAGTCCAATTAAATTCTTAACAGGCAAATATAAGATTCTGTTCATAAAACATAAAGAAACATAAATACTTAGCACATAGTTCAAACACAACAAACATCACTGAATGAGTATCCGGATACTCTAACCACTGAAATGAGCCTCCACCAACATAGCCCTTGAAGTTGGATCAAGCTCCAGCATCCAAAGCCGTCGATTCTCGGGAATGTTGATGTATCTCAGAGCGTTTATGTAGAGGGAGGTACCGAGCACAAACGAAGGGGTCTCACGGAGGGATGCGTAACATTCATCAATCGTGGGTACTGTATTTGTCGAAATTGGTGCATGACTACTGGCAGAATTGACAATCTTATCTAGCACCCCATCAATCTTCTCCACAATGGTATCCTCACTATTCCTCCTACGTCTACTGGGACACGGACGTTTGCGTCGAACGTCCGACATGCGATCCTCATAGTTTGACTCGGTTTGGACAGGGTCGGGTTCAACCGAACCTTCAGGACCCGGTGGTGGACTTGGAGTTTCCGTATTCGGTGTTGGGTTCTGGGACATGGATCTATGATCATCAAGAAGGTGGTCATCATCAGCAGAACCAAATCTGTGATCCCCCGTGGCAGTAACCCCACCAAACAATTGTTCCATCTCATTGGCATGAGGAAGAGGTTTGTATCGAAACTGTTTTGCATCGGGATAAACCTGTAATTCAAATAATTGAGGAATTTATCAAATACTTTTCAGGCTTTAGCAATTATGAACAAATTCAATAGATTATATCTTAATGTGGTCATCCCATCTCTCGTGATCCATCTAGACAGTTTGCCAGGAGCAACCTCTCCTATGCCAGTAAGAGAAATCAATCTCTTCCATGTGATCCATTGTTTCCTCAGCATGTCCCAATAATTATTAAATTGTTTTTGTTCGTAATTGACTAAGTTCCTTTTATTAAATTCTTCCATCACCTTCTTCCATGCCGATGTTTTCAGGTTAGCATCTGGCCGACCCCCTACCTTAGCTTGTTCTAAGCATAAATCAATAAACATTTTTTTCATCTCCGGACTCCATGTAGCCCTCCCACGGCTTGATTCCATTAGCTACCATGAACAATGAGGGTGGGAACATGTGAGGATTTAAGTTACTTGATCATGTGGTTCAATCAAATCAATCAAATAATATTTTGAATAGTTTTTATTTTTATTTTATCGGAGGGACCTCCGTGGCTGACCTTACAGTCGAGCTGTGAAGGCTACCTCCGCTTGTTTGCCCCGGTCCCACGAAAAATTAATCCATGTTCAACAAGGAAAGGTAAATGTTAATCCATCATTTAAAAAAAGTAACACATATTTGGGGGAGATTTTGAATAAATTAATCCATGTTCAACAAGGATAGGTAAATATTAATCCATCATTTAAAAAAAAGTAACACATATTTGGGGGAGATTTTGAATACTGTTGACACATGTTCAACAAGGACAGGTAAATATTAATATATCAAATTCAAAAAACACACATATATGCAAGTATGACATTTTTTTTTGTATATCTAAAGGGAGAACTGATAGCACTAGGGATACCAAAAAAAACTGTCCACACGTTTTTAATCACATTGGACTGATTCCATCTAACATAAATTCACTGAACATACAAATAAATTGGACAAATTCAACAACCAAAATGTATTACGAGAAAGATGTAATATTTGAACAGATTAGATTTCATATTTTGATAATGATAAAATATTCTGAATATGCATAATGTTTATTTAATTCCCAACTAAATTAAACCTGTACGGGTCAGGCAACCAAAACTTCTGTATTCAAATCTTGATGTCAAACACTTGCAACTTTGATGCTTCACAGAAAACTTGAAAGGGCAGGCATGCCTGCACTTTTGCTAGTATTAAAATCAGATTCTTAATTTGAAAAGTGAAGAAAACATATTAATTTGATTTGAACCATTGTGTACTTAATTTAATTTGAATGGTGGCAGTCATGACATCTATTTGTTATATTAAAGAAAACACTAACATGATGCTTCTGCCAACTATATTCAATGACTATAATGATATATCAAGCTCTCATACTGCACAATAATATAATGAACCCATATGATTAAGCAATATATAAATTATGTAGAGGTGGTTTGACCGGCCACCCTTGTGAGGTGGCTGGTCAAGCCTAGGTCAAGCCCTTCTACCCAGGTCACTAGGAGCACCTAGTCTACCCATGTCCCTAGGCCATGACTTCTCCCAACCTCTCCCATTTGGTACAGGAGCTTAAAGAATCCAAAAACTCAACTAAACATCTAATTTTTTGGCTATCTAAGCATTTAATAATCCTATTATAGCATACAATATACATAAATACTAAAGATTGAGTTTGAATAATTAATACCCTATGAGAAATGCAAGAACATTTTGTATAGGAGCTTTATAAATATGGGGAGGAATATAGAGATTGAACAAACCTTTGCATACTCTACTGGAAATTCTAATGAAGATCAACTTCTTCAAAGATCAATAAACAATATCATATTTTTCTAAAGAAAAACCAATAGAGTCATCCCCATGGAACCGGAAACATAGATATGGTACCACAAATCCATGCATCAATCAATGCAATCATTATCTATAGACAATCTCACTTTGGCAAATCAACAAGTTTTGCACTAACATTAAAAAATTCAATGGTTGCAAAGAAAACAAAACAGTGACCATAATATAGAATCATAGAATCTGAATACCCCCAAAACCAGGAGACATTCAAGAGAAAAAAATAAACCACCTAATAAACCTGCTTTTGCAGGAACAAATAAAAAAAAACCAAATATGCACAAAATCAAACAGAAAAAAGACTACAAATCAATCAATGGAGCTAAAACGAAATCTTTTTATCATCCAAAGAACAACCCATATAAAAACTTCCCATGAATCAATCACTAGAGCTCCCAATACAAGAAGCCCAAAAGCATGAACATCACCTCAACTTTTAAAACCCCCAAAAAATAAAAAAAAACCCACCTCCCAAAAACCCCCACAAAATCAAAACAAACATCAAACAACCAAAGATTAAAAAGAAAAACAAAAGCTTGACCTGATCTTCTAATAAAACAATGCTAAAAACTCAACCCAATAAACCCTTCAAAAATAAAAACTTCATCGGCCCATTTAAAAAAGGGGACCTAGGGAAGATCTAAGTCACCCCAGATGGTCACAGAGAATCCCATCAGAGCTCTCTCTCTCTCTCTCTCTCTCTCTCTCTCTCTCTCTCTTTGAAACCTCTTCAGATGGAGATGTGAAAGAGCAAGCACAAAAAGAGAGACCCCCACTAAAAATGCAGTAAAAATGTGTTGGCAAAGGTATGTAAAGAGAGAGAAAAGAGAGATGGCTTACAGAGTACCCCCCCCCCCCTGTTTGTGTGTGAAAAATCGCTCCTTTTATTTCTTCTCTTTTTTGGGTGTTAGCATTGCATGCATGAAAATCAGAGAATGAAAGTGTTATACAAAAGCAATCAAGCCATCTACTTCCAAAATGTGATCTACCCACAATCGAAAAAACACACACATATTGGCCTTCTCCCTAAACGGTAAACATTCGTTTCCATAAAACCCTAAACAGATTTTCATACAACAGATATAAAGAAATAAATGAACGGAGGAGATTTGGTAGGTTTTACCTAGATCGTTGGTTGGGGAGGGGATCCAAAGAGGTTATGAAGCAGATCGGAGTGTCAGACGGTTTATTAGAGACAGTGAGAGGGAAATCGAAGTGTATCCTCGCGTTTCGTGAGGAGAAAGCAAATCAGTCGACGAACACCATGGCCTTCTCGAAGGACATTTGTGATCCCGGCCGTTTAGTCGTCCGTGTTTTAGGTTTTCGGTGCAGATGAAACCATAGCTCGATCAGGTTGATGGATATTAGGGTTCCTCTGTTAGGGATTGTTTTGGGTTCAAAGAGGGAAATCGGCGCAGAAAGAAGGAGAGAGAAGGTCGATGTCACTGAAAAAGGGTTTATATACCCTATGTAAATACCGAACTTTAACAAGGGCACTCTCGTCTTTTCATAGGCTTATAAAATCGCTTATTGCGTTTGCCAATAAAAAAAAGTGAGGTTCGCTAGGGCTGAATTTTTTTGTCTGAAAATGTCTGAAAGTGGATTCTAATAAGTGCTTCTTTGAAGTCCAACCAAACGAGCTTAAAGCTAATTTTTAGCTTTAAGCTGAATAAGCACTAGAAATAAGTGCAACCAAACAGCCCCTTAGCCACAGGGTGCTACAACGAAATCAGTAAAAACATATACCAATGAATTTTTACTTTTAGCAAGGAAAGGTTTCCAGGAGAACTCGTGTTTGTTGTAGTGGAATGAAAGAATGTTTGACAAGCTAAGTATCCCTTGATTTATACTTTCAAGGAGTGGGGGTTTTTGGGCGGGTGTGGTTCCCGGAATGGAAGATGGTCCTCTCTACTACTACCTATCTGGGGTGGGTTGAAGTTTTTTTCCCTGTTGTGTGATGTACTAATTGACTCATTTAATAAACTGTGACAGCAAACATGGTTTAAAAACATGTGCGACCCCATACAGTTTAAAATAGTATACGGGAAGGGCATTTGAATCCTGTTCGAATTGGCCTGAATGACCGTTTGAACCCTGTTCGAACGCTTAATGGCCGTTTGATTCCCGTTCGAACGTCTGGCCACACATGACCGCACATGGTAGCATATGCCCGCATATGACCACACTCCGCACCAGGGTGCAAATGTGCGGCACACATCCGCACTTTGAACTATGATAGCAAGTCTACCTTTTCCTCTCAAAATAAAAATGTTACCTGCTCCTTGATCCTCGAGTCCCCAACTCTTGGCCCCTGTTCCAATGAAAAATCAAAGAAATTTTTTTCAAGGACAAACTCTTGAATTGAAATTGAAGAGATCGTAGAATTACCCGCTGAGACTGCATCTTTATAACTGGCATTGCATCAACGATTGCATCAACGATAAGTTTTTTAATTTTTTCTTGAAGCATCTTCAAGCCATCATCAGAATCTCTTGTGGTGGGTGTTGTTGGTTCATTCATTCCTTCATAATCTTGGTCTGCAGCCTCCATAGATTCTTGGGCTGACGCAATTTTTAGGAAATCGTCTCTTATGTCGGCGGCGGCGGCGGCGATGGCCTTCGCAGCGTTAACATTGACCCCTTTGTCTACTTGAACCTCCTTGATTTGTTTCATTACCTCCATCATTTCTTCCATTGACATAGCTTTGTTTGCCGTCGTCGCAGCAACACCTCGAGCAGAAGATGAGATTGCTTCGGCCATCGACACGCCTTCCACCGCCTCGGCCTTCTTTTCCATCTCGCCAAATTTCAATTTGGGGCTTAGGGTTTCGCAAGGGATCCTTCTATTCTGTCTTTCTATTGCAATACCTTAATCCCCTGTTTGGATAGCGGAATTGAGTTATTCTAGATGGATAACTATGCCAGTATAGATAACAAATCTACAAGAATAAAAGATTTTCTGTTTGGTTGTATTTTTTTAATTCTCATTGAAAAACGTAAGAATAAAGATTGAGTTGTTTGTTTGATAAAGAATAAAATATAAATAAAATGTAAAAAAGTTGATTTGACATGTGGACCCATTGATGTATAAGAGGTGTTGATAGATGATTTGATGTGATGAGGTGTAAAAAATTGATTTGACATGTGGGCTCATGGGAATAGATAAGGTGAGTATAGCTTATCATAGGGGTTGCTTAGAATTGATATACTCTCTTATACTCATTTAAACTGGCTTAGTAATACCAAGTTATACCCTTCAAACAAACTATTTTTCCTATCTACCCTTATACCACCCTTATACCACCTTATTCCGTTACACAAACGGGGGCTAAATCTATGTACACTTTCATTAATTTAAAATTTAGAATAAAAAGAATACAATTTTACATACAATAAATATTTTTTAGACCCCAACTGCCTATTCAAAGAGGTGGCAATAGAACATTATTACCTTATTACAAAAATGATTAACAAGCCTCAATTTCATAGATCCCATATATAACCCATGAGATGACAAAAGTGTGAGTGGTGCCTATAACTTGGCGCTCGGTATCAGCAATGTTATACATATATTATACTAATTAAAGACATACTCTACGCACAACACATGATATAATTAAGGGAAACCCTTGAGTTAAATTTACGTTGACAAATGCGAAATATTATATGAATATTATGTTTGGTTAAAAATTTATTAAAAATACGAAAAATCCATAACGATTTAATCTCTTCATATAGATTATAAAACCCTATCATATTTATATATAAAAAAAAAAACTCAAACCACTATTATCACCATTTTAAATCAAGGCAACCCAGCCCACTGGACCCCATCAGCCCACCAATTGACCATGCTCAGCCCAGATTTTATACTTAAAACTTTCAAATTATCCATCCGCGTTACAAATGTTAATTTAATAAATATTAGATCCAAATCATCTCTCTTTCTCTCCTATCTCCTTTCTTTGATGTTTATTTTTTAATTAATATAATTTTTTGTTCTATTTTTTTTAAAAAGGTTTTTTTATAAATATATGATAAAAATAAACTTTTTGAAAATTTTGTAGAATTTTTTTTTATATGACCTCATCTATAAAAAATACTGGAGCTGCTACTTTTTATACATTTTAATTATAACATACATATTCTTATTTATTTTAGTCTTCTAAACACTTATTTTGAAGTTATTCTGACTAATTTTTACTTATTTTGGGTCCTATTCTAGAACCAAATGAGAGCTAAGTGTCTTTATTTGATTATGTAAATGTATGCTTAAAAATTAATATTTTTTATTATGTAAATGTATGATTAAAAATTGATATTATAAATGACGACAAAAATGATTGTAGCATCTCCAATGAAATGAATAGAAACCCTAAACATATTTGAATTTATTTTTTCTTGAGCAAGATAATAAATACCAACTCCAATCAAATATAGGTCTGTTTATTTCTGGAGATCTTAGGTAATTTTTTTCCAACTGAATGAGTAATTCTACTTATAAACCAGAGCTATTCTCTTTAAAGAAACTATTTCTCTCTCAAAGTTTAATTTACAAATATAATTAGAGGAAGAATATTATAATTGGTCTCATTTTAAACATATCAACCACATCTTCCCAAACAGTACCAATTTTATAAGAATTAATATTCATAATTTTTTTTTTCAATTTAAAAATAAAAAATGAAATAACAAAGTGAATCCCCAAATTTGGAAATCAAAATGTGATTCCTAAGATAAAAGATATGATTTTGGAGTACGGTTGAAGCCCAATGTGCTCTGTAATGAAGATAATATAAAACAATGTTGGAGATTATCTTAGCAATTCCAGATTAAATGATACGTTATGTACTTTCTGATATAAATATATGTTGAACTATTACAACTTGATATGTGGATGTGCACATCAATATTTATATACAGGGTGCAGTAATACCATCATCTGAATTTACAACTCCAGTTCTAATTCCACCAGATGAAATGAGTCTGAGGAGTTGCTGTGCAATAATTCCACCTGATTAGCTTGAGAAGTGATGCCTCAGTTTTCTCGCTTTTTGCAGCTCGTTTGCAATTATCATATAGCATACTTTACACAATCAATATATGCTAAATTACAAACAAAAAAAAAAGAGTAAAAATATATGTATCCATTTCATATGAATATGTACATCATTTATTAAATATATATACACTTCAGGAAAAAAATCAAATGTTTCAAGACTACAAACAGATCAGAGCCAAACATATCATTTTCATTTTCAAATATACAAGGAATCTCATGCATTGTCCTCACCTACTCTTCCAAAAGCTGACTTTTATGACAACACGTCCCAAAATGCAACTGTTCTCAACTGTGAGACCGTAGTTTAATAGAAGTTCCTTAAAAAGAAATGGAAGTTGGATGGAGTTTGCCACCCATAAATATAACAACCACAGACCCTTCCTTTTCTAGCCCTCTATAAATAACACCCCCCCTTTCCATAACATAACCAATCAAAGCTCCAAATTACACAAATAAACATACAAACAAGCTTTGTGTCCCTATTCAATGGCTCTGAGAGGCTTATTTTCATGCTTCGTAGTGGTCCTTGTTGCAGCCACGCTCATCATTGGATCATCTGCTCAGTCAGGCTGCACGACCGCAATCATAGGGTTGGTGCCTTGCTTGAACTACATCACCGGGAACACATCAACCCCGGCGTCGTCCTGCTGTTCGCAGCTTGCCAGCGTTGTCCAATCCAATCCGAGATGCCTCTGCACCTTGTTGAATGGGGGAGGGTCTTCTTTTGGGATCAATGTCAATCAAACGCTAGCGTTGGCCCTTCCCGGTGCTTGCAATGTCCAGACACCTCCTGTTAGTCAGTGTAACAGTAAGTACTCCTCACTTTGTTGGTTTTTAATCATTCAAATTCACGTAGAAGAAATCAGAAAAGGAAGGGAAAAGGAAACATTGATGAATGCATTTATGTGTAATTTCAACTTTTTGGAAGATTAAGAGAAGTTTCAAATATTAGCCTTACATTGATTAAAATATCATATTGTGGCAGCGCAGCAACGACACCAGCAGGGACACCGACTCCAACACCATCTGTCCTGAGCAATCCAAACCCAACTTCACCATCAGTTCCTTCCACCCCAAGTGCCCCTACAGGTAATAAAGAAATATTCATGGAAACATGATGTGTTTTATCATTTTGACTCCAAAAAACGATTTGTTTATGTTCTTTCCTGAAGTCTGGAAAAAGAGAACTCAAGTTACGAGCTGAGATCCCGTTAGGAATGGGAATTAGAAAAAATCATTTGCTAATGCAACACATTTATGTAGGAAATGGGTCAAAGACAGTACCGGGGACAAGCGGACAATCGTCTGATGGAAGTTCCAATGTTGTTTCACTGTCAGCCATGCTTTTACTCCTTTCTGTTGCCTTCTATGCTTTCCCCAGTATCTACTGAGCTTGCTTTGCTTCTGCAGAAGGTGCTACTCTCTGTGTGTTTAGTGTATTCCATTTTTCACTTGTTGTCATTTCTGCTACATGAATGTGGGTTCTATTGTATTCAATTTCAACTCAATTTATTGATTGTTGTATTCTTTCTTTTTTTTAACTATGGTTCACTGTGAATGCATAATTTGAGCGTTGAAAAGTTTCATCCAGCTATAAAATGGAGAGAAGAATTGTCCACTGCATGCATTTGGCACTAAAATGACATATTGGTCTCCATCTCGACTTTATTTCAGGCAAGGGGCATAAACACAATACAGTTGTTCATGAGGTTTTATTGAAGTTAGATGAGAGGAGAAAAATGCCAAGATTCAATGCTGCTTCAGGCATAAAATCATTTTCCATTCACTAGCTAGTTCCAGTCAATCACATAATCATAGGAATAAAACCACCGAACCAAGTACTACAGGAATATTTCACAGCAAGCAATTGATATTCAATAACCTCTCCAAGCTGGCCATAGATCATCATGGCAGAGAGAAGAAACAAACAATAAAATTGAAATCCTAAATAAATATTTATTTTATCTTCTTCATTTTCTTTCCATTAACATGCTTCTTATAAAATATATTTCAGGTGGTGGTGTGGTGCTTCCAAATTATGTTAAACATTTGGCAATCATTCACCTTAACATTTAGATATTTTTAACTCTTTTCCTCTTTTTTTTCATTTTTTATAAATACACAGTCAACTACAACCTAGTTCCTATCAATACAAGCATTAAAATGATATGACAGGAGGATCATAATGTGATGAAAATAACTACATCATCCTGCCGTAATATGTAGTTTGAGGCAGAAATTCATGTTTCTTACAGAGTGCCTCAGTCTGTAGGGTCAGTTGTCACTTGTATACTCATATATCAAAGGATATAATATAACATATTTTATGATTGAACTCAAGACTAACCAGAATATGTAGGGTTTATGTCTTGCATTTTGATATCTGAATATCAAGGAAAAACTGCGAAAGCGAAATCCTCCCACGGTTGAAAAATTGTTTACCACTACGAAAGGAAACATGGATTGGGTTGGTTCTGGTTCCGAGAGGACGTCAAAGAGCACCTTGACAATACCAGTGTGAATCAAAGCATGTTGGGTTGTGTTGAATAAGGCCTTGAGCACCTTTTTACATGTAACTTCTAAGATGACAGAACAGTAATAGCATTTGCTGTTAATCAACGGTGTTCCACATATATAAAAAAAACATTTTATTTTTGCCTGAGAAATGCTATGATCATATAATTCTGGAAGGCAGGTTTATGAATAGAAATATATTACACAAGTGTAGATATGGCTGCCGCTGAAAATAACAAACACATATATAATTAGTTCAAGTAAAGATAGTTTTTAAGAGGAAAAAAAAACCCAATATCATACACCTATAACCCAATCTGTTATTTATAAAACAATGAACTTTGAAACTGTTCTATACATAAACACCTGATCACAACCACAAAACTGAGAGAATGATACCACTAATTTCATTAAAAGTTATATATTTGTCATAACCATTGACTAACAAAAAAAGATATAAGTTGCATCACAAAATCTTCTCAACAACATCAAGCATGGACAGACTCCTACAATTCATTCGGATTTGGTCATACCATTATATGCCCGCATCAGCTCTGCTGCTTCCTCCTCATTTTTGCTCACGAACCTATCCAAGAATTGCTTCTCAGTTATCTTCAATGCAGTAGACCATTTCATGTCCTTCTCAATCAGACCCTTTGACAAGAGGACCTCCAGCACCAAACATCTCGGAATAACCCTCTTCTCCAAGTTAAGACTGATAAGAACCGGGCATCTAGATAAGGAAGGCGGCTCCCAACCCAATTCACCGACGAAGAATTCAAACACTCTCTTGATTTTCTTCTCTGAAGATAACTTAAATTGTGGACACATTCTGAATGCCGACATGAAGTCAACATCGGACCAACCGAGGCTCCTACACAGCTCATACTTCTCATCCCAACCAGATTTACTTATCAAAATAGCTCTGACTGCTTCAACAAATCTTGTGCTCAAAGGATTGAAGCCCATTCCATGGACGGCCACCACAGACGTGCGAAACCTATCGGGATCCACCATACAGAACATGCTGGCCTGCTTTAAAAGGAATTTTAAAACATGGGAACTGGGAACGCCATGGTCCCGCAAGGAGGATACATTGGGCACCAGTCTTTTCTGACGGGATGAGCACATGATATACGCTGAGCGGTTGATAGCCGCAATGACATTCTCTTGGGTGCCAACGAGGTCATCCAGGAATCCAAAGCAAGGGATTATTTGGTTCTCTAGACTGCGAGTAACACTGTGGGATCTTTGGAGAGGAGATTGATAAGTTGGGAACTCAAGAATCCGTACCTCATCAGGAAGTCCATCTTGGGCCTTAGAGTCCTCTCCGGATGGAGCTTGAGCAAATCCGGTCGTCGACCGATCACCTTCGCAATGTGGGTCGATTCGAAACCATGATTCCGAAGGCAATCAAGGACCAAGTCCGCATTTTTGGTGTTTTTGAGGGTGACCCACTTGGATGCTTTAATGGCCGCTTCTGGGGACAACCCACATGAACTGATTAGGTAAGAGACGGTTAGGGATGATTTTGGGTCCGTGGGTGTTGATTCTGAGGAGTGGGTGATGGATTTGAGAGATGGGTTTTCATGGAAGAAGCACAAAAGGCTAGTCTTTGATGCTGGTGACGATGATCCTCCTCCATTAATCCTCACTCGGAGGAGATTTTCCCGGAGGAGCCTGAACATGACCCTAATAGAAGAGGAAATGAAGGGCGACAAAAAAGGGGACGTTTTCGGGGTGGGCTCGCAAAAAGCTTCACCGAGTCGCCAAAAATTTCTGTGTTTCGACGGACCAGATTTTGGGTAAGCTTTATAAATAAATAAAAAATATTATAATGTTTAGTCCCTTCTGGTGCCCCCAATTGATAACATGGGCCCATGAAATTCAGATTTCACAGTATTTTCAATGACCAATATTGTGAAATCTGAATCCCACCAATTTGATAGAATTATTAAAATCTGAGTGGATTAATTGATTTTTTTAAGAACCATTACATCTTAATAAAAGATT
This sequence comes from Acorus calamus, assembly GCA_030737845.1. Taxonomy (NCBI): domain Eukaryota; kingdom Viridiplantae; phylum Streptophyta; class Magnoliopsida; order Acorales; family Acoraceae; genus Acorus; species Acorus calamus. The sequence goes on along the minus strand of CM060861.1, from coordinate 4,778,950 downwards.
TATTAAGATTACTTTTATTCAACTAATTTAGAAAGGGGCGAGGGTCTATGTAGAGAATGTAGGTGTTTGTGGCATCATTGATTTGGGATTGGACGCGGGAGCTAGTTGGGGTGCAGGGTATCACTCTTCGAGATCATCATGTAGATGGAGTTATGTTAGGAGAGTCAGGCTTTCGGGGCAGGTAGATGTCCTATCTACCCCTGCGATCTCGGCTATGTCGGGTTATTGTAGTATTATTTTGTTTACTCTCTTCTCCTCTCACCCCCCCCCCCTCCTTCAACCGCGTTACTAATCTATTTCTTAATGAAAATTATTAGTGGATTGTGTGTCTACATTATTTCAAAAAAAAAAAATTTTTCTAGAAAGATTACTCTTATTACGTGTTAAATTATATAATTAGTCGTTTTATGTATTTACATTTGTTAAAAATTTATAAAAAATTACTAGTATGGGTAAAGAATAAATTTTGCAAGTATATCTATATATGTATAAGACTATTAGTAAGGGCAATTTAGATATTTAAACCAAATTCTTTTATTCATTTATTCATGTATGAATCAAATATTAAAAAATGATTCTTTGTAGAAATCTATACTAGAAAAACAAATAGTCTGATAGAATCTGTATTCTTGATAAAATAATCTCTGGTAGAATGATTACTGATAAAGTAAATCCATCTTAAATTAATAATACGAACCAAACGGGAATTGAATAAAAAGTACATATTTGCACCACCCCTCACTTGGTGAGGAGGTTGAGCTGCACCCTGCAATATAGGAAGGTCAAGGCTTGAGCCCTCGTGGGAGTTAGCCGGTTAGCCCTAGTGGGTTTGGTTTATAGGCCTTGAGTCTTGTTATTTCACTCGTCTCTTGTGAGTCTTTCTACAAAATAAAGAATTATATATTTCAATTTTCATAAGAGCATCTTCAATAGGGGTTTTCATTTTGAAGACTCCCATTGAAAATATTAAATCTTTAAAGACCTACGAACTCCAATATGTGGTCTTCAATTTGAAGATTTTACTATTTTAAAGACCGATCAACTCCAATGATAGATTTTTAAATTTTATTGAATGGATCTTCAAATCACTATTTTAGATTGTAAAATGTCTATTCTATACTTTTGTTTCTTTTATCTTTATTACTTATTGAATTTTACTTTTTGAAATTTGAAATTTCAAACTTTTAAAATGTTGAAATATGAAATTCAAACTTTTTTTAAAAAATTTGAAATTGAAAAGTTCAAAATATAATTTTATATATCTCATTAAAAATTTAGTGAAGCATATGTCTCATTGATCGAGATATATGCCTCGTTGATCAATACATGTTCCACGAGGTATATACATCGTTCAGATCATATTAACCCAACGATTGAATCGATGACTCTATAACCATTTTCTTTTTAGTTCAATTGAATGATTCAATTTTAAAATATTGCTTTTGAATTTTAAATTAAAAAATTTGTGCAAAAATTAACACCCATTTAAACATAAATTCCAACATTTTTTTAAATACAAAGGATAATTGAGGATTTGTAATAACATATGAGTTAAATGTCATTTCTACCTAAGAGTATATATTCTATGTCAGAAAAAGAGAGAGTGCCAGTCATTTATTACCTTTGAGTGTTCTGAGAGTGGCCAAATTGGTGAAACAAAAAATGCCAAAGGTTTCGACCACATCCAGTTCCTATAAACATTGATGTCAATAATGATAAACCACTTCCTAAAAATACCTGATTACCAATAATTTTGACAGATTTTTAACAGCTTTGCTTGCTCTAAGCATGGATATTGTTAACACAAAAAAAAAACTGTCATTCTGTAACAATGTAAGCAAAAATTCATGTTCATGCCCACATTATGAGCCAGATATCACTAAAGAAGAGAGTTTTGATTTTAAAACAGAGGTTTGTTCTACTGCTTGGAGAGTCAATTATCCCGTCGTGGTGTTAAAATAACAAAAAAAACGTCGAAAATGCAAATGCATGAGAAAAGTTAAAGTCCATGCATCCTTGTATAATGAAAATATTCACTCAATCTAACAAATACAAGGAACATGCAAACTAAAGTAAATAATTCTCTCAAGTAACCAAGCCATTGTATTTTAGCAAGAAGAACCATTGTACCAGACAAGAACTGAATAATAATTAAAATCCGGCAAGGAGCATAAGCATCAAGCTACCACATATCAGCCTTGGACCAGAGAGTCAAAGGTACCTTTTCAACTCTTCAGACACAGCACAACTGCAGAAACACATCCAAGAGTTCCTATACAATCCTTTTTCAAAAAAAAAAAAAAAAGTTCATATGCATTGTTGCCTTCCAATTAGAGTAAAGAAATTTCAACAGCATTAGCTCCAAAAGTCATTGAAGGGATCCCAGAACCTGATGTTCCAAAATAACATTGCATGGCACTCAGCAAAGAGAGAATTAACATCAAGTTTATCAGGAATTCAGATGGTAAATTTGGTTTTCTGTATAATAGATGCTTTCATTGATTTCAGGAATCTAAATCCCTCCAGATTGGCAAGTGTTCACAGAACATAAGATTCAAACACGCTGAATTGTTGCCTCCTAGTGATAGTGATTAGAGTTCCTAAGTTCAGTTGAAAGGTCCTACAAAATCTCTAAATACAAAGGAAAATTTGAATCAATTCATCACTTGAGCAAATAAAGGGAAACACCTTGAGGTCCTGCTAAGGGCTAATATTAATGCAGAACAGAAGGTTGCCATTTATGGGTTTTTGTATGTGTGTGTGTGTTGTGTGTGTGTGATACAATCGAACATATGGTTCGACTACAGGAGGATCATAACTTAACGTGATGAAAATAGCCACATCATCCTAACCTAACCATTACATAACACAGTTTGGGTGGCTGAAATACAAGTTATACAGAGTACTTCAGTGTTCAGGGTAAGTTGCTGTGTATTCTCATATGTCAAGGGATACAGATATATAATATATCATATTTTATGATTAAATTAGAAGAACAATCAGAATATATTCCAGATGTTCAAGTCTCAAGTCAAATTTGCTTGTTTAGGGGAAAAAGGCAATATCATACACCAAAACCTCGATCCATTATAGATAAAACAATGTAGGTCCACCACTATACCTAGATGTCATAGCCGTTAACTGCCAAAAGAAAAGAGACTGGTTGCACTACATATAAATCTTCTCAAGACCATGAAGTCTAGACAGGGTTAAATTGCTGCAACTCCCTTGAATTCTGATGTGCCTTGATATGTCCGCATCAACTCTGGTGCTTCCAACTTGTATTTGGTAAGAAACCTCTCCAAGAAAAGCTTCTCCTTTATACTCAATGTAGTACTCCATTTCAAATCCTTCTTGATCAAACCCTTAGACAAGGGGACCTGCAGCACCAAACATCTCGGAATAACCCTCTTCTCCAAGCTATATGAGCGAAGAATCGGACATCTAGATATGTAAGACCATTCCCATCCCAAAACCTTCCATCCCTCTCCTAATCTTCTTCTCCAAAAGCCCCAAAAAGGCGGGACGCCTTTTGAATACCATGAGGATCTCATCTTCAGACCAACCGAGGTTCTTGTAGACCTCAAACTTCCCATCCCAGGTGGATTTACTGATCCCCACCATAGTTTTGACCGCTTCAACAAACGATTGATTTAGAAGGATCGATCCCCATTCCATGGATGGCCGCAACAACCTCACGAAACCTAGTGAATGTCGGTACACAGAGCACATTCGGGAGACCTGATGATAAGCTTGGAAACCTGTGAAACGGGCACACCATGTTCCCGCAATGCCGAGATGTTCGGTACCAGTCTTTTATGGTGGGTCGGGTCAAGGACATTCACCCAATGACCAATGGATGCAACGACACCCTCTTGGGGTTCCGATGAGGCCTTTCAAAAATTCGAGGGAAGGCCAGTGCCACGGAATTGATGGAGAGGAGCTTCACAAGTTGGGGACTTGAGAAACCATACCTGGTGAGGAAGTCCATCTTGGGCTTTAGATTCCTCTCCGGATGGTGCGTGAGCAAAGACGGTCGTCGAGTGATGACCTTCACAATGTGGGTCTGATCGAAACCGTGATTACGAAGAAAATCGAAGACCAAGTCGGCATTTTTGGGGGTTCTGAGGGTGAACCACTTGGATGTTCTGACTTCTGAGAGCAGCTTCTGGGGACAATCCGCATGAGTTGATTAGGTAAGAGACTGTTAGGGTTTTTGGGTCTGTGGGTGTTGATTCTGACGAGTGGGAGATGGATTTGAATGATGGGTTTCCATGGAAGAACCACGGAAGATGTGGACGGGACGAAGAGAAGACACTGAGAGACCTGATTACTTGAAAGGGTTTTTCGGAGATGAGACCCAACATGATCACAAGAAAATGAGATGAAAAAATTCAAAGTGGGAGGTATTTGGAGGACTTGTAAATCAAATTCAAAGATGTGGGACTTGTCAATGTCGGTTCTTTTGCGCTGATTGTTTAAGAATTTAGGGCAGATAGTGAGAGAGAGAGAGAGTTACAGAGATACATTGAAAACCAATTTTCTTTTTGGCTATTAATGATTTATTAAATAACGGATAAAAAATAAAGGAGAAATTACTAAAAATCCAATTACTAAAAATCTAATATTTATGTTTAATTTAAAATCATTAACGGATTAATCCCACTACCATTCCCCCCAACCCTATTCTCAAGTCGGTGTGCAGCGATGGTGACGACAACAACGATTGGGGGGGGGGGGGGAAACCATGGTCCATGAGTGGCGTACGGTAGTTGGAGGAGGTGGAGAAAGCCAATGAAGGAAAGAGGGAGGAGAAGAGAGAGAAGGTGGATAGGGAAGCGGCAGAGGATGGATGGTGGTCAGGGAGGGAGAAGGAAAGAGAGATAAGGTCAAGGGAGTCGTGGTGGTGGCTGTTGTGATAGCTGCTATGGTGGTGTGTGACGACGATGGAGGAAGGGTGGAGGGAAGGAAGTGGAGAGATAAAAGAGAAATCAAATGGAGGCAGTGGAATTAAAAGTTCAAAAAAAATGATATATATAGGTGGTGGTGAGATTACGATTCTCACAAATTTTAGTAGTAAGATTAATAGAGGGGGTGGGGCGCTGTTATACTCGATTTTTTTTACTATTTCAAAATACAGTCAGTCATATAAAAAGGACGTCAAAGAAATAAAAATATATATATATGTCACAACACCAATATCCCACCAAAAAGTTAATAGTAGATGAAATATCTACTGTAACTCGTGACAAAACAGGAAAACAGATAACACTACTCAATGACTAGTCTTCCTCTAGTGAGAAGTACCATTTTGGCATCGGCACATGAAATATCCCACAACTTAATGAATTGTACTATCATCTCCCAAACATTCTTATAAACCATAGTCCCCCTAAATAGAAAGTGATTTTGGAAAGAGCCCATGTTACTATTGAAATAAGGAGTTGTAAGACTTTAGTTTTTCACGCTCTTATCCTCACGAATGTGGAGCTTTTTCCCAGCCTGCCATAGATCATTTATAGATAAGAAGCCTACCTCGATCATAGTCGCCTCCATCAGGTGGTGCCCAATCTAGGGATAGCCCTGAGATTAGTGAATTCAGATGGGCCCTAGATCCAACTTATAAAATAGGGCCCCAATGGATTTACATTAAAAAAAATTTGAATGTAAAAAAAATATTTTCAACAAGGTTAAAACAAAAATGTCTAATAAAAAATGAATAATAATAAACTTAAAAAATTTATGTTTCAAAAAAAACAAAAAAAAAATAAAAAAAAACAAAAAAGGAAAAGAAAAGGCAAAAAGCAAAAATTGGAAAATCTAAACCATATTCAAATAGGAAAAATTCTTTTTTTTTTTTCATAAAAAGAATAAAACATCCTTAAATCAAGGGATTTAATGTTAAACAAATCATTTGTTTTTATAAAAGATAAATAAATCCTATAAAATAGAAATAAAAAATATGGATAAGATTTTAAAAAATTAAATAAATGAATGGATATGTTTAAATTTAAAAATTCTTAATATATTAAAAAAAACATCTTAGATTTTGGGGCCTTTTTGGGAGGGGCCCTAGGCAGCCTTGGTGGCCTCTGCCCAGGGCCAGCCCTGTGCCCAATCCGTGTGGCCAATGGACAATCCAACACAATATGACGAGTGGTCCCTTCCCCATCTCTGAATTCCCTGCACATTTGATACGTCATATCCTCATTGGGTGTTGATTCTGAGGAATGGGAGATGGATTTGGGAGAGGGATTTGGGAGATGAGTTTCCATGGATGAACCATAAAAGGCTAGTCTTATTTTTTAGACTTACAAGAGGGATAAGAAGTAAATATTTATTTTTGCCAATTAAGATTAGTCGCAAGACGTCTAATGTTTATTTAAGGCTACGTTTAAATTTAAGGTTGAAATGCTAAAATTATTAAAATGTTATATTCTTTAAAAAAACATTGTTTTATTATATTTTCAACAAGAAGATTTTTTTGACATAAAAAAAAAGATGTTTGAAAAGCTAAATGCTAAAATTATATTTGAATCTGAATTTGAGAATTTTTAATTTTTTAAACTCAGAATTTATCTAAATTCATATTCAAATGGGATAAGGCTAAAAAATATAAATAAAATAATAGTAGCGTAAACATAAAAAATAAATAATATAAGTAGGATTGGTAAACAAGCCAAGTTTTGACATATTCAAGTTCGACTCGTTTATAAACGAGTCGAGCCGAGCCGAGCTCATGAGCTTTAACGAGCCTAGCATTCTTCTTCATTTTAGGGTTTTCAGGAGATTGAAAACAAAATTTTAGCTTAAATGAGCTAAATTCATGAGCCTAAACGAGCATAACTTTGCATTGATTTAATGTTTTGATTTTACAAATAAGTTGAGTCAAACTTCAACTAAATTTTTTGTAACACAAATAAGTCTAGTTTGAACACAAAATGAAGCTTGATCTAGATCCCGAGCCTAACCGAGCTTTAAAAATTATTCAAACTCGTTTATTTGTCTAATTGAACGAGCATGAACAAGCTCAATCCAAGCCGAGCCCGAATCGAATCCGAGCGGCTTGGTTCGTTTACAAGCCCTAAATATAAGTATGTTAGATTATCATAAAATCATTATATCTCTAATTAAATAAATATTTAAAACCATACAAAATAATTTTTTTAATAACATCCAAATTTTTAAATTTAAAATTATAGACAAGTCTTTTGGTGGTTTTGAGAGTGACTCCACTTCCACCACAGAGTTGCACCACCACAAGACTTAAACTTCCACAATTCCCTTGGAATTCAATCATACGTTGATTGGCCCGAATTAACTTTGGTGCTTCCTCCTCAAATTTGGTCACGAACCGCTCCAAGAATTGCTTCTCATTCAGATTCAATGCAGTAATCCATTTCACATCCTTCTTGATCAAACCTTAGAATAACCCTCTTCTCCAAGCTATAACATAGAAAAATCGAGCAACTAGAAATGGAGGATGGCTCCCACCCCAAATCCTTGACAAAGAATTCAAAACCCCTCTGAATCCTTTTCTCCGAAATCAACATACTGATCACCTGAACGCATCGAAGACCACACCTTCCAACCAACCGAAGCACCTGTAGAGCTCAAGTTTACCATCCCAAGTGGATTTACTGATCCCCACCTTGGCTCTGATCGCTTTAAAAACATGTTCTCTTCAAAAGGATCGATTCCCAATCAAAGGACGGCCGCCACAGCCTCCCGAAACCTAGTGGGCAACATCATACAGAGCGAATTGGGATACATGATGATAAGCCTGTAAACCTGTGAAACAGGCATATACCATGCTCCCGCAAAATTGAGATGTTGGGCATTAGTTTTTTGGGTTAAAGACATAGGAAAACTCGTATAAGCCCTATTAAAATTAGGATAAATACGAGTCTATGAAAACTCACAAAAATCTGATTATCATCCCTGAGTTAAATTTCTATCAAACTTAACGTAATATTCTCAGAATATTTCATCACATATAATTATATAGACATTGAAGTCCCTATAAACAGTCATAAAGACAAATTAGTTCCTACAAAAGATAAAATTACCCCTGAAAAACTTTTACATTAAATTGTGTACACATTGCAGTTCTTATAAACAATCATAAAGACAAATTAGTTCCTGTAAAAGATAAAATTGCCCCTGAATTTCTACATTTAATTGGATAGACAATATAGTCCTTATAAACAATCGTAAAGACAAATTAGTCCCCATAAAAGACAAAAATGCCCCTGAAAGATTTTTATATTTAATTGTGTAGACATTACAATTTTTATAAACAATTATAAAGACAAATAATATAATGTCTTAAACACAATTAAATGTAAAAATCCTTCAAGAGCATTTTTGTCTCTTACAGATACCAATTTGTCTTTATGATTATTTATAAAGACTGTAATGTCTATCCAATTAAATGTAAAAGTCTTTCAGGAGAAATTGTCTTTTACAGGGATTAATTTGTCTTTATAATTGTTTATAATGACTGCAATGTATACACAATTTAATGTAAAAGTTTTTCAAAAGTAATTTTATTTTTTGTAGGAGCTAATTTGTCTCTATGACTGTTTATAGGGACTTTAATGTTCACATAATTATATGTGATAGAATATTATGAGAATATTCCGTTAAGTTTAGATGGAAATTTAACTCAGGGATGATAATTGAGTTTTTGTGAGTTTTCAAGGACTCGTTAACATGTCTCAAATTTAGTAGGGATTTATATGAGTTTCGGGACTTAGATGTTTTAACCCTAGATTTTTCTCATGGAATGAGTTCAGGAGATACGCCCAGCGGTTAACGGCCGCAATGACATCCTTTTGGGAGCCAATAACGCCTTCAAGGAATTCAAAGGAAGGCGTTATTTGATTCTCCAGGCTGCAAGCCAAGATTGTGGGTTCTCTGGAGAGAAGCTTGACAAGTTGGGGATTCGAGAAACCAAACCTGGTCAGGAAGTCTATCCTGGGCTTTAGAATACTCTCTGGATGGAGCGTGACCAACTGCGGTCTTCTAGCGATCGCCTTTGCAATGTGGGTCTGATCAAAACCATAATCTTGTAATCCACGAAATCTTGGATCTGAAGGTGTTTTGATAAAACTATAAAATTAAGTTATTTCAGCCTAAAAAGGGTTACAATAATATGGTCTGAAGGGATCACCATCACTCAAACGTGACAAAATAGCTATGCAAGTATGCCAAAATAACTTATGATATAAATAGAGATTGGGTGACAGAAAAGAGACAATTACATATATCATGATTCAAGTATTTCTTTGGGAGAAAAAAAATGACCATACACCTCCAAACCGATTCAAATAGATAAATAGACTATTGTTCCCTATGGAAAGCTGCAAGAGTCATTCACAAGTGACTGATTATTGAAAGAAAGACACCAGTTCCACTTGCACCACCTACAAACCTTCACAACATGGTCAAGCTTAGACGGGATTAAGTTGCTTTAGACTTTAGTTCCCTTGGATTCTATCGTATGTTGATATGTCCACATTAACTCTGGCGCTTCCTCCTTGTATTTGGTAACGAACCTCTCCAAGAATTGCTTCTCCCTCCATATCAATGCATTATTCCATTTCATGTCTTTCTTGATGAGACCCTTAGACAAGAGGACCTGCAGCGCCGAACACCTCGGAATAACCCTCTTCTCCAAGTCAAGAGATAGAAGAACTGGACATCCAGATAAGGAAGATGGATCCCAACCCAATTTACCAATGAAAAATTCAAACACTCTCCTGATCTTCTTCTCCGAAAGCAGCATGCACGTGGGATGCTTTCTGAACGCTGACAGGAGGTCATCTTTTGACCAGCCAAGGTTCCTGTAGATCTCAGACTTATCTTCCCAATTAGTTTTACTTATCAACACGGTTCTCACAGCTTCAGCAAATGTTATGCTCAAAGGATTGAAGCCCATTCCATGGATGGTCACCACAGCCGCGCGAAACGTATTGGGATCCTTCATACAGATTTAAAACGAATTTTGAAACTTGGGAAGCAGGCACGCCATGATCCCGCAAATAGGAGATGTTGAGCCTCAGCCTTTTTAGAGAATATGAGTGGAGGAGATCCATCGAGCGGTTGACGGACGCAATGACGTCCTCTTGTTTGCCAATGACACCTTCCAGGAATTTGAAGGAAGGGATTATTTGGTTCTCTAGGCTCTGACACAAGACTTTGGGACTTCTGGAGAGGTTCTTGACTAGTTGGGAACTTGAGAATCCATACCTGGTGAGGAAGTCCATCTTGGGCTTCAAAATCCTCTCCACATGGAGCGAGAGTAACATCGGCTGTCGAGTGATCACCTTCGCGATGTGGATCTGATCGAGACCATGATTCCGAAAGAAATCGAGGACCAAGTCGGCATTTTTGGTGGTTTTGAGAGTGACCCACTTGGATGCTCTGAGAGCACCTTCTGGGGACAGCCCACACGAACTGGTTAGGTAAGAGACGGTGAAGGATTTTGGGTCTGTGGGTGTTGATTTGGAGATGTTGGATATCGATTTGGGAGATGGGTTTCCATGGATGAAGCATAAAAGGGTGGTCTTTGGTGTTGGTGATGATGGTCCTCCTCCATGAGTGCTCACTCGGAGGAGCTTTTCACGGAGAAGCCTCAACATGGGAACACAAGTCTACAAAGGGCAGATGTGAAGTCTTTTTATCGGGTTTATTAGGGCACCAAGTTAAGGGATCCTACGACTATCTAAGCCAGTCAATTATCCTAAAATAATTCAAATCCGACCAAATCTGTATCTAAAAAATAAAATTTATAGGATATTTGAAGATCCAGAGTGTCGACATAGATGATCCAAAAATATCTATATCCCATATATATATATATATATATATATATATAGTCGCGATTACGTGCGGTGTGCGGTCGGTGCGGTTTACGACGTGGGCCGTCCGATCGCGGGTCCATCGCATCCAACGGTCGACGTGAATCGCACTCGACCGTCCGATGCGATGGACCCGTGATCGACGGCCCGTGATCGCGCACCGCACCGACCGTAAACCGCACGTAATCGGCTCCTATATATATATATATATATATATATATATATATATATATATATATATATATATATATATATATATATATTGTTTATATTTGTTATCTTTTAAGATTAATCATAATCATAATATGTTATATTATCATTAAATTTTAATGTATGATACCTATAATAGAGAATAAACCTTAAAATCTCAATTTTAATTTTTATATCTCTCTAATATATCATTTGGTTATCCAATTTAATGTTAATATTAGGATATGCCAACTATCCAAAAAATATCCATATCCCATATCCAATCCGTATTCGAAGATATTCGAATCCGAAAATTAACATCCGTATCTGAGTCCGAAAGTTCGGATACGGATATTAACGTATCCAATCCGTATCCGTTTAATTGACAGGTTTACCTATAAGTTTTATTTATTTACAAGGAAAAATCCATATAGCTCACTGTAAACTGATCGAAATTCATATAATCCCCCGACTTTTCTTGAAATCTATATAGGCTTACATATGAGTTTTATTTATTTATAAGGAAAAATCCATATAACCCATTATAAACTGACCGAAATCCATATAAACCCTTTATTTTTCTTGAAGTCCATACAAACCTAAACCACCCTGATAACACCTCGCACACGGACAACCTCCCCTGTCTCCGACGACGACGCGCCACCTGTTTAGAAGGACCAACATGAGTACATTTTAACTTCCCTACTTTTTCATATCCAAAAATTTGGGGTGTGTTAAGGTCTCACAGCTAGTCATACCTGCAGGGTGTTGTGGGCTATTAGGCTATAGTTAGCTAGGGCCTAGGAGCGTTGGGGTATTTAATGTGGAAAACTGTCAAACTGTTATTGCAAACATATAAGAATCTGCAACTTCAGCAAAAACTTACCCAGATTTATATAGCCCGGGGATGATCTTCCTTATTTTTCTCAAAAACATAAAAATAGGAATGATATAGAACAACAATGAGTAATGACAATTCACTGCACCATTCAGCAACGAAAGCAAAATAGGGAAGTGGGAACTCCTGCACAGCTCATAATTAAACAGACTTAACAAAAGCCAATAGATATTGTCCACAGGTAAAGGTCCCTATGACAATTTAGAGACAAGCCAAACTACAGACACTGAGCCATGCATCACAAAACTTGGCTGCTTCTGAACAACCTAACTGATGATTCATCTAAATTTAGAACATACCACCAAAATGATAATATTGTGAAAATGCACGACAATAGAGACAATGTGTGCAACGATTGGATCATGAAACTTATTTACCTGTGATAATGCATGACTTTCAGCTTGCTGGTTTTTGAATAATATTCTCAGTGTCTGGGTTCGCTTATAAAAGTACTCTGTTTGGTCCTCTTTATACAAATGAGTGGAATTGAGAGGCGCAAAGGTGTGACGTACAAAGATTGTTGCAATGAGGGTTCAGACAAGAAGAGTAACTTCTAGCATGTTCACTGGAAGGGAATACATACAAACAGTTGGAAATCATATATTAACTGCTCAGGTGATATTTTGTAGGGTCTAACATATAAGAGAGGGTATATTAATCAACTTGATCTTTTTTGACGCCATTGTAAGATAAAGTTTTCTACACTCAAAACAGGTTCTAACATGATAAATTAAAAAAAGTTTATTTAATAAACTTACCTTATATATAAGAATGTATATAATTGCCGGCAAACTGCCCACCCACAAGGTCTGTAAGCAATATGATTCATTATTCATGGCTGGATCTATAGATCCCAAAAGACAGAAATGACCAGTAGCCATTCAGCGGAAACATGAAAGCTAAGTTCAAACGCTACATCTTGAACCTGAAAGAGCAAAAGAATTTGAATATTGACTATGATCTCATAAAAACCAGGGTGCAAGAACACCTTGATTTGAATTTTTTCATGGAATCGAGTCAATCGTAGGTTTTTCACAAGACAATTGTTGTGATCACATGTCCAAAAGGAACATCATCACTTAATGTGCCAAATAAGCTACATCAATCCATCAACATGACCTAGCCATGGTATCGGTAGAGTTTGGGCAGCAGAATTATGTACATAATGTAATTCATTTAACGTATTTGTTCTGTTTGCAGCTAGAAAAGTAACAACCGCATACATTACAGGGTTCAAGTTAAATTTGCTTCTTTGGGAGAAAAAATGAATATCATAAACCACCAAACAGATTCCAATAGATGGAAGAAAAAAAATGAAGTTCCCCTATGAAATCTGCAGATGTTTTAGTCATAAATGAATCACTTGCCTACAAAAAAGAAAGAGATCATTCGCACAACCTACAAACCTTCACAACATGGTCAAGCTTAGATGGGATTAAGTTGATTTGGTTCAATTGGTTTATGTCATACCTTGATATGCCCGCATTCACTCTGGCGCTTCCTCCTCATACTTGGTCACAAACCTCTCCAAGAATCGCTTCTCGCTTGGTATCAACGCATAAATCCATTTCATGTCCTTCTTGATCAGACCCTTTGACAAGAGGACCTGCAACACCAAACATCTCGGAATAACCCTCTTCTCCAAGTCAAGAGATAGAACAACTGGACATCCAGATAAGGAAGATGGCTCCCAACCCAATTCACCAAAGAAAAATTCAAACTTTCTCTTAATCATCTTCTCTGAAAGCTGCATGCACATGGGCTGCTTCTTGAATGCCGAAAGGAGGTCATCTTCGGACCAGCCAAGGTTCCTGTACAGCTCAGACTTCTCTTCCCAATTAGTTTTACTTCTCAACAATGTTCCGACTGCTTCAACAAACATTGTGCTCAAAGGATTGAAGCCCATTCCATGGATGGTCACCACAGACATGCGAAACCTATCAGGATCCGCCATACAAAACATGTTGGGACGCCTTAAAATAAATTTTGAGATATGGGAAGCAGGCACGCCATGGTCCCGCAAATAGGAGATGTTGGGCATCAGCCTTTTCAGAGACAACCTAAACATGGGTAACGGCACCGACGGGAAAGACTCCGATTTTTTTGGGGGTGGGGGGAATTAGGGGAAACAACAATTACTCGAGACTCGGAGACTACTACTATATTTTTGAGGCCTCCTAAAAAAAATTATTTTATTTTTATACAATTAAAAAACTTTATTTAATTTACACCATTTCTTATTTTATTTCTTAATTTGGGATGGAGCATAAACCATAGATAGGAGATAATACAGTAGAATAGCCCCCATACAGCTGTTTGTTTGACAAGAATAAACATTGATAACTATGTCTGGATAAGCTAGGATAAAACTTGATAACTATTATCAGAAAAAGCTAGAATTACACATTTTAAAAACTGTCACATCTATCATATCGCACACACATCTTTCATACTTATTCTCAAACACAAATAATTTATTCAGGGATATAGTTGTCATTTAAAAAGTTATAAACTCTTATCCATCTATTATTAATCATTTATCCTTATTTTATCCAAAGTAAATCAAAAAACAAAAAGATTAATTTTACGTTTTCCAATGAGAATAACAAAAAAGACAACCAAACAAAAATTTACCTATTCAGCATGGATTGTTATCTATCCTAGTATAGCTATGAAGAACGAATGACCTTATGTCACACCCCAAATGGGGGGTAAGTCTTTCAGAAAGGTCAAAACACCCTCAGCTCCGGTTTGGATGTGGAATAGATCATTCTTTTCTCACTTTCAAATATTTATTTTTATAATGTAGAAAACCATATTTTTTTATTCGTATAAAATATAAATTTTAAACCAAATATGATTAATCAACAAATATAATATAATTTAAACGTTGAAGATTTTTATTTATATTTTGATTACATTGATGTAATAAAATTATAATAAATATTCTATGTAATAAAGTCATAGATAAACTCAATGTAATAAGTCATCTCCAGTGTACTTTTTTTAAAATGCTAATGTGACAACACACAAAAAAGGTTTTGTTAGTATTTATAATAAAAATCAGTTTGATAAAAAAAATCAGGAATTATTTTTTGGGGAAAAAGTCTCCATTGAGTTTGTCTAGATAATTTTACAAAAATGAATTACATTAACAATGAATTAAATGCATTCATTTTTTTACGTTTTTTTTATAATAAAATATATACTAGCATAATTTAATATATAGTGGTATGCATAGAGTTTTCAATAAGATTTCATTTTGGGGTAGAATTGATGGACAATCATAATCAATGGATAGGAAATTCTCAGGATAAATACATGATACACAAAGACTACAATTGGTGGTTATAGCATCACACAGTGGATGCTCAAAAGACATCATGAGTAAGAATGCTCAAAAGGTGAAATCATGTGATTTTTGCTGATCCAGAGGCTAGTTACCAGGGAATACCATGTGAAATGGAGGCCTCAGGCACCCTCAGATTTGCCCTCTATTTTGTGTGGAGTATCATAGGGACTATAGCGAACAAGATGATGTGATTTCAGTCAATGCAAGACTTGTGGGAGGCCACAACACGCAAGGAGGGAGATAAGAGTAAGTCGAATAAGGTTCCCCTATATTTATTTCTAGTGTGCACATGAGCTAGTTTGGAGATCAAGGAACAAGATGGTGTTCAAAGGCACAAATTTTTTACTTCGAGGACCTATGGGGGCTGCGAGACAAAACATTAAAGAGTGGAGCTCCGGTTTGGCTGGGGTTGCAGACATATAGGTGAATGAGGAGGAGCTCAGAATCATATGATGAATCTCTCTCGTGATAGCGAAACTGGGATGAATAATGTTTTACGAGTCATCGTTGGAGGAAAACATTGAGGAATGTGTTCTAATTCTCTAAGTAAATCATTGAGGAAATGTGTTAATGTGTTCTAATTCACTAAGTCCATGGTTATATTTCGGAGTGTAACAATTTTCCTATTCAAAATTATATATTTCTATTACTTAACTGACCTATTTTTCATTTATATTTTTCTCTCCTAATAAATTTTGATGGTTGTTTGGTCAATCTTTAATCATGTCCAGATTTAATCAAATTTGTCCCCTGACTGCAACACGTGCAAGATGAATTCAACTGGAATATATTATACTCAGTACCCTTTGTAGAGTGTACGGTTTTAATTTTTTGAAAATATAAGTTGTTCACATATTTTTACAATAATGAATTACATACACAAGGAATTAAATGCATACATTTTTTACATTTATTTTTTATAATAGAGTATATAGTGCGTTAGGTAACATGGTGTAACCACGCCCTTCAACTGCTGCTTCCTTGAAACAGATTCTAATGAAAACTGAAGAATCTTGTTTATGATACTTCCATTGCAAGCAAATCTATGGGTCTGCAACAACTTGCAACATCCACAGGTATATAAGTAGTATAATTTTGTAGACATAGTTCAGACCAAGAAGTCTATAGAGGATGGTATAAAATTCAACACAGATGAATTTCAACCTGCTTTGGAGAGAGTTTGCTTGAGATTGAGTGCCAGTCTAAATGAAACAATAAGGAACACACCACTAGTTGATTTGCCAACTTATATTTTCTCTCAAGTAAATGAAGGCATCATAATTTTCAAAGAAAATTGATTGATTGCAAGAACCTACAACAATAGAACTAACAGGAAACACAAGTATCTAGAAGGAAACAGAGGGTCAAAGAAATTTTTTCAAAACTTCATATGCAATCATGCATTGCAAAAATCATATGGAAATTTTCATTGCATTTGTTACCCTCCATAAAAAAGCCAACAATCTGAACAGTATAACCTTTTTCTCATGTTTCTCTTGGCAAACTTCACTACGTTTCTGCTTTCCAGCAATGTAAGATTCTTCTTAGCAAACATGAAATAATGTGAAATAATGTGAATTTGGACATCCATGGGTTTAATTTCCCAATTTTCACCAACCAGCATATCCAATGCCAACGGTGACATTTTTTGGTGATGAGGAATTAACATTAGTTGGAAAACCCCATATGAACAGAATCACCCACAAAACTCTATGCCAAGGGATTTGAGCTCGAGACCTATGGGACCAATCCATGGCTCCAGTCAAAGAGCCAGGTTTACAATAACATTTTAGCCTATGCTAACACGGAAAAACAAAACAAAGTGACTTCGAGTGAAATTGGACTTTGAAAATAAAGTTACAATTAAAAAACATTGAAATAACAACTTTGTCAACTCAACTTGGAAAAGGTTTTTTGAGAGGTGAGGACCAAAGACAAGGTTCTTTAAAAAAGGTACTATGTTGGATAGTCATGTGAGATGTTAAATCTGGGTTTGTGATTGGAATACGGCTTCAAGTAGTTTATCAACAACCATTTGGAAAGACTCATACATGCAGAATGCTAAAATTTAAATCTTCACATTTAAATACAAATTCCTTCAAAATCTCAATTTAAGCAAGGAAAATCTAGAAATATGCCACCAAGACTGATTTCATAGAAAGTCACAGATTTAAATCAAGGAGAATAAGCATCTAGAACCACACATCAGTCCAATAACAGAATGTCAAAAGAAAATTTCCACAAATGTAATCTCAAATACTCATCGACAACTTTTGTCTGCATTCTTCGTCTTCCAAGTGGAATTCAACAACTTCAACAAATATAACCTCCTCATTGTAAGCAATGAATCCGATGAAGACATAGAATCAATCACTTGACCATGTTATATGATTATTACATGAATTGTTTCATGATGGAAGTATCTTGTAATCCACCAAGTTTGCATCTTGGGTCTGAAGGCGTTTTAGGGAACAAGAACATTGGTTATTTCAACCTAAAAAATGTTCTGATAATATAGTCATCATCACTTAATGTGACAAAATAGCTACACTGATATGTCAAAATGACTTGTCATTATATAAGTAGAGATTGTGTGGCAAAAAAGTAACAACTACATGAATCATGATTCAAGTAAATTTGGTTCTTTGGGAGAAAAAAGCAATACCATTCTATATGAAAAGACTGCAAGAGTCATAGTCACAAGTCACTGATTACTGAAAGAAAGACACCAGTTGCACCACCTACAAACCTTCACAACATAGTCAAGCTTAGACCGGATTAAATTGCTTTAGACTTTAGTTCCCCTGGATTCTGTCATACCTTGATATGCCCGCATTAACTCTGGCACTTCCTCCTCATACTTGGTCACAAACCTCTCCAAGAATCGCTTCTCGCTCGGTATCAACGCATAAGTCCATTTCATGTCCTTCTTGATCAGACCCTTAGACAAGAGGACCTGCAGCACCGAACACCTTGGAATAACCCTCTTCTCCAAGTCAAGAAATAGAAGAACCGGACATCCAGATAACAAAGACGGATGGCAACCCAATTCACCAACAAAGAATTCAAACCCTCTCTTGATCTTCTTCTCCGAAATCTGCATGCATTTGGGTTGCTTTTTGAATGCTGAGAGGAGGTCATCTTCGGACCAGCCAAGGTTCCTGTACAGCTCAGACTTCTCTTCCCAATTAGTTTTACTTATCAACAATGTTCCGACTGCTTCAACAAACATTGTGCTCAAAGGATTGAAGCCCATTCCATGGATGGTCACCAAAGACGTGCGAAACCTATCGGGATCCACCATACAAAACATGTTGGGACGCCTTAAAAGAAATTTTGAGACATGGGAAGCAGGCACGCCATGGTCCCGCAAATAGGAGATGTTGAGCTTCAGCCTTTTAAGAGAATATATGTGGAGGAGATCCATCGAGCGGTTGACGGACACAATGACGTCCTCTTGTTTGCCAATGACACCTTCCAGGAATTTGAAGGAAGGGATTATTTGGTTCTCTAGGCTCTGACACAAGACTTTGGGACTTCTGGAGAGGTTCTTGATCAGTTGGGAACTTGAGAATCCATACCTGGTGAGGAAGTCCATCTTGGGCTTCAAAATCCTCTCCACATGGAGCGAGAGTAACATCGGCTGTCCAGTGATCACCTTCGCGATGTGGATCTGATCGAAACCATGATTCCGAAAGAAATCGAGGACCAAGTCGGCATTTTTGGTGGTTTTGAGAGTGACCCACTTGGATGCTCTGAGAGCAGCTTCTGGGGACAGCCCACACGAACTGGTTAGGTAAGAGACGGTGAAGGATTTTGGGTCTGTGGGTGTTGATTCGGAGATGCTGGATATCGATTTGGGAGATGGGTTTCCATGGATGAACCATAAAATGCTAATCTTTGGTGTTGGTGATGATGATCCTGCTCCATGAGTGCTCACTCGAAGGAGCTTTTCACGGAGAAGCCTCAACATGGGCACTCTCACCGCAAAGAAGAGCCGATGAAAGAAAGGCCAAATTTTGTGTTTAGAGCGGACAATGGGGCGGCTATACCACACCCATAGTTGAGTACCCCACACCTTAAAAAATTACAAAAAAAAAGTTACTCTATATTTTAAAAACAGAAAACCACCCTATCATATTCCACCTCATTTAAACAGTGCTCACCCCTATACTTTCACCCCATAAGAAACCACAAGACCACCCTCTCCACCCTCAAAACTCAAATACAGAAGAACAAAATCATTCCCAAGCCCTCTTGGCGCATCTCTCTCGTCTTGACAGCTCTACTTGTCGGCCGGCCACTTCTCCGGTGACTAATTTCGTCATCCCTTCCATCCACCTTCACCGACGATCTCTTCGGCGGTCATCAAATTGTTTGCACTTGAAGAGCGAAACCCTAAATGGCGCCTATTTTGCATAGATGATTCAAATAGAATATTTTTAGATGTGATGTGTTATATGGATCTCTTTAATACAAGATTCATTTTGTAATTGTGGTTTAGTTAAGTCATGCAGATCATTTGGTAAGTTTTGCACCTGGTTCGATTTACGTCCATAAAATGTAGTTGATGGGAAATGGAGGTTACAAGTGTTGTGTGGGCTTCACAACCATCTCTTAATCATTAATTTTGAGGAATTTTGAGGGTCATTCATTTGCCGGAAAGCTACTTGATGATGAAGTCCAGAAAATGTCAATTTTAAACTCCCAGATCGACCCGTTCTAGTCGATCATTGAATCAGCCAGTCGAACCTGTTTGACTAGAAACTACCGTGTGTAAACTCCCAGATCGACATATTTCAATCGACCATTGCACCACTGGTTCGATTGAAACCTGTTGAACCTATCTAGAACCTACTGGCCCCTACTAACCAATGTTCGACAAGAAACTTTCACATTTAAACTCCTAGGTCAACCCATTCCAATCAATCATTGGACCACTGGTTCGACTATGACCTGTCGAACGGGGTCCAAAACCTACTACGGCCTTACTCACCTAAGTTCGACCAAAAATGCCAATTTTAAACTCTCAGGTCGACCCGGTCTAGTCGATCATTGAACCACATATTCGACTAAGACTTGTCAAACCCGTTCGACCAGAAACTGTCGTGTGTAAACTCCCAGGTCGACCTATTCCAGTCGACCATTGCACCACTGGTTCGATTAAAACTTGTCGAACCTATCTAGAACCCATGCAAGAAAACATATTTCCACTTCTCAATTCACATATAACACTCACAAAATAGAAAATTCGTTCCATAAATAAAAAACCCACAATCCAATATGCAAAACAGAACTAACAAAAATCAAAAAAAAAAAAAGAAAGAAAGAAAATCCTTGCAGCCTTTTATTCTGGGGTAAGGCTGCTGTCCAATTCCTTCATTGCGGCGCAGGCGGACTCCTCGCTCTCAAAGTACACAAACCCAAAACCAATGTTACAAACCAATAACAATTCAACAAATGCTTCGAATCATTTTGAATAAAACAATCACTTTTATTCATTGTTCATTCAATTCCATTCATTCAAGATTTGTCTCTGTTTCAAGAAAGGAATACATGTATTCTTTAATAACACCTAGGGTTTGAAAAGAAAAAACACATACATGTTGTTTCTAATAACACCTAGAATTTGCAAAATATAGTCACAAACAAATGAAAATCATGCAAATCTTGATAATCAAGGGTTTAATAGCAAAAAAAAAAATCATTTATAACCTAGGGTTCTATGAAAAAGAACATGACAAAGAAGAGGAATAACAGAATAGTACACAAATAATATCAATAGGTTGTTCGGGGGTTACCTTTCCGGCAACCAGAGGTGGCGCGGGGGGTGGTTTCGTTGGGGGTTCAGTTGATTCACAGGATGGAGTCCGGACGATCTTGTTAGAGAGGATCTCAAGGGTTTTACACAGGGGGTTCTTGGATAAGAATAGAAAGAGGGAGTAAAGTATGTTTTGAGGGCTTGGGATGGGATTCCACTTACATGCCTCATCATTATAAGGGGGTGGATTTAGGGACTTTCAAAAATTGATGGGGTGAATCAGCAAATTGGTGTGGGGTTCTCATTTAGAGGTGTGGGTGTATCCGCCCCCGCGGACAATAGTTTAATTTTTATTTTTATTTTATTTTTTGGACTTATGAGAGGGATAAGAAGTAAATATTTATGTAAATTGAGATTCAAATTTTCATTTCTGTTTTTCTTCTTTAATAAATTTAATAGTTACTCAAATCCATGACCCCACCCGTTTAAAAACAGAAAATTTTATATTCTGAAATGAGAGGAACCCACCCTTTGCTGCGTGCACTGACCTCCACGCCTCCATCTCCTTCCACTCCGCAATCCATTCTCCCGATCCACCACCCCGGACCTGTACGTCTCCGCCTAGAACTTCATGAACCATGAGAACGAGTGCCCGTCCGCCACCACGTGGTGCAGCGACACCCCCACCGAGAACCCGCCCCTGAAACCTGTCACCTTCACCACCAGCTCCGCTCGGGGAGCCACCCCGCGTCGAGGCGCCCGTAAGCCTCCCACCTATGCTGCGCGTGGTCCTCGTCCGACTCAGCCACGATGAAGTCAAGCCCTACACCACCGCCGACGCAGTCGATGATGAGGTTGCACGAGTCGGGGGAGAGGGAGAGGGTGTTGGAGAGGATCTTATGCTTGATTGTTTTAATTTCTATTAACACAACAGCATCAACACTCTGGTTTTTCATTCTGTTTTTGAGACTACTAGTTTTATTTGTTTGTTGTGGATATTTTTTTAGGAACAAGTACTAAAATTGTAGTTACTTTTAAATATTGTTTTAGATGCTTGTATACTCTTCGATATGGTTCGATACCACTGAATTTTTCAAATTGTTAATTTTTTGGGACCTCTGTTCTTGTGAGTTTTGTGCTCTGCTTTTTTGGGAATTTTGGTATTGTTTGAAGATCAAAGCATAGTCTAGTTTCATTAGAGATCATATGTTTTCAGTTTCTCATAATACTTCTATTACATGGTTCTTGGAGGTTTTTTTGGTAGGTAAGGGGTGGTCTGGGTGGAAGGTGTGGAGGGAGAGGGAGGACTTTGAGTGAGTGGACGATGGAGGAGAAATGAGTGTGGGTTCGATGGAAGAGGAAGTGTTGGACGGGACGGATTTGAACTCAAGAAGACGTCGAGGAAGGAGAGCTCGAATTCAAAAAGTAAAATTTCAACTTTTTAATGGGGTGGGGTGAGGACCTACTGGGGTGGAAATAACGGCCCCCATTTAAATAAGCATATCAATATATTTTAATTTTAATAATTCATATATATTTATTATATTTATCTCAATTGATTTCTATACGGTCATTATTATTACATTAAGAAAAACATATTACATGATATATAAATTATTTACATAACCACATATATTAAATAGAATGAGTTTTTTATATGTTCAAAATATTTTATAAATATTTAGTCTATATTGTATTATTTAAATCAATACTATAGTTATCTTGTATATTTAGGTCCATTTATGTATATTTGACATGTGTATAAAGTAGTATAAAATTATAAATAAAAAAAGTTTGATGAGACTGCAAATGGGACGAGTGCGTCACCTCATGTAAATATGTTGATATGACAATTGCCATTTTTTATTTGCCTAGATGAATTTGGTAGGAAAATGTAAGATCACCTAATTAGAATTGCAATTCAATTTACTTTTACAATCCGATATTAAAATAAAAACCGATAAAACCAATCAGGTTGAACCGAAAACTTTTGTGAACCAGATGTGAGTTAATTAAACGTACCTATTCTATATCCACAAGAACTATGATTAATTATTTGTTAAAATATTATATCTAATACAAAATTTAGATTTAAGAAATTCCATGGTACAATTTTAAAATCTTACTTAGAAAGTATTCAAATTTAAGATTTGATAATTATGTAAAGATTTTCTAAAACATTTCATTTTTCTATAAATTTAGTTATTTAGTAATGATAATTAAATTTTTTTATTATACTGTGACAATGTTGCTATTCAAATCAAGTTAACCCTAACATTTGAATTAATGACCCTTAAATCTATGTTCAATTTTTAGGTTCAATGAACGTTTCAGTTTTTAAAACATTGTTATTCGTCTCAGTTTGGATGATTGTCTCTTTAACCAAGGCTTTTCCTGCATTACTACATTTAAAAAAAAAACAAAAATACAAATGGGAACCTTCCAGCAGGATGTATCTGGTATTTATGATGATCAACCATCATTTTCTTTCTGATTTTTTCCCTTAGAACAACTATGCCATTCTGTTCTCTCTCAAGAATATAAATGCTCAGGAAGATAATTTATTGCCAAATCACAAATGTAACATTTATGATCTATGTGTAATGTGTTTAACATCCTAAATTACGTCAACCAGCCTATCCAATAACCCTACATCCCTCCCTGAATCTCGAAGAAGAATATACATCAATTGCCTGACTCAAGTTATTGACAATATTCTTGGAAGCAATAAAAGACATGAATCAATGAGGAAATGTTGCAATTGTTTCAGTCATCCACTCAATAACAAATAAATTTGAAATCAACTTGATGTTTTTTGTTTGATGCAATTAGAGTATTAGTGTCTACACTTAGAAACAGATTCTAACATGATAAATGAAAAGATATTAATTTAAAAAACTTACCTTACAAGAATGGATGTAATTGCCCACAAGATATTTAAGCTGTATAAGTGGTCAATAACCGTCGCTAGACCAATAGACTCCTAAAGAGAGGCAAGACTGGCAGCTGTTTAGCCGAAACATGAAGCCTGGTTTGACATTAGAATCAGGGATTGGATAAAGAAATAATTGAGTTAAATCACATGTTTTTCTATATGGCATAAAAAAAACATGGACAATTGCCCGTATTTTAAAAGAACAAGTGAGAATATTTTGTTCTAGATAAAAGATGGAACATATTTTATCATTATTTTTTACCCTCACTTTGCAAAACATGGACAACATTTATAATTACCATTTCCAAAAAAACAAAAATAAAAAACTTCATGAAACAAAAACCAACAATATTAATATCTTATTAATAGAAATGGTAGACTTGGCATTTTTAAAATTCTTTTAAAATTATTCTATATTTTAGATCATGTGATCCAAATGCAAAGTTAATAATAAGAACAAAAAAACCAAACAAAATGCATGATCTTTTTATCCGTATAAAGTAAGCTAATTTATCTTAAATATTTATCAATTTACCAAACCAAGCCAAATAGTAAGTTCAGTGGCTACATATTGAAATACGGACTATGATCTCATAAAACCAGGGTGCATCAATATCTTTATTTGATTTTTTTTCATGGAGTCCACATATAAAATAAAACAGAAAAAAAATATTTAGCTCATGTTTCATGCTCTGCTATAAATTCCACTTCCTATGAAGATCATATGCATTGTCTCATGTTTCCCTTAACAAACTACACAACTTTTCTACTTTCTGGTCCCTCACAATGTAAGATTCTTCTTAGCAAACGTGAAATAATGTAATTTGACATCTAATAGTTTAACATCCCAATTTGCACCAACCAGAATATCCAATGCTAACAGTGACATTTTTGGATGTTCAGGAATCACAACAGTATTTGGAAAACCCTAGATCGACATAATCACCCACGAACTCTATGCATCAGACAAGCCCGGGAAATTCAAACTTGAGACCTATGGGAGCAAACCCATGGGCTCTAGTCAAAGATCCAGGTTTACAATAACAATTTAGCCTATCCTAATAAAATATATGGAAAGACTCATACATGCAAAAAGCTCAAATTTAAATCTTCAAATTTCAAAAATAATAATTCCTTCACATTCTCAATTTAAGCCAAGAAATTCAAGAAATAGCCACCAAACCTGATTTCAGTCACAGATCTAAATCAAGGAGCATAAGCATCTAGAACCACAAATCAGTCAAATAATAGTATGTCAACGGAAAATTTCCACAAACGTAACTGCAAAACCCCATCTACAACCTTTGTTTGCATTCTTTGTCTTCCAAGTGGAAACCAATAACTTCAACAAATATAACCTCCTTATTGTAAGCATGGAATCCAATGTACCAAAGTAACCTACTTACCTACCTACCGAACTTCCTCTTGGTAGAATGGTACAGGTATCCCCTCTTAATGAGAGACCTAAGTTCAAGTCTTGCCGCCTACTAATGGTAAAGATATTACCAGGAAAAAGTACTTACCAATAAAATAAAATAAAGTAACCTACCTAGCCTTTCCAGACATGGAATTAATTACTCTTCCATGTTTTATGATTATTACATGAATTGTTTCAGATGGAAGGTAATCTTGTAATCCAAGAAATCTGCATCTTGGGTCTGAAGGTGTTTTTAGGGAACAATAAAACTAAGTTATGTCAGCCTAAAATGCATTATAATCATATGGTCTAAATGGATCATCATCATTTAATGTGACAAAATAGCTACGCAAATATGTCAAAATGACTTGTCATGATATAAGTAGAGATTGGGTGGCATTAAAGAAACAATTACATATATCATAATTCAAGTAAAATTTGGTTCTTTGGGAGAAAAAAATCATCATACACCTCCAAACTGATTCAAATAGGAAAAGACTATTGTTCCCTATGAAAGCTGCAAGAGTCATAGTCACAAATCACTGATTACTGAAAGAAAGACACCGGTTGCACCACCTACAAACCTTCACAACATGGTCAAGCTTAGACGGGATTAAGTTGCTTTGGTTCCCTTGGATTCTGTCATATATTGATATGTCCGCATTAACTCTGGCGCTTCCTCCTCGTATTTGGTCACAAACCTCTCCAAGAATCGCTTCTCACTCAGTTTCAACGCAGAAGTCCATTTCATGTCTTTCTTGATTAGACCCTTAGACAAGAGGACCTGCAGCAATGAACACCTCGGAATAATCCTCTTCTCCATGTCATGGGATAGAAGAACCGGACATCCAGATAACGAAGACGGCTCCCACCCCAATTCACCAACGAAAAAATCAAACACTCTCTTGATCTTCTTCTCTGAATACTGCATGAATGTGGGATGCATTTTGAATGCTGAGAGGAGGTCATCTTAGGACCAACCAAGGTTCATGTAGAGCTCAGACTTCTCTTCCCAACCAGACTTAATAATATACATAGTTTTGACTGCTTCAACAAATCTTGTGCTCAAAGGATTGAAGCCCATTCCATGGACCTTCACCACAGACGTGCGAAACCTATTGGGATCCCACGTACAGAACATATTGGGGTGCATTAAAAGGAATTTTGTGACATGGGAAGCAGGCACGCCATGGTCACGCAAAGAGGAAATTTTGGGCATTAGTCTTTTCTTATAGACTGATGAGTTCAGGAGATACGTCGAGCGATTGATGGCCTCAATGACATCCTCTTTTGTGCCAACGATGCCTTTAAGGATTTCTAGTGAAGGTGCTATATGTCTCTCTAGGCTACGAGTAAAGATCATCGGATCTTCGGAGAGGATCTTCATCAATTGGGAACCTGAGAAGCCATACCTGGTGAGGAAGTCCATCCTGGGCTTTAGGTTTCTCTCTGGATGGAACTCTAGCAACCTTGGAGATCTAGTGATCACCTTCGCAATGTGGGTATGATCGAAACCGTGATTCCGAAGGAAATCGAGGACCAAGTCGGCATTTTTGGGGGTTTTGAGAGTGAACCACTTGGATGCTTTGAGGGTTGCTTCCGGGGACAAACCACATGAGCTGGTTAGGTAAGAGACGGTGAGGGATTTTGAATCTGTGGGTGTTGATTCTGAGGAGTGGGAGATGGATTTGAGAGATGAGTTTCCATGGAAGAACCATAAATTGATGGACTTTGAAGATGAGGCTGATGGTCCAACTCCATGACGGGCTTTTACAAGGAGGAGTCTTTCAGAGAGAAGCCTAAACATGACTACCAGCACCGACGGGAAGGGGGTTGAACCGTTGAAGTGGGGAAGAATTAGGGGAGACACAAAGGACGAGGACTGAAATTTTGAGGGGTATTTTTGTAAGGATGGTTTTTACAGGGGTATTTCGATAAAAACAGAATATGTAAGGGACATATATGAAAAAAACACTTTTAAAATAATACAAAATGGCATTTTTATCGAATGACAACATACCCAATGATAATTATCATCTATTCCTGGCTTATCTAATCATATCTATCAAAATTTATTATCTCAAAACAAACAACCTGATATAGTTATCGAGGGTGAATAACTTTATATCACACCTCAAACAAGAGGTGAATCATTCTTTATAGACCCAACAAGGTTTGTCATTTTGTGTGTGTAGAGTATTGCATAGTGGATACATATTTTAGTACAGATTTAATATACTGTATATATAGGTAACGTAATATATGCAAAAGTATTTGAGAAGGGTGCCACCCAGTACAAGGACCAGGTTCTCTTTCTTCCTTGTACCATTAGTTCTTAATTAACCATTTTCTTGCTCCCATTCAAGGCTATTTGTTTTTTTTTAATTTGAGACTTAAAACTTATGATCTCTTGGTTATAAATACTCTTACCAGCCACTAAATTACGGGTCCAAACCCTAATTTTTTTTAAAAAAAATTTAAAAACACTGCTAGAATCATTTATACTTTTAATTCAATTGCTCATATCGATAACATGTATTGTATATTTATGTACCTTCCACACAAAAACATATCTTTTGTTAAGAATAATTCCGATTAGAGCATGGTTTTTTTTTTTTTTTTTTTTTTGTGGTGAATAGGCCTACAAAAGGGCTTATACATTCAAATCATCAAAAGAGGAATTTACAACCTGTACACTATCATATTCCTCCGTTGTACTTCCTGTATACATTTATGTATATCAAAAATATTCCTAGGCCTGTTGTAGCCCTCGCCGCCTCTCTTCCTGTCGAACAGCTGCACGAGAAACTTTATGTATAGAGTCAATATATGGGATGATCCACCTGCGTATATGGTCATCCAATAGGCCATCAGTAGAGACTGCTATTTGAGCCCTCGCCGCCTCTCGTGCCACTCTCTGGAGCTCGAACAGCTGCACGAGAAACTTTGTGAAAGTGAAGAGGATCCACTATCATGGAATTGTGGGGGGCCTAGCTCTTGGCCTTGTAAAACATGTATAAGAGACTCTGCATCACTACATATATGAATATTCTTCAATCCCAAACCTCTAGCACACAAGACCCCTGAACAGATACCCTAAATTTCCATTCTCATAGGAGTTGACCACACTCTACTAATGCAACCAGCCCCTAACATCTTCTATGCTATGGGAATGCACGAATCACAATATAGCCCGCACCAGCCATTGAGTGTATGGATCATCAACACTCCCATTAGAAATCACATAAAATTTGCATCTGTTTGTCCATCAACATTACTATTCAAGGGAACCTGCATTGTAAATTTAGATCTCCAATAATTCATAGGAAATGCTTCTCCTTGCTTGCCTAAACATTGGATACATTCTCGTGCCAAAGCCACAGCTCTCTGCACAGCAAACAAAGGAGAGACCTGTATTCCTCAAAATATCATTGAATTCCTAGATTTCCAAATCAGCCAACATAGACAAGAATAAAAAACCACTTTTGGAATATAATATTGAGTCAGTCTGCACCCACAAGTGACTATTAAAAACTTGCATCCAAGACTCTGACCTCCAAATCATCAATGGTGGGTGTAAATGTTTTGACAAATACCCCCAGCATTCCTCAGTGTATGAGCATTCTCTAAATAGGTGATTAGAAGTCTCAGAACTGCCCATTACACAGAGGACAACTTGATACACTCACTTCGTGTAGTTATCTTGCAGTTCTAACCCAACCCAACATGTATTTTTATCTGTGATCAAGTATATACTAGGTTTCCCTCAAAAACGTATATACTAGGTTAGATTAGTATCCTTGATTAGAAAAATAAAAAAGCATTCATTTTTAATTAATCTACTTCATTAAATATATTTTTTTAAAATATTCAAAACATATTGACTGCAAAAAAAGAAAAATCAAAACATGTATGAACTATAATAAGGACATTAAGCATAAGGTTCTACAAAATTGCATCACAAAGTTTACCTTCCACAACATCAAGAAAACTGGATTATAAAAGAATTAAAAATCTAGGACACAAAGGAAACCTGAAATTTGACAGTTGGAGAGGGCTATGCCTCACAATAAGCAAATGAATCAGGAGCTACTCTAACAATGGGCAATGGAGCAGCTCCTGCAGTGGAATTGGTAGCAGGAGTTCAAACAAAACGTAAAATGAAAGAGCCAGAAGCGACAACAACAGATGGGATGACCCTACCTTGTATAGATATAAATATAGATTAAGATATGAAGGGAGAGCTTCTCAGTAACTTCGACCCCAATATGTCCATTTCTTCGCAGGCTTTCCTGAAGCGAAGCATAGTATTCCTGCACAGAGATTACAGGTTGGTTTACAGTTCAAGTGGATGATAATAATGACTACAAACCACCAGTGAAATAGAAAAAAGCAACAACCTATTTGGAGAACCAGCAATTAACCTCATTGGTGAACAGTTGAATCTTTATAAAGAGAATTTCAAAAACATTACAGGCTAGAAATCACTAGTGGTGACTTTAGTATATCCTCTTTTTTAGGAGGAAAAACAACATTAAACATGTCACTGACAAACATCTCAATCAGTGAATCATTAACAAGGAAATACAAAGAGAAGCTCACAACACATTGACAGTTAACACACAAGAAGCAATTGGTACCTTCGGGGAGCTCTGGCTGATCAAATGGAGTGCACAGTGTTTTTGCTGCTCCAGTTTCACCTTTTGTCCGAGCTTTGACATCTTTCTCAACATCCTACCAGCAACATTACAATACCATTAATAGATGAAGATTAGATGCATTAAAGATACAGGAATTCATCCAAATCCAATATTGATATTAATCACTACACTGGCATCAGAATGCATGCACATACTCACTATAGAAAATATGAGCTCAACAGCAGCCATAAAGGCCTAAAAACTAGACTTGAAACATAAAAGAAAAGAATCTTCTTGATGTAAAGAACTAGGCAAGCCGGAACAAAAAAATCATGGAGGACCAAACAAAATCATGCATGTGTGGGTGTGTGTGTAATAGGCACAAGGCACCAGCAGCACCACGATAGGGACAATGTATGCACCGATAGGATCATAGAAACCCATTCATGTGTGATAATGCACGAATTTCTGTATGCATATTTTTTTCCTGATATCATGCCAACCAAACTATTTACAAACATCAAGTGCTTACATGAGCACCAAAAGCTTACACATTAGAAGTTTAGAACTTGCATAAGAAGAGCACAATTGCACACTGATTCAAAAGTTTACCGAAAATACAAAAAAACCTGGCATAGATTTGTACAAGAAAAGCACGAATCCATACCTCTTCATCACACCAGGGAGCTAAGATCAGTTTCTTTTTGTTAAGGGCTATCACAAATTCATCCCATGTTGTCACTTTCTCGATGCAGGCATCTCTCTTTTGTATGGCTGCATTGAGCATGCTTTCTTGAATTTCAGACAATAAGTTCTTTACCCCATCAACCAAACCCTCCATAGATATATCCTTTTTAGCTCCATTGTCACGACGAACAACACGTACCTGTAATTAAAAATAGAATAAATTCTTCCCTGCATAAGAATAGAATATCAAATATGGGAACATTGTTAACTACTAAAAGTTTTACCTGTTTATTTGCCAAGTCTTTAGGCCCAATTTCAATTCTCAATGGCACACCTTTCATTTCCCAGTGAGAGTACTTCCAACCAGGAGAGTAATTATCTCTTATATCTGCCTCAACACGAAATCCTGCTTCCTCTAATGCAGTCACAGTCGATGAGCAGGCTTGATAAATTGCTTGCATATCGACATCCTTGTAAGGTACTGGAATCACAATAACTTGTAAAGAAGCTACTTTTGGTGGTAATACAAGGCCCTTGTCATCACCATGAACCATGACCATCACACCAATCTGAATATTTAAAAAAAAAATTAGTCAAGTAAAATGCTGCATTGTCACAAATAACCTTCAGAAACAAATTATTCATAAATGAGAGGGTGCATGCACACATGTGAGCATGCGCATGCTCAAAGGTGCACATGTTTGTGCAAAGTTGTGTGCATCTGCAAATATGGGCGAGCAATCAAGGACAACAAGCTTATCATCTTCATGATGAAATGAGACAAAGCTTATCATTTTCATGATGAGAGGAAATATTAGTAGTCATTACATAATATAATACATTAATACTATTAAATCCCACTTTCTGCATTTGATTTGAATAAGGATAAAAATTGAGCAAATGCATTGTCAGATACACTAAGAAGTTACACAAAAACCATGTATGGCATGGGAGCATTAAAACACACATAACAAAATGTATTTGCCCTATTAAATAAAAATTTAGGGATTTTTGCACATATACCCCTGTTATATTTTAATTTTATCAAAATACCCTTGTTCCCCTTTGTGCAAAAATACCCCTATTATTCTTTAAGTGAGTGCATCTATGCCCCTACGGTCATCTTCCGTTTGGTGTGGTTATGCATTGCCATCTTTGCACCGTTAAGTTCTAGTGAAATGTCTGAAACGCCATCTTTTAGACCGAATAGTTTTCTTCAACCTCTCCACCTCTTTCAAACCTCCCTCTCTCTCTCTCTAACCTCTCTATCTCTTCAAACCTCTCTCTCTCTCTTTTGACCTCTCTATCTCTTTCAAACCTCTTTCTCTCTTTTTTTAACATCTCCATCTCTTTCACAATGAGCACTTTGTCTCGTGCATCTTCAATGGTGGCAAGCCCATTGAATCCCCCTTGTCATTGTGGTATTCCTTGCAAGATTTGGACATCTACCAAAAAAAAGACCAAATGAAAGAAGTTCTACAAGTGATGGGAAGCTAGGATTTTTTTGGTGAAATGGGATCTAGGGTTTCTAAGGTTTTTTTTGGGGGTGAAAGGGACTTTAAGGTTTCGATGTGGTGTTTTTGGGGTGACGAACGTGAGTTTAAGCTAGGGGCACATTTGTCATTTTGCATGTCTGATTAAACCATTTAATCATGGTTCAGCCAAAGGTCAGATACGGCATGTGATGGAGGGGTACAAATGCACTCACTTAAAGAATAACAAGGGTTTTTTTGCACAATGGGTTTCAATCGGGGTATTCTGACAAAATTAAAATATAACATGGGTATATATGCAAAAATCCCTAAAAATATCAAGATAAAACAAAAACAAACAAAATTAAATTTATTACCGTACGAGTACTATATGCCCAAGAATTCTGCCAGACCATAGCCTTCTCTCCCTTCTCGTTCTCATAGTTTATTTCAAACATCTTGGCAAAATTTTGACCAAGACAATGTGAAGTGGCACCTTGCACGCCACGACCAACATTGGGAATGAAAGCCTGAAAAACAGTTGAATTACGAGTTAGCAAGTACCAGAAAAAGATATGCTTTAAAAAAGGTGAGCCCAATTATGCAGCATGTCAGATAAATATTATAAATATAATGCACATGGAATGATTGGAGTAGAGACCTCCACACTGGTTGTGTAGAGACCACCAGCAAATTTTTCCATTTCACTTTTCTTCCCCTTAATAACAGGAACTGCCAGGAACTCTTCATATATCCTCCGATACAATTCCAGTATTTCCAGAACCTGAATGATGGATGCATAGAAAATCGTAAAAAATGAGAACAATAAGAGATGAGCACAAAGAAAATGTTTAAAAACCAGTGAAAAGATTATCATACAAGTGAGCCAAGATATATTCAAATAGTGAAGCCTCACTCAATAAAAGGCTCACACAACAACCTCAAAAAAACAGTAAAAATGATTAGAAGCTTGGAATCAATGATGCTTTAAACTCATTCTTTATACCAATGCTCTCACATAAACACGGGAAGTTCCCAAAAGGTAACAGTACAGGTTCACCTTAAAGTCGCCACATTTTTAAAATCAGCAATGGATTAATTATGTACATGAAAATCCATGATTCAGACAGAAAACAAAGAACCATAAAAATATACATCAGGCAACCGGCAAATAAATCATAATTTAAAATAAAGTTTATGGGGCCGGACTGATATTTTTCCTAAAAGAATTCTAGTCTGAGGAGACCTACTAAGCACTTACACAACATCAAGGCAGAGACTCATGCTCCTTGGACTAGAACAACTTGTTGAAGAAATTTCAGAAACTAAGCAAACCATACCTCTTTATCTGCTTCTTGCTGGGTTGCAAAAGCTGTATGGCCTTCTTGCCAAAGAAACTCCCGACTCCTGTTACAGAAAAAAAAAACATGATGTTAGATGTAATGCATTCTTTAATTAATGAATGTTATATAGAAGATTGCAAAATAAATATTTAAGAGCACCATAGATTTTATTCAAAAACTAGGATAAATTCCAGTGTGTAGAGCAGATGAGAGATCTGCACCGAAGCAAATGTGAAAGAAAACAAAGAGAAAAGTACAAGGGGAGATCTATTTATTTTTGATAGAAGATTCCGGGGGTGCACACAAGGACCTCCAGTGATCACCCACCTAGTAATACACTAGCCTTCAAAGTTCTGGTGGGATATAGTGCATTAGTGATCGTATGATCACACCCTTCATTAAAACACATGGACTCCTCAGGAGGTCACCCATCCTATTACTACTCTGACTCATGCTCCCTCAACTACAGAGTGGGATCCATAGTGCCAATATCATCACACTCAATAATTTACTATACAAAAACTTCTATATAATTAAGGAAAAGATTAAAAAGTACACCAGATTTACTTTCCAAGCACCAATTTCATGAATGTATTTTCTCATTTTCAGTGACTTGGTTTTTTAAGGGTCTTTAAAGATCATTTAGAGATGGTGGATCATCTTTTTTGTCAGTATCTGACGGTCGGTCAGCTTTGGGCAAAGATGGGCAATCTCCCCTCGCTGAGACCCAATTTTCAAACCACATTGGAATTGTGGGTGGCAATGAAATGTGTCACAAGGGAATGGCGCAGAAGCATCAAGGCAAGCATCTGCAACCTCTAGTACCAGCATGTGTTGGGGCAATTTGGCTCATAAGAAATTCTGTGGTGTTCCAGGGATATATTCAAGGGTTTCATAAAAGAGTCAGGTCGGTTCATAGAAGGCGCCAAGCACGTTGATTCTCCAGGGAAGATATGCGATTAATGGTGTAGGCAGTTGGTGTTTGTGCCTCGCCCGCTGAGTAAAGTTCTCTTCTACTAGCACGGTTCTGTTGGGACCGTCCAAGTTTTGGTTTAGAAGATCCTGGATTTTTTTTTTTTTGTTTCTCCTTTTGCCTCACCTTATTCAGACTCTTTGTAGTTCGGTTTTAATGTTATAAAATCAGGGTAGTAATTGTCTACCAGTTCCCTAAAAAAAGATTATCTAGAGGGTGGTTAATTAATGGAAAAGCAGTAAAATAGATGAAGTGTTAGAAATCAGAGAAACAAGTATGATATATAACAAAGACTATCAAGCATGGGAAACTATACCTAATAAAAGGAGTGGGATTGCTGAATTCCCATCGAACAACATTGCACCATTGGTTAAGCCTTAAAGGCAAGTCTCGATGTCCCCTTATCCACTTAGAATAGTAAGGATACATCACAGTTTCACTTGTGGGACGGATCGCAATATGCACATCCAAATCAGAGTCTCCGGACTTTGTAACCCAGGCAACCTAAAACATCAGAGAAAGAGTCAAGGAAAGGGGGGAAAAGTGTTTCAGGGGCATTCGTCGAAGCTAAACTAATAGTTAAAAACATGCCATAAGAAATAATATAGCATGAATTTTACATTATATTATTAATAAAACCCCTAAAAAGCATCGACACCACTGCAGTGTGAAACAAGGGACACAGTCACAGATGTCGATTTCAAAATGACTTAACATGGTTGACATGACTCAAAATAGGGTGCAAAAAGAATAATTAGATTATCTCATCTGATCAAATACATGTGTAGAAATATCTATTGGAAATACAGCTCAAAAATAAAAATAATGCTTTTTAACAAACAAAGACAGCATGCATTGTCTGAATATCTAACAATTTGATTTTTTTTTTTAAGACAAAGTTCTCCTTTGATATTTTAGAAGTTGAAAGTGTTCTCAAGTATGTAGGAAGACTTGCCGAAAAAGAGACTTCAAACCAGCAGATCACTTTCAATGTAAAAAAAAATGCATGAACTGTAGCTGTACTAAACCATCAAAGAACCCACCTCTGGGGCAAACCCTTCTATGTGATCCTTCTCCTTCTGCAAAACACCTGGTGAAACAAACAGAGGAAAATAGCAATTCTTGATTTTCATCTTTTTAATTTCGGCATCAAAGAAGACCTGCATGTTGCCAACACAAACAAAGAAATGAGATATAAAATATTCGTCATGTGAAAAATGAGCAAAATCAATCAAGGGAAAAATAAAATAAATAAGGCCCTAGAAAGACAAAAATACAGATTGGTCAATAAAAGAAGCCAAGAAGCAACTGCAGTTATTACTTTTGATTTCTTGAATTGCATTAATAAGCCAACATCTAGTTTCTAAATTTAGGCATGTACACCCTACACAACAAGAAGTTACCTACAGACCATTAACAATATGATTCTAATACCAAGGAATCACTTTTTGCTGAAAAAACAGAGACTGATATGCAAAGACTTTCTATCACATCAATAATTAGAGACAAGCTACTGTGATAGAAATGTAAAACTATACTACAAATTCTTACCACCCCAATTCAATTAACCCAAGTAACCAATATCAAAAAAAAATCTTCAACAAGACAACTTTACAATAGAACAAAAAACGGAAAATCATTTGAACCTCAATGGCAACAAAATTGCAGTAACAAGTTCAGGAACAATTCATTTGGGGGGGGGGGGGGGGGGGATTCAAAATTCAGGAAAACAGAAAATTCATAAAACCTGCATTGGTGCATAAAAATAAATAAACAATTTATTTGTATATGAATGTGACAGAATTAGGAATTATCCACAAAAAATACATGATTTTAATGAACTATGCGTAAATTATGCTTGGGTTCAATAAATCATGCACTGGCTGATCCAAAAAATTGTGAATCATAGGCATACTTTTCAATTATTCATCAGAATTTGTCACTAAGATCCAAATACAGAAACTGAGCTAGTTATTCCCATTCACTCGTAGTTAGTCATTGACCAACAACAAAACAATCCACTACATAAATTAATTCATCCCGTTAACAAAAATCACCACAATCAAAACACTCACTTGCATGGTTTCCCAGATTGAAATCGCCCACGGCCTCAATATGTAACACCCCGAGATGTCATAGTACTCGATCATCTCCGCATTCACAACCACCTAAAATCGAGAATTTGAAAAGAAAAAAAAAGTTTTTGATAAAACCAATTGACAAAATCAAATGCAAAGACAAATAAAAGGAATCCATTTGCGAGATAGATCGATCACCTCGGAGTACCAGTCGCCGAAGTTCTCATCCTTCTTGTTCGAGAGGCCGAGACCGGTCTCCTTCTTCACCTCTTTCTTCTTCGCTGAACCAGAAACAGAAAATCCAACCTTTATAAGGAATCTTTAACACCAAATAAACATGGATTGATTATCGAATGTTTCGATGAGTACCGTTTTTGGGGTTAGGGTTGGACTTCTTCGACGAGGCTCCGTGTGCAACCTCCTTGTCGTTCGCCATTGATAACGAGGATCTCTCCTTCGAAGATCGAAAGGAACCCTAATTCAGTGATGAAGGGGGAGTGGCGGAGGAGTCGCAGATTAGGTTTCAGATTGGTTGGGATGGTTGACTTCGATTGGATGTCCAAAAAAGTTGAAATTAGGGTTTTTGGGAGCCCGGCCCGACATCTTTGAACGGGTTTACATCGGGCCGGAAGATACTTGTCTATAAATATTCTCGGGCCTTGGTCGGGCTCGCCTTATGGGGGATGGAAACGGGAAAGTGATTCACATTTTGATTTTTTAAATATGTATATAATATTCATGTAAGTAGAATGTATATATATATATTTTTTTATATGTACTATACAGTTAAATATATACTACATTAGTGATTTTCATATGTTGTGTTGACGATGTGGTGACTTGTAAGTAATGCAGCAAAACAAATTTAGTATATAAACAATTAATGATTTGATCGAACTCAGACCCAACCAATAGACAATAGACAAAGGGGATGGTTATTTAAACCTCCATTT
This sequence comes from Acorus calamus, assembly GCA_030737845.1. Classification (NCBI taxonomy): domain Eukaryota; kingdom Viridiplantae; phylum Streptophyta; class Magnoliopsida; order Acorales; family Acoraceae; genus Acorus; species Acorus calamus. The sequence continues at coordinate 4,741,387 of CM060861.1, read as the reverse complement.
AATGAAAAACTACTCTGGTAGGAAAGCCACCCAATCAATTTTTTAAAACTTATAAAACCATCCCAATAGAAAAACCACCTCCAATTTTATTTTTTTATCTATATCAAACCAGACTAACATGTATACTAACAATGGAAAATATTTTTTTATTCAAATATCTGAATTATGTTAGTTTGAAAATCATAACTCTTTTATTTTTGTGTGTATATGATCTTATTGGGTATGAACATGTGTATATTCAGAAACCTACTTTTATATTGTTCAAACAAATTATTTTAGAGCTTCAATATATAGGTTTCTATGGGTGCCTATGTTTGAAAACACATAACTAAATTTATTTTGTTCTTTCAAAAACAAATGTTATCCCACATTAATTTTATTATTAATTGCATGTAAGTTGTGATTATATAGTTTTAGGTGTTTTCCCTATCGGCCATTGGCACTGTTCCCGACATCTCATTTGTCAACCGATGCTTATTGTTTTATTTTTCAATGATCTGTTAATATCAACACTTCACTTGGCAACATATTTAACACATATCGACATGCATATATCAATATTATAACAAAAAAAATGTTTATATAATCACATCGGTCGACACTACGTTTGTCGAATAGTATAGGGGGTGAGTTTGTTTCAAAATGGGGCATAATTGGTAGGGGTGGTTTTCCTTTGGTTTGGAGTGCATAAAAACTATTAATCACGAGATTAGTTTTCTCATTATATGGGGTGGGTATATAACCCCACATAGACAAATCACAATTCACATTGTCGTAAATTATTAATTATTTTTTAGGAAAAAATTCATATAACCGTTGTAAACTTCTTGTAATTCACATAACCCTTTGACTTTTTTTCTCGAGATCCATAAAAACCACTAAAAACAAACATCTACATAAATCTACATAACCCCCTGAATTAAATTTTGTTAACAGATGAAGAATATTCTATTTAGTTAACTCTAGTGAAAACAGAGTATATTAAAAAACACATACAATGTATTAAAAATACAAAAAAATTATTTATAAATAATAATTTTACCCCTTCAGGTAGAGTTTTATAATTTCGGATGCATAAAATCATTATTTATAAATAATTTTTTACATTTTTAATACATTATAGATGATTTTTGGTATACTGTATTTTCAGTGAGTATTAACAAAATAAAATATTCACATAATATTCATTATCTGTCAACAGAAGTTTAATTCAATAGACTATTTAGATTTATACATGTGTTTTCAAGGGTTATATAAATTTTAAAAAAAATTAAAAGGTTAACGTCGGATAGTTTTCAGGAGAGGGGGGGGGGGGTTATTTGAATTTTTCCCTATTTTTTAAGAATCATTAGTCAACCCTTCTCCCCCACACACACAAAAGAAAAACCTTTTTTTTTTTTTGTGAATCTTCAATAAGCAAAGTACAATTTAATATTTAAAAATTGACATGTATTAAACATGACTAATTTTTGTTGAGGAATGGTAATGAGACAGATCTGATTGGTTCAAACCCGAACCTAAATCTATAGACCAAATCACATCTCAAACCCATCCTTAGTACATGATGGATTTAACTATTATATTTCAAATTTGTCCTAACATGCACCCAAGATATATAAATATATCTAAACTTTTCTCTCTTCTGTCTTTTTTCCCTCGAAAAATGGTGCTCCTTAGACCTCTTTCACAGAGGTTTATCTTGCAGGGCATCAATTTGAAATCTCCTATTGTTCAATTTTTTTTATTCTTTTCCTTTAAATAGTTATAAGTTATAATTGTCCCAATATATTATCATTTGATAAATATTTAATTATTTCACAAATGATTAAAAAAGAGGGAAAAAAAGACAATGTGATGTATATATCATTTTTATAGTAGAGCCAATTGTCTCTTCATTTTAAAAGTTTGTCATTTTTAACCATTTGTTTTATTCTTTTCTTGACCAATATTTTTATTTTTAACTCATTTGTGTGTATTTATGTGAAAAATATTACCATTAATAAATCATGTTCACACAAATTCAGGTGAATCATTCTATGAGCAGATTCTATATGACTAATATTGTACATAAGCCAGAGTCCATACAAATGTCCTCCATTGAATGTACATAATAAACCAATCCTTTCAATACATGACAGGAGGGTCACAGTGCAACTTTTTTTTTTTTTTTTTGTCTGGAGACAAACAACACTTTTCGTCATCACAACAAAAATAAGACTTGAGGATTAATATGATGATCGAATCTCAAATTTTGGTACTTCAAAAACAATAAAAATGTGAATCCAGTATTAGGCAGAACAAAATTCACCCCATTTCTCTTCCCTGTCTAAGACCGATGTGAGCTCGAATCATGTGCTTGCCCAATAAAAAAAATATAGCAGAAAAAATACTTATCAGTCTTTATCATTCTTATTATGTTTGATAGAGGTGATCGAGAACAACAAATAATATTATTCATCTGAACTTGAGATTGTATGAAAGTTGTAACTAATCAATAGTGTGTTCTCCTTATATGAGGGGGATTAGAAGAGCCTGATTCATTTAATTAAACAAAACTAGAAGTTAATGCACAGAAACACAAATTTACAATGCTGGAGAGCCAATTAAGATGGTTAAAGAATTTTGAACTATAAAAAAAATCGAGAATAGCAATGGATCCAGTAACATGACCAAAGGAAAAAAAAAGTCCTAAAATTAGAATTGCAACAACCAAAATATGTTCAAGAGAAATAATGTCCGTGCTCGACTCCTCCACCGCCTTGAATATTGCCAACTGCTCTCTATCCATCGAAACCCTAAATTAAATACGAAAAGAGAAATCAAAACCTAACATTTCCAATCAATTGTTGTATCTTTTTCTTATGATGATGATTTCAATCAATCATTAAAAGAAGAAAAAAAAGGTGAATGGGGATTTACATTAAACACTAACCCAATTAACAAGGTAATTGTTTTACATATTATACAGATAACAATTAATCTTTATTGGAGAGATACCTATTCATTAAGAAAATGAATAACAATTTATTTTAAATCTATTTATAAAGGTTTTTTCAATACTTTCCACCCCATGTGCTAAAGAACAACGTAAAATATAAAACATAACCGTTGTTCAGTTTGAGTAACAAAATCTATTAAGTTATTATACTTTTATATTTATCTGGAATTTACTTCAATCAACAGATGAAACAAGGAATGAATGTGAGTTTATTAATCCACAGTAAGCATTGAAATGGGATGAAACAAAGCTACCCCCAGGGATTAGTCCAATAAGGCAAGGTGCAACTTGAACGGGTTGAACCCGATCCAATCCGACATTTGAACATATTTGGATTGGGGTTTTAGCACTAATTTGGGTTGAAGGTTTGGATATCATGAACTAATTCGAACCTGAAGTGGAGAGTGATAAAATTAAATGTTTTATATTAAATTTAAGGGATTTTTTTTATTTTTAAGTTCCTGTAAACTATATTATTTATGATCAATTCCTTCCTTATTCATAATTCTTTTTAAGATCTCAATTTCAAATACCTATTTCGTTATTAGTCCATGCGCCAAATGTTTGTTTGCATATTTGAAGAATATTCTATATGCCGTTGGTTTGTGAAATAAGATTTTTATTTTTAAGTCTCTGTAAACTATTTTATTTAGTGATTAGCCCATCTCTTCTTTATATTTCATTTTAAGTCTCCAACTTCAAATCAATTTTTCTTATTAGTCCCTGGATAAAATATCTGTATAATTTTGTAAGTATTTTGATATTTGAGACTTGTATAATAAAATGTTTGGTGAACTGTATTTGCATTAAAAGGGAATTCAGTAACAATTTTAGTGTTATTCAACACTGCATATGCTCATCCAATCCGATATTGCATTCTTTTATAGCATTAGCTGTCTAATTGAGATTGATTATATAAGCATATGAAGAATGATTACACAAGTAGAAGAAGAATGATTACATAAATAAATTTTGAGAATTTTTTCATTATTGAATCTTGATTTAAATTACATTTGTTGAACAATATCAAGTAAAAATATCCAAAAAATTCTTCTAAAGATAAAAAAAATACCCAAAACAGCCCTTTTAAAGAATTTTATTGAAAATATTTTCCTTTAACAATCTCACAACTAAAAATGATGCAAATGGCCTCGTTTATTATATTTTTTAATTTGTAAGATTTTTTAAGTTAGAAAATTTCTATCTATTAGCCTTAAATAGAAGGACGTTCTGCGCAATGACTAAAAACAAAATAGACATTTGAAGTTGGAGACTTACAAATATAAAAAATTTCTAACATTATGTATAATTGAGGACTGTATTTTGTACTATAGAATATAACACAGCTCTCATTCAAAACAAGCAAATGCGATGTCCACGGCTCAAGCATATGAATGAAGATCTGAAATGTCTGTCCGCACTCCAATTGAAAATTGAGGAGTGGGAGCAACTAGAATCCCCACGTAATACCTGAAGCCTCCTCTTTCAGGTCTAGGTGGATCTGATATTCTGATTGAGATTTAAAATCACTTAAGATTCATTCTATTTACTACTCAAGTACTCATACTGCAAGCTCAATTTTGTGTATTGGCTTCAATAAAGAAGAGATGTAAAGTTCGATCACAATGAGCACACAATAAAATTGAGCTTCAGATATTTTTTAATCATGATGATGATGTAAACTCATGAAAAAAAATTTTCAAAATAAATTCATGCACAGAGTTCCTTTCAGTGGAAGTTGTCCTCAGGTACAAGCTTGAAGCTTCAAATCCAACATCCTTAGTAGCTCGATCGGGATGTTTATTCTTGTTGCACATTGAATCCAAGATTAATGATGACTATGTGATTGATAAAAAAAACATATTTTTTTTTCAGGTGAATGGGACACAAAGATCTAGCTTGTAAATTGTAATCAACCATATAATGGTGGATGATTTGTACCAAACAATGCATTATATTCAGAATGTGTATTTTATAGATAGTCCGTCATCAATGACTTTTTATGAGTATGCAAGTATGCTTGCATTATATTCAGAATGTGTATTTTATAGATAGTCCGTCCTATCAATGACTTTTTATGAGTATGCTTGTGGGTCTTTTTTTTATATATGTATTTGACAATAAAGTCTTCATGGCTGCCTGGGCCCGGCCCGGCCCGGCCCGCATGGAATTTAATGCAGCTATGAACAAGTCGGATTTTTATGAGTATTTTGTGTGGAAGGGAATCATGCATCAACTTTTAATTGTGGTGACATGGTGTATACATTTTATACAACTTATATAAGTTTGGTTTGTATTTAGATATTACTTGTTTTTGCCTTATATGCAACTTATTTTTGAAATTCGAGTCCTGCAAGTAATTTTTGAAAATGTTACTTTTTACAAGTATTGTAGGGGTAATGCTATTTTTTCTATTAAACATGTCCTAGCTTGGATACGGAATAACATGAAATAAAACCAAATAAGTAATTTTTAATGTTTGGATGTATTGAATACCTTGGGATAATTTATGCTAGAAGAAACAAACTAGTATAAAGTGGTATATGAATTCTAGCTAACCTTTGTAATTAAAGTTATTTCAGGTTATTCCACCCAAATAATATGTGGGTCCATTTTCAAATCAACTGTCATCACCACTTATAAATTACATGTCAAATCAACTATCATTAATTTTTCACCTTTTATAAATCTTTATTCACATTTTATTTACATTTTATCTAAACAACAAATTTTTTATTATTATGCTTCCCAATGAAAATAAATCAAAACACAACCAAACACAAAATCATTTATTCCATATCCAAACATGGGCTTAAGAGTTTTGTTACATAATTTTTTTAGTCCCAATTTATTCTAGTCCTTTCTATCTCGATAATGTCATATACTCATATTAACAAGATATATAAATCAATAGAAAATTTTCATTTTTTTTTATAAATATATCAATTCAATTTACTGAAGTATATAGATAATATATATTATTTTAAAAAAACAATGTGAAGACTAAAATTGACAACTGAAAAAATTACTGTTATGGGATCCAACCTAAAAGCTAGGTTATATTTTTACAAATTGTCCTAATTTTTTAGGGGGAGCTATAATGCTATATTGCCACCCCTCTTGTTCTCTAACCCACCCCAAAAATATAAAATTTCGGGGTGGGTTAAAGAACAAGTGAAAAGAGTGGTGGAGAGATATTAAAAGAGAGGGATTAGATGGACCGCGTGCGCGTGCAAGACCGGGAGGGTTCGAGGACGATAGTTCTTCTACAACACTCTTTTGAACGTGTACCGGGAAGTGTAGGGACGTGGGAACCTCTCGGAAGCTTTTCAACCAGGCGAGAAGGAGGGACGTCACGATGTGGGTGATCGTCGATGATTGTTGGGCATGCCTTGCACGGGCAGGCGGAGGAAGCTGTATCGGCTGTTCGACCAAATGAAGAGAAGCCGCGATGTTGTGCCTAAAGGTGTCATGTTTGTGGAAGTTTTAATGTCGTGCAGTCATGATGGGCTTGCTGGGGAGGAGTAGCTCCGCCACCGTCCTCTACACCACCCAGCGCTGCCTCTGTCATGGCCGGTTGTTCTTTCTCGTTTTGTTTTCTTTTTTTTTTCTCTCCCCCTTTCTGGCTTTCTCTACCACTCTTTTCACCTGATTTTCTTACCCACCCCTAAAATTTTATTTTTGGGGTGGATTAGAAAACCTGAAGCCCCCTGTTTATTTTGGGTATAAACCATCGGATAAGAATTTTGGTATGTTTGTTTGTCCCGGATAACCTCTGATAAAATATGGCAGAATAAACTGGTATAAAGTGGTATATGAATTTCAATCAACACCTGGAATTAAAGTTATCTTAGATTTTTCCACCCAAAGAACATGTAGGCCCACTATCAAATCAACTGTTATCACCTCTTACAAATCAACTGTCATCACCTCTTATAAATCACATGTTAAATCAACTATCATTATTTTTTTACCTTTTTAAATCATTATCCATACTTTATTCACATTTGATCCAAACAACAAAACATTTATACTCACTTGTCCTTGGATAAATGTATACTCTGTCATAAATTCTATCCCCGTTCTAAACGGGAGCTTATTTATATTCACTTATGCTTCAATAAATATATATCTTGTTATAAATCATATCCCAGTTTTAAATGCGGGGTGAAGATGTAAATATAGTTCCCCATTTTTTAGTCATGACTAATTAATTCGTCTTCACGTTAATAAATAACAAGAATAAGATTGGTAAAATTTTATCACCCGAATGGGGTGTGACATTGGGTTATTTACTCCCGATAGCTATACTAGGATAAATAACAATCCAGATTGAATAAATAATTTTTTTTTTTTGTCTTTTCTGTTATTCTAATTGAAAAACGTAAAAATGATTTTTTTGTTGTTTGGTTCACCTTGGATAAAGTGATGATAATTGGTTGATAAAAGATGAATAAGAATTTATGACTTTTTAAATGACAACCATACCCCCTGGTAATAGTGTGAAAGATGTATGATTGATTTAATAGATGTGTCAATTTTTGGAATCTGTGTGAGACTGTTAGGTGAGATAAAAATTTTAAAATAACATAGAAGAGTATTTTTAACCATTGACATAGATAAGCTCTGATAAACAATTCAAACATTTTCATAAAATAATTATCAGACCTTATCCTAACTTATCCAAACATAACTATCGAAGTTTATTCTATCAAAACAAATAACTTTTTAAAATTATTTTTATGCATTCTTCTTTATCATTGCTTTATGTTTCACGCCACAAGGGATTAAAGTGAAAGAATGTCAATTTATTGATTCGTACTGTTGCCCCCACTCTCACGACATTAGGATTAGACAACACAGCCCCCCCACTCTCATGACATTAGGATTAGACAACACAGCCCCCCCACTCTTCACGACATTAGGATTAGACAACACAGCCCCCCCACTCTCACGACATTAGGATTAGACAACACAGCCCGTGGTCCACGATTAGAATCTATTGACTTTAGTCTTCTTCATGGAATATTGTTTGGGTTGACGGTGGGATTTTTCGCTTTACATGTGGCGCATGCCTGTTGGGTGCTACATGTAATTTCTCCCGTGGTGAATCACGGATGATCACATCCTCGTTAAGAGTGTATTTGGTTGCACGATTGTAAATTTGATTATGTAGGAATCTAATTTTAAAATTGATTCTGCATGAAACTCATTCCCTTAGTTTTTTAAAATCGTAACTTTTGAACATTATTTGTTTAAAATCTATGAGCATGAATAAAACTTTTTAATTGTACGATTGTAGAAACAACTTCTTACAATAACAACTGTCGCCCCCACTCTCACGACATTAGGATTAGACAACACAGCCCGTGGTCCACGATAAGAATAGACTTTAATCTTCTTTATGGAATATTGTTTGGGTTGAAGGTGGGATTTTTCGCTTTACACGTGGCGCATGCCTGTTGGGTGCTACAAGTAATTTCCCCCGTGGTGAATCACGGATGATTATATCCTCTTTAAGAGTGCATTTGGTTGCACGATTGTAAATTTGATTATGTAGGAATCTGATTTTAAAATTGATTCTGCATGAAACTCATTCCCTTAGTTTTTTAAAATCGTAACTTTTGAACATTATTTGTTTAAAATCTATGAACATGAATAAAAAAATTTAATTGTACGATTGTAGAAACAACTTTTGTTTATGGTGAAGGATTTGTAAAGAACAACCAAAACCAATCCCCTCAACTCAACTTCTCTACAAGCAGCAATAATGTCTGTGAGCACGGCGGTGTTATTCGGCGCCTTCGAGGTGCTGTTCGAGACAGTGGGGCCACTGCCTCTGAAGAAGATTAATAAACTATTGCGTGTTGGAGGGGAACTGAACAAGCTTCGGGACACACTTAAGTCCATCAAAGCAGTCCTCGTGAGCACAGTGGATGGGCAAGACGAGGATGTGGCGGTGCAACAGTGGCTCAGGTTTTCATTTTTGAGTTTTTTTTTTTTACTATAATTTAAAACATTCTATACATGTATAAAAGATGTACAAATAAATAGCCTTTTTCCCCCCTAATCTTTTCTTTTGACACAATTTTAATGTTTTTAAATTTTGTTTTCAAATGCTACCGCCGTAGAGAAGTTAAAGATGTGGCCAGAGACGCGAAAGATTTGTTGGAGGAGTTCGATGCGAAAAAGAGGATGCGTTTCAACTTGATGCGACGACGACAAGTGTTGCACAGGATAGAAAAGATCAATAAGAGGTTGAAAAATATCAAGGCAACGTGGGGTACCTTTGGTTTTACGCAGGGGTCCATGTAAGATTTTCGGAACATATACACACACAATGGTAACAATAACTACAACAACATAAAGAAAATAAGAAATAGAAAGAGGGAAAAAATTATATATATTCTTGTGATTCATTTTATTCAATTTTTTTTAAATCAAAATAAAAATGTTTATTATGATAGATAGTTATGAGTTGCATTTGAATTATTTGGAAACTTTAGTAGTTGCAATGTTAGATTTTCATATAAAAGGTGTATGCAATTTTTTTTCCCCACTGTTATAGAATATTGGATATACCACTATACTCTATCTTTGATTTGAAGTATCAAATGATAGAAGTTGAATATAGGTTGAACAAAAAAATTGATAGCCTAGTTTAAAAAAATGTTAAAAATGATTTCATTTGAGGTTGGTTTCTTTCATTCAAGGGATTTAAGTTGTACATAAACTTTATTTTTTATTTTTTTGAACGATATTGTTGGTTTTAAAGTTTCAAATGATTACAATATAAGGTTGGTGGAGAGATACATATGCAAAAAACTCATTCTTAGTTGTAACATTTCTCTTTTATGTTTCATTTTAAATTTTATAAATGATTTATTTTATCATTATTAGAATTTTTATAATATCATTTATGTATACATAACATAATATATTATATCACATGTATATATTTATTGAAAAAAATTTCTAAAATATTTTTTATTTAGACACACATCTTGCTGGTTACACACTATCCAAATTCAATCATCTAGCATGATTAATTGTAATTGTAAAAATTTAATTAATTATTATAATATCTTTGTATGATTTTTAAAGAAGACGAGAAGCCGTGAAGTCATGATTTAAATCACTCTCTCATATATTTACCACTAACCTAGTGTTTATATATATATATATATATATATATATATATATATATATATATATATATATAGTCGAGTGATTGGATGTGGCGGAATGGCAGGTGCGGACGCGACGTGGACCATCCGATTCGCATCCGACGGTGATGCATTCGCATCCGACGGTGATCCACCCAGTCGAGTGCATCGTCGGATGCGAATGCATCACCGTCGGATGCGAATCGAACGGTCCACGATACATCCGCACCTGCCGTTCTGACGCACTCAATCACTCCCCCATATATATATATATATATATATATATATATATATATATATATATATATATATATATATATATACGCGAGTGATAGCGTGCGGGTCGTGCGGTCGTGCGGATCCGACGTGAGTCGTCCGATCGCGGGTCGATCGCATCCAACGGTCGAGATGAATCGCCCCCGACCGTCTGATGCGATGGACCCGTGATCGACGGCCCGTGGTCGACGCCGCACGACCGCACCGAATCACTCCTATATATATATATATAGTGAAACGATTAGGTGCGGCGAACAGTAGGTGCGGTTGCATCATGGGTCGTCCGATCACGGGTCCATCGCATCCGACGGTCGGTGTGAACGCAACCGCACCCGACCGCACACCGCACCTAATCGTTTCACTATATATATATATATATATATATATATATATATATATATATATATATATATATATATATATATAGATTTCCGATAATATGCGGTCGTAAGGTCGTGCGGTCGTGATCGTGGGCCGTCCGATCGCGGGTCGATCGCATCCAACGGTCGACGTGAATCGCACCCGACCGTCCGATGCAATGGACCCGTGATCGACGACCGCACGACCGCATGACCGCACAGTATCACGAGTCTATATATATATATATATATATATATATATATATATATATATATATTGAACCGATTAGGTGTGGATTGCGGTCGGTGCGGATTCGACTACGGACCGTCGATCACGGGTACATCGCATCCGACGGTCGAAGTGAATCGCACCCGACCGTCCGATGCGATGGACCCCGTGATCGACGGCCCGTAATCGAATCCGCACTGACCGTAATCCGCACGTAATCGCGACTCTATATATATATATGTGTGTGTGTGTGTGTGTGTGTGCGGCGAACGGCGGGTGCGGCGTCAATCACGGACCGTCGATCACGGGTCCATCGCATCGGACGGTCGGGTGCGTCGCATCGGACGGTCGGGTGCGATTCACGTCGACCGTTGGATGCGATGGACCCGCGATTGAACGGTCCACGTCGCGGCCGCACCTGCCGTTCGCCGCACATAATCGCTCGCGTGTATATATATATATATATATATATATATATATATATATATATATATATATATATATATATAGGGAAGTGATTCGGTGCGGGAATGCGGTCGTGCGGGAAGCGATCACGGGCCGTCGATCACGGGTCCATCGCATCGGACGGTCGGGGGCGATTCATCTCGACCGTTGGATGCGATGGACCCGCGATCGAACGATCGACGTCGTTTCCCGCATTCCCGCACTGAATCACTCGGCTATATATATATATATATATATATATATATATATATATATATATATATATATATATATATATATATATATATATATATATATATATATATATATATATATATAGAGCACCGATTAGGTGCGGCGGCCGCACCGTGCGGCGTCGACCACGGGCCGTCGATCACGGGTCCATCGCATTGGACGGTCGGGTGCGATTCACGTCGACCGTTGGATGCGATGGACCCGCGATCGAACGGCTGCCGCACGGTGCGGCCGCCGCACCTCATCGCGGTCGTATATATATATATATATATATATATATATATATATATATATATATATATATATATATATATATATATATATATATATATATATATATATATACGCGAGCGATTCAGTGCGGGAATGCGGGAAACGGTGTCGATCGTTCGATCGCGGGTCCATCGCATCCAACGGTCGAGATGAATCGCACCCGACCCTCCGATGCGATGGACCCGTGATCGACGGCCCGTGATCGCTTCCCGCACTGAATCGGCTCCCTATATATATATATATATATATATATATATATATATATATATATATATATATATATATACACACGTGAGTGATAGCGTGCGGGTCGTGCGGATCCGACGTGTCGGTTGCGATTCACATCGACCGTTGGATGCGATGGACCCGCGATCGGACGACTCACGTCGGATCCGCACGACCCGCACGCTATCACTCACGTGTATATATATATATATACACGTGAGTGATAGCGTGCGGGTCGTGCGGATCCGACGTGAGTCGTCCGATCGCGGGTCCATCCCATCCAACGGTCGATGTAAATCGCAACCGATCGTCCGATGCGATGGACCCGTGATCGACGACCCGTGGTCGACGCCGTACGACCGCACGACCCGCACCTAATCACTCCTCTATATATATATATATATATATATATATATATATATATATATATATATATATATATATATATATATATATATATATATATATACGCGATCAGACGAACGACGTCGCGTCTGCACGAGTCCGCACGCCGCATATTATCATTCGACTATTTATATATATATAAATGTCCAACAATATCCATATTCACTCTGAATTCAAAAAGATATGAATTCAAAAATTAATATTCGAATGATTTATAATATAATATGGATATTAAGGTATCCCATTCGTATCCAATTTGTTTGTAGGCTTTCTATAAAGATATCTAATTTGTTTGCATACACACTTTTAAAGCATATGCCATTGTACATTCATGCCCCTCTATCTAACTTGTGAGGCTGCATGGACTATGATGATTGATGAAATATCTAACTAGGGTAGGAGAAGTTACTAAATTATACCGCCATTGACTACACTGTTTTGTTTTTTTTTTTGCAGACGTTCGCAGAACGAAGTTGATGATGAAACACAGACGAGCTCCTTTGTGGATGAATCTCTCGTGGTAGGTAGAGATAGCGATAAGGAGAAGATTGTAGAAGCATTGATGCAAATTAGACCCAATGAGAAGCACATTCCAGTGATTCCCATTGTCGGGATGGGGGGTATTGGTAAAACCACTCTCGCACAGATCATCTACAACGACAGGAGAGTTAAAGAACACTTCAAGTTGAAAATGTGGGTCCATGTGTCGCGTGGCTCAACAGTGGATAAAATCACAAGAGAACTCCTCGAAGTAGCAACAAAACAGAAGAGTGAAATCCGAAACATGGAACTGATGCAGCAACAACTTGAAGACAGTTTGAGAGGGAGGAGATACTTGCTAGTTTTGGATAACATGTGGAACATCAGCCAATTAGATTGGGAGAAATTTCGCTGTGCACTGGTTATTGGTGCCATGGAAGGAAGTAAAATCATAGTGACCACACGAAATGTGGATGTCGCGAGGATATTAGGCACTGAACATTCCCATGATTTGATGGGATTGTCCTACAATGATTCATGGACTTTGTTCAGTCGCAGTGCGTTCAAAGACAGCAACCCAGATGCGCATCCTGAATTGGTCTCGATAGGTGAAGAGATCGTGAAGATGGTTGAGGGTTTGCCCTTAGCATTGGTCGACTTGGGAGGCCGCCTGCGTTCTGAAAAGAACAGGAACAAGTGGGAGTATGTGTTGAAGAACAATATGCATGAATTTTCGTCAGGGGGAGAGAATATTATTTTGCGCACTCTCAAGTCGAGTTACGGAGATCTTTCCCCACACCTGAAGCACTGCTTTAAGTATTGTGCTTCATTTCCAAAGAAGTTTCAGTTTAAGAAAGCTATGTTAGTTCAACTATGGATGGCACAAGATTTCATCGAACATCGACAAAATATGATCATGGAGGACACTGGAGACGAGTACGTCGATGAACTTTGTCAGAGATCATTATTGCAATGTTTGGGATCCAATGGAAGGAACGGCCAATCCGTTTACACGATGCGCAATGTAATTCATGATATGGCGGTGTTGGTTGCTGGTGAAGAATGTCATGCAGTGACCCTTGGAAGGTCACATCGAGTTCCTGAGCATATCCTCCATGCATCGTTGCTCTGTAATGAATCCTCTTCTGGTCCCCTGACTGGTGATACTAAGAAGGCAGTGTTAGAGCCGTTTTTCAATGCCAAGGGCCTAAGGTCTCTCGTGTTGGTGGGTGATTCCATTAATTGGTTTAAGCAGGTCCCTCGAAGACTATACGATTTGTGTCACTTGTATACCATGGATCTTAGCAATACCCATCTCCATGAGCTACCAAATTCTATCGATAAACTTGTTTGTCTTCGTTACCTTGCTCTAAATAACACGAAAATAAAATTCTTGCCTGGATCCATATGTGAACTTCACTACCTACAAACACTGGGCCTCCGCAATTGCTATGCTCTCCAAGAGCTACCCAAGAAGATGAGGAAGCTAGAGAACTTGAGGCACCTTGATCTGTCTTTCGACAAGGAAGTTGCCTGCTTGATATCCTCCATGCCTTCACGAATTGGAAGACTGACAAGCATTCAAACGCTTTCGAGATTTGTAGTAGGTAAAAAGAAGGGGTGTGGAATAGGAGAGTTGAAGGACCTTATTCACTTAATTGGTGACCTTTGTATTTCAAACCTCCATAATGTTTGCAGTCAGGAGGAGGTTATAAAAGCGAACTTGCAAGAGAAGCAGTGCTTGGACAGTCTGGAACTTCAATGGGGCAATCAGAATCTTCCAATAAATGAGGATGCTGATAAAGAAGTACTCAAGCATCTCCAACCCCACTGTAACGTCAAACAACTGAAGATAAAAGGCTATCGAGCCACCGAATTCCCAGATTGGATTACTAGTCCTTCATCCTCCAACATTGTGATCATGAAACTCTCCAATTGCAAAAAATGTCAGAGCCTACCACCTCTGGGCCAACTTCCTCTACTCAAGGAATTGTTGATAGAAGGAATGGATGGTGTGGTATATGTGGACAATGAGTTTTGTGGATATGGTGCAAACAAGGGATTTCCTTCGTTGGAAAAGATTTGTTTCAAAAGCATGAAGAGTCTGAGGGCATGGACAGGAGTGAGGGAAGGTGAACTCTCTTCTCTATGTCAGCTCATCATCAAAGACTGCTTCTGTCTGGTGGAGTTGCCTAGTCGGCTTCCTGCTCTAGTGGAGTTGGAGATCGAATCCTCATATCATCCAAATGAACCGAAGACTCTTCTATCGCTGCTTCATCGATTCACCTCCCTGAATTCCTTGATCATCGCCGCATTCCCGACAAATGATCTACATTTTCAGCTACAAGACCATCCTACCATAGAATGCATAGAAATTCGGGATTGTGAAGAACTAATCTCCTTGCCGGACAACTGGCTACCAGCGCATCTCACAAGCCTTGCAATCAAGCGATGCCCAAAGCTCACATGTCTGCCCGAACATATGCCTGCTCTACAAGTATTGAAAATTGAAGAGTGCGAGCACATAATACCACCACCCAGAAATGGGCTCCCGCACTCACTCAATGTGATCATCATCAACAGATGTCCCTTATTCCAGGCACATGTGGATGCATATTTAAATGCTGGCATCTCAATATACATCAATGGACAACCGGTGCATGCAAATTTAGAGGCTGAGCAATGGAGAACCGCCAACGATGGAAGAATATCCAGTGGCTTCCTTCAGTGGCAACCCCCACCTTCAGGTATTATTGCACCTTCAAAAATCACATAAAACAGCATGCACACACTGACAAATCAGTAAAGATTCGAAGAAAATCAAATCTAGTCAGATCTGATTGAGATTTAAAATTACTCCAAGATTCATTCTAAGTACTACTCAATAATTACTCAATACTGCAAGCTCAATTTTGTATATTGGTTTTAATAATGTAGTGCAGTAGTGGGTGAGGAAATGAGAAAGAAAATAAGAAATGAGATATTTAATCACAACAAGCACACCATGAACTTGTGTATCATTGCATTAGCTTGGTTTTTTTATGTGAACTGACAGAAGAAGAAAAAATTCATGCAGGATGAAGAAGAGCAGCCTTGACATGCAGAATCCTTTTCAGTGGCATTTGGCCTCCAGGTACAAGCTTCAAATTTATAGTCTTTAGTGACTCATGATGTTTAATCTTGTTGCACATGGAATCAAATAGTAAATATGACACTGGCATGAAAAAAACATATTTTTCAGGTGGATGAGACAGAAATGTAGCTTGTTATCAACCCACCGTGCAATGGTGGCTGATTTGTATTTTGTACCAAACAATCTACTATACCGGTACTCTATATTATATTCAGATTACGTATTCATAAATAGTCCTATCAGTGACTAGTGAGCCTGTGATTTCCTTTATGTGTTTGATAAGAATGTCCATGACTGCCTGATCCCTCATGGAATCTCATGCAGCTATGGAAAAAGTTGCATTTTTTATGAGTGTTTTGTGTGTGGTTGAGAATTATGCATCAACTTATGATTGCTGTGTATGCATTTTATAAAAAATAAACAAGGTTCATTTGCAATTGACTTATAATTGTTATGGATTTTTTTCATGTGGAGCATGGACTATTTATTACAAAGTTCTAATTGTTTAAAATGACACATTTTAAAAGTCAATTTCCAAACCCAATTGAACCCAAATCAAACCCAATCCTTCAAGTCTTCTGTTCATTGAGCTGTGATCATTAGGTGGAAGACTGCCATCAATGCTCTCTAGTTGAGGTAAGTTCTGGATGGGAGGATGACTGACGTGGGTGTGGATTGGGATCTTCTGTTTATTTTTATTTATTTGTATCATGTTTTACTTTCACTGTGAGATTAGGGCAGTGATAGACCCACTACCCCACTTAATTTTTTCACTACCTATAATTACGAAAATGCCATTATTTTTTTAATATTTTGTCTCCCTTTCCCACTACCCAGTTCGACAGCGTCCAGTCGAAGTGTTTTTCACTGGGACGACAGAGGTCCGTCGAACTGTCTGAATAAGTATCGACAGAGACCCAGTCGAAGTGTGTTTCACTAGAACGACAAAGATCCGTCGATCCGTCTGAGCAAGTGTCAACATGGATGTGTCGAACCCTTCAAAACAAAACTTTCTTCTAAGAATCAATCATTTATACAATCATTTAAGTCCTTATGAAAAATAAAAATGTCATTTAAGTTATTTAAGTTTTTTTGAAAATCATTCACATATATATTTATGTAAGTATAAGAAATAAAAACAAACTCCATTTGTTTAGAAAAGAAAATAATGTTTTTTTCTATATGAAATGTTTACTATTTATTTGGTTCAAATAACTCTTTGTTTGATATTTTTGTTTCTTTATATATATATATATATATATATATATATATATATATATATATATATATTCATATATGGGACGTGATTACGTGCGGCGAACGGCAGGTGCGGCAGCGATCACGGGCCGTCGATCACGGGTCCATCGCATCGGACGGTCGGGAGCGATTCATCTCGACCGTTGGATGCGATGGACCCGCGATCGAACGGCCCACGTCGCGGCCGCACCTGCCGTTCGCCGCACGCAATCATTTTCATATATATATATATATATATAAATGATTTTCAAAAAGACTTAAATAACTTAAATGACATTTTTGTTTTTCATAAGGACTTAAATGATTGTATAATTGACTGATTCTTAGAAGAAAGTTGTTGTTTTGAAGGATTCGACACATCCATGTCGATACTTGCTCAGACAGATTGACGGGTCTCTGTCGTCCTAGTAAAACACACTTTGACTGGGCCTCTGTTGACACTTATTCAGACAGTTCGACGGACCTTTGTCGTCCCTGTGAAGAACACTTCGACTGGACGCTGTCGAACTGGGTAGTTGGAAAGGAAGACGAAAAAATTAAAAAAATAATGGCATTTTCGTAATTTTAGGTAGTGGAAAATAGTAACTAGGGTAGTGGAAATAGTTTTGTCCGTGAGATTATCATATCACCACATTGAAAATGTTGTAAATGCATGTAAAATCTAAAAATAAGAAAAAAAATATCAAATTTACTTTATGAATTTACAACCATATCATGTTGTGCATGACGATATGCATGACAACTCCCACATGAATCAAGCAAGATACAACTACACCCCACTAAAACAAATTTTATGTGTTTCTAAACACTCCCCCCCTCGTTTGGGGTGTGATGTGACATAAGGTTATTCGTCTTTGATAGTTATACTGGGATAGATAACAATCCATACTGAATAGGTAAATTTTTGTTTGGTTGTCTTTTCTGTTATTCTCATTGGGAAACGTAAAATTGATCTTTTTGTTGTTTGATTCACCTTGGATAAAGTAAGAATAAGTGGTACATAAGAGATGGATAAGAGTTTATAACTTTTTAAATGACAATTATACCCCTGCATAAATTATTTGTGTTTGGGAATAAGTATAAGAGATGTGCGTGTGATATGATAAATGTGACAGTTTTTGGAATGTGTGTAGAAAGTGTTAGGTAAGATAAATTTTTTAAAATGACAGATAATGATATTTTTATCCATTGGTATAGATAAGTCCTGGTAAACAATTCTAGCATTTTCTGAGAATAGTTATCATGTTTTATTCTAGTTTATCTAGACATAGGTATCAAGGTTTATTCTAGCAAAACAAACAACTTTTTTTTGCTATTCTCTTGTATTTTTTTCTATTCCATGCTTATATTCCACCCCAAACGTGCGGGGGGAGGGTAAAAACTTCTGTTATTCTAGGATATGGATAATTTTTACTCTATAAATAAGGATTGCAGTTGTGTTTCCATATCAATGGCATTTAAATATTTAATGGTTTTGATTTAAATTGTGACTTTTTGAAGATTGACGCATTAGATTTGAATATTTAAATGGTTATGAAAAAGTATGGTTTTGTAGAAAATGACTTAGGGTCCGTTTAGAAACACAGATTGAAAAGTAGCTTTTAGAATAAAGCTACTTTTTAAGATGATTTTAGTCTTTGACTTTTTTAGGATGATTTTTTTAAATTCAGGAATCAATATTTGAAAGGAGTTTAATGTTTAGTAGATAAAGTTGCTTTTCAATTCAAAAAATCGATTCCGACCGAAAATCACAGTTTCTGAGCTTTTTAAAACACGGATTTCGAGAGAGAAATTAAAAGGAATTCAGCTTTTGATTCTGCCGGAATCAGCCCCGTTTGGTTGCACGATTTTGGGATTTTAGCTTTTCAAAAAGCGGAATCCGCCGAATCGGTGCAACCAAACGGAGCCTTAATGAAACTCCATGATTATAGAAAGCTCAATTTTGTAAGTTGAGGTTCTTTAATATGTAGTGGTTGAGGAAAGAAAGAAAAGAAGAGATGGAAAATTCAATCACGACAAGCACACGATGACACGAATAATAATTTAATTTGAAAGATTCATTGTTAAATCCATTGATATCACCTGAATTAGGCTTAGTTAATAGTTAGTCAGATTCATTCATTTATAATTCTACAAATAGTTAATGGATCAAGTCAAATAAATATCAATGGCATATCCATTCCTAATTCCATTGATATTTGTTGAAGTTAGACAAAAAAAAATGCATGAATGTCAAATCCTCAATTCAATTCTTATGCAAACCAATAAATTACTGAGATGTAAATTTCAAATGTCACAGAAAAAGATCTCATTATATGGAAAATGAATTGTACTCATACAAGTAACAACTTTCTCAGTACAAATAACAGCTTATGAAAATGAAATTGTAGTCATCCCAAAAGGAATTAAGCTAGCTTGTAAAGCTTCTCCACCATCTTCTTGTATTCTGTGATCAATAAATAATGACAATATTTTAACTTTAGACAGAACATGAGAATTTGAAGTTATTCTCACAAAACAAATAAACAAACTGGATCACCTTCTTGGCTGCTCCAGAGTGCAGCTGCTTGGGTATTAAGAGGAGAATCATTATTTGGTTCTGCATAATCAAATCAAACTGAATGAATTCATATCCAATTATAGATTTTTAAACTTCCATTAATCTAACAATAGAAGTTGTGAGTTTAGGCTATTATTACCACCCAAGAGACTCTGAATAGAGAGCAGTATTGTTCTCACATCATAAGCTGATGACCACTTATCCTGAAGAAAATACATGAAAATGACATTAGTTGATGAAATATAGGAGTGCTACGCAAAGTCCATACACTCAAGCCCCACAAGTAGTTCCATTTCATCAAGCAAGTATATGCTTAATTAGATGAAAATTAAGTTTCTTGGGATTTACGATTCATGGAAGTATATACTTCACCTTTCAATAAAGGTACCTATTTTGTTGCACAAAATATATGCTTTCACAAAAATCAAAGGATGTGAAAACATATATGCAGGGGTCGTACATAATATTATCCATATAAGAAATACCATCAATTATTAAACAGGATGTTGTTACTCACAGTCCTTATCTTTAAGGAGGTATTTGTAGATAAACAGTTCTTATATACAAGAGTGCAAAAACATTAAGTAGCAATTACAGAACAAAAAAAAAAGAAAAGCAAAGAATGACTGAAAACAAGAAATGATTGAGGTACAAAGAAAGACAGGATTCAATACCTGAAGAATGTCCAAGCAGATGTTGCCATAGACATCCACATTGGGATGGAAGCACATGGTCTCGAACTTCACCTTCGGAGGTTTGAAGGGATAATCGGCTGGGAAGGAAAGGGAGAGCTTGTAAACCAGTCCATCATATGCAGTGTCTTTGCTTCCAGTGATGGTCCCCTTCCAACAGAAAATGTTGTCACCCTCTGGAAATGCAGAGATTCCTGGATCACCACTCATCTGCGAAATGGAAAAACCACATTAAATCGAGACATCCCAATAAAATTGAGATTAACGAGGAACCAAACAATGTTATACTGACCATTAACGCCATTAGCTCCGATTGAAGCCTGTTCTCATGTAGCAGAAACAACAACAAAACAAAAATATCAGAGGCATGAACAGGATTTTGTGTGATCCACAAAGAGCTAATCAAATAACAGAAATACTATTAGCTCCCAACAAAAACCTTTAATGCACAAAAAACATAACAGATTATAGACAAAAAAAAATTGATGTACACATAACAAAGAAAATGGGGTTGGGTTGGGGGGGAGGGGGTGTGAATCTGTTATGTACCAAGTGGAAGAGCAATTCTTGAAGCATAAGTTATGGTTTGGAAACATGTTTGGATAATTCTGCTTTAACAGGAATCAAACTTAACCTAAACATATTTCCAAATACCCCCAGTGGTTGATAGTTTTTGAAGAAAACAAAGAACCAGTTTTTCGTTAATAACATTTTAAAAAAATGATCTTTAGTAATCTGACAAAAATATGTTCATCAAAAGCAGATTTATATAAAAAAGCTCTTAAACTCATTTTCAAACGCTTTACTGATGCCTCAATCAAACAATATATGAACAAGGAAAAAGACACCCAAAAACAACATTAATTCATCCATAAAAAAAACCACACATAAACAAGACCTTGGGAAAAACCTAAGAATCTAAACCTGGAAATAAAACACAAAATGAGCCCTGCATGTTAAAAAGAAGAAGAAAAAAAATTAAAAAGAAAAACATAGATCCATAAGAACACACACAAAAGAAAAAAATCATCATCTCCGTTAGCACAAAACCCACATCCAAGAAACGATTGATAACACCAAAATCTGTGAAAACCAAAGTCGATCCACATGAAATCGACACCCAAAAATAACCCAAAATGCGAATCCCCTAACATATCCAAACCATCCAAGAACATAATCAATAGACTATGATCTCGCTTAGCCAAACAAACCCCACACAAGAACATTAGAGAAAGACCCAAATATGTGAAAACAGAAGACAACCCACACCAAGAACAGAACAGAACACATAGAGAGAGAGAGAGAGACCTCTTGAGGACGGATTGACCGTCAACGAGCTTGGGAGTCAGGAGGGTTTGCTTCCCCAAAGAGGATGGGAGGGTCGCCTGCACGGGTGGGTTGGGGATGTTGTCTTGGGTCTCTCGGTTCTCTCTTTGAGTCATCTTTTCCCTTCGGTCTTAGAATCGGAGAGAGCAAGAAATCCCAAAAACAGAGAGAGAGAGAGAGAGAGAGAGAGGTCTAATGTTGAGACGCTTTTGGGTTTTTAAAAGCGACGGCATTTCTGCGTTTTTTTGAACGTTGGAGATGGACTTCCAACGGCTAGTTTTTTGAATTTTGAAACCTTTGGACCTTTAATGGGCTGAGACTAATCGGACGGATAGGGATTCGGTGGGCCCATATCTGTATTCATATTCGAACTAAATATCTGAAAAAATATCCAAATATGATATTCAACGGATATTAAAAGTAAATATCCATATTTGATCTGAAAATCCGGATTCCAATAATAATCCAAAATATCTAAAAATTTAAAATAAATATATAACGATTAAAATATCCAAAAATCCAATATCTAAAAACAATAATCATATATCTAATATTTGAAATACATAAAAAAAAAAATAATTACCTAGTATAAAACATAAAATTGTAAGTATATACATAAAACATTACATACTTTAAATAAAAATAAAAATAAAAAACTCATATTAATTCTAAAAATATAAATATATAATTAAATAGATAATAATATAATAATATTTTCGAATATAAATATTTTTCGGATGATACGAGCATATCTGTATCCTATCCGAAAATACGGATATAAATTTTTTTGATATCAGATATTTTATGGATTTTAAATAGATATTTTTTTAGATAATTGACAAATTTAGCCGAGACACAGGGATCAATGGATTCGGATACTCCCACCACTTTGTCTACATTTTACGATAATCATAACCCCACCATCATGACATATATTCAGTTTTTTAAAATTTTGAACTCCTGTTTTCGAGGTTGATCCCTTCTTGATAAGGACAGAATCTTTTACTTATCAGAGTTTACATGTCGCATTGGTTGTTTAACAATCTGTCCCCACCACCACTCCCCCGCCCCCGACGTCTCTCTCTCGTTTTAATGCATTGTTTTGATAGCAACATTAAATATAGTCATAGACAACTATTTCAATGTAAATAAAAAAATATGTTATTTTTAATTTGATTATATTTACTTATTTTTATGGAATTTGATTATCGTAAATAAATTGTGGATAATAAAAAAATAATTTATAAGAAATGACAATCAATGCCTCACTCCGGTGATTTCCATTGTTGAATTCACCTGATGACCTGTAAACACAATGTGAAGACTGGAAAACGATTGGGTTATGTTTCATATTCTCTTTTTTTTTTCCACTACTGACTCTACAACAACATTCTTCTCTTCCTGCACAGATCATGAACACAGAGAAGCCCAGACCATCAACGTCCAGAAGAAAAGAAAAACACAATACAAGCATTTACAATCAAAGATAAAAGTGGAAGGGCCGCAACTTCGCACCCAATTCTACTCACAGACAAACCCTACCATGGGTCAGCATTGACAGAATCCATGCTTTATCCATTCACCGGGGCTGCTGGATCCGGCGGGGCTGCTTTGGGCTCACACACTGCGCTGGCTTCTCATAATACTTCACCGGCTCCACCTGATTCTTCACGGCGAATCCCCCTCTAGGAGACATCAAACTCAGGTCCTTCATCAGCGCCTCCTCTGCCGCTATCACTACTGTCAGAAAAAAAAAAAAAAAAAGAATAACAGTCAGTCAAGCAATGGGCTTTCTCGTAGGTTGCTAAAACTGAGACATGCCCATACCAGATCTTGGCTTCTCTTTCCCCCGAGGTGACTCAGCTGGGATATTCTGGAGCTCGGAATATGTGAGGAACTCGTCGAGCTCGAACGCTTCTGGCAGGAGATTGGTGAGATCCTCCTCTTCGAAGGCGTCCTCTGGTCGGGCATCATCTCCATTGAAATTGTCCTGGTCCTGGTGCTGGAGAAGCCAGTGCTCACGGAACCAGGTGGAGGTCTTGATGAGATCCCACCACTCCGGGGAGAAGTCCTCCACCCGCTGGTAGGCTGCAGGGATGAAGAGTGGGGCGTCCGGGTTCAACGTCGATCTTCCTGCCATTGCTACTGCCGCAGAGCTCATTTGCAACCAGAACCTGCAGTGTCAGATGAAAAACCATTTTCAGGTGAGAATAATATTGACAAAGTTGACAACACTGTCATTGGCCAAAACGAGGAAAATAACTTCTCGATTTCATGTTTAGTAGATGAAAAATGTTAGGTACAGCCCCACATGCATGTTATCTACGAGGTAGATACTTTTATGAAATGTATATATACCTCCATGACAAATTGAATGGACATTTTTAGAAAATATGAAAAATTGAATGGACTTGTTGGAAAGGTATCAATCTACATGGACTATCCGCAGGGCTGTCCCTGCGGACCGTATGTAACAACACTATTTAACAGAATCAAGTAAAGAAAGAATACAACAAATGGGGTTCATGGGTTTGTGTCCCAGTTTAGTGGTTGATTATGATATTTGCGACTTAGAGGTCATGGATTCAAGTCCTAGCATTTATTCACCTAGAAAAAGTGTGTTCCTATGTTTGAAGTTTTAACTCATAACTCTAACATAGCAAAGGGGATCAATATATAACTTAGCATGTCATGCAAGTTTAGCTAGAGGAACTACATTGGTTTGCCACTAATTATCATCAAGGTCACGAAACTAAACATAACACAATATCATCCTAGGGTAGTCATATTAACTAATCCTTGATTATGTGATAAAAAAATGTTATGCTAGTTAAACTAACATTTATATATTCCCTTCTCAAGGCTCTAAATTCAACTGGGACAGATAGATAAGCTCTACCCATATCAAGTTATCAACATAGCACGTGCATTTAATCATATAAATCCACCCTAGACGTGATAACTATAGCAATACAAAAGGACAAACTCAAATTTTGGAAAGAATACTATAATGAAACCAAATCATTGAACCAACAACAATTGTAATCAAATGAGACATTACCAAGGAAACCAGTTTTGATTCATATATATATATCTCTCTTCCTCAGAAAAAAAAAAAGATTCATCCTTGGGTTAACTAGATAATTTAACATTGTAGACCATAAAAATTACTGTCATTACCACACACATATTTTAATAATTCATATAACCACTGTGCAAGGAACTTCAAATAGTCAACCATCAAATGCAAGAATGATTTCAAAGGACTTCATCAAGCATTCTCACATCAATGACTGAACCAGCCCAGCACCTTCAAACATCAGAAATACACTTCATAAGAAAAACTACATATCAACAATAAATAATTCCACAAATTTTCGAACACCATAAACCAGGATAACAAATCAAATACCTTTACACCATATTCGACCTAGATAACTTTACCCCCACATAAATTCTGTTAAAAAAGCTAATACTCAACCATTGAACTGAACTCCTATGAGATGTATAGATAGTGGATTGATTTCGACAAAAGCTAAAAATTTTAAAATAACGCCTATGATATCCCATAATAACATGTTATTTTCACTTTTCACATGGATTTTTCATATTACATGTCCTCTGTTGGATCTATGAGCGACATATCGAAATCTGATTCGAAATATCTAACAAGGACAAGTCGGAATTAATGGTTTATCCAGTTGTTTAAGATCAAAACTGAGATCTTTTGAATAAATCCAAGACAAGCAAAGTCAATCATTTCCCTTGGATTTAACAGAAGCCCTAGCTTCACGAGATCAGATCCATCAAATCTCAAAATTAAACACTTTTTCAACATCAGATCTTCAACAAACCTCCAAAAACTTACAGATCCAACCGATCTACGGCGAACTATCACGAAAAACCGGGAAAACAAAACGATCGATCGAATTCGAAACCCTAATATTCGGAGAAGATCAGAAGAACAGATGAGATGATCCATTTATTTTACCTTTTTATTGCTAAAAATATCTTCAACGGACGGATGAGATTTCTTTGCGTGAAATCGAACGGACAAGACGAACGCGTTTGTCAATCCACTGGAGCGCAACCTTATTTATAGGCGGGAGCGGGGACTCCGAGCCTCTAGGTTCGGAAACTTCGAACCTGTCGTTTGGTTCGGGAAAAACAGGGAATGGAATACCGGTTATAGCCGGTCTCGTGGACGTTGGAAGAGAATTGTTAATAATATTTTAGGGGCTTATAAAACTTTAATTAGTGACTGATGTTACACTAGGATTAAAAAAATATAAAATAATAACCATATAAATTTCATATGATTTGGAAATTTTTGCATTATTAACTTGTTTTTGGAATTAGTGTTACGTAAATTTGAAATTTAGGGTTCTTTTCATTTTTATTTTGGAGTACCCAGAATAATTCCGTTTGGAATCTTTTGTTCATTCTTGAACAAAATCAAAATACTTTCTTTAATTATATAGAAGCTTCTAAATGCATACTTTACTAATTTTTTGTTTAAGAATTTAAGTATATACCCTTATGAGAAAAAAAATTATACATGTATTTTTTATAATTTTGTAAATGTTACCTACATGTACTTTGTGATAATTCACATTCAGACAGTGTTTGGTTGCATGATTGAGCAGTTTTTGCATTTGCATGAAGTTGTTTTTACAATCGTGCAATCAAATAGTTTTACTGTAGCAGTTTCCTATCGATAGATTTCAAACAAATAATGTGCAAAAACTGTAATTTTCAAAAGCTGGTGGGTGAGGTTCCTGCAGGATCAGTTTTAAAACTCAGATTTTTGCAGAATCAGTTTTGCAATCGCGCAACCAAACACACTCTTAGATACAATTTGAAAATGAGTTTAGACAATTTTTACATATGTTTTTGTTTTTATTATGATCATACTTAATTCAACCTCATTTTCAAAACCTCAATGAACCCAACTTTTAAGTAAGTGAAAAATAATTTTTAGTTATAAAAAATAATTTTTAAAAAATCTAAAAAAATTATGTCTACCGAGGAAACTAATATTAAAAATGTTTTAGTGAACAATCATTTTTCGAATTAGTCTAAATGTTATCTTAGGTTAGGTATAATTTGGAGGTTGATACTGATGTCTTATCTGATAGTTAACTAACATTTTGCGGATGTTTTACATAATATTTTAAGTTAAAGATAAAGAATGTAAAACTTGTTGCAAGTGTATATATATATTTAAATGACTTGTTGCATCTCTGCTGTGCAGCACCATATGTAATGGCCAGACGAATCCTGAGTTAAAAAAGTAACATAAACAACTACTTTATTATCAGAATAAAATATGATCGTTATGTTTCGGTAAGTTAGTGTAAGTTTTCATTAAAAAAAATTATAGATGTCAATAGACTAAAATATATTTGTATGTTATTTTTAAAAAAAAAACTCATCTAAAACTAACATATCTCATAAACAAATATTTCACATAAATTTCCAAATACAAGCAACTATTATAATGATAGAATTGATGTTACAAAATTATAAATCATCATCCACTTGTGAATCTAGCAATACAAAAAAAATTGGTATTTTATATTTTTCAATGAAAATAATCAAATGATAATTATATAAAAAAATTTCTTATTTTACATGTGTATTGTTGGTATAGTCATGCATGACAGACTACCAAATGGGGGTCAAATTTGTGTACATCAAAAAATTCAATATAGATTGAGTGGTTGCTTGTTATGAAGTAGAGAATCAGGAAAAACATTGCTATGTTGGAGTTCATATTTAATAAGTGGGCATACTCCCCCCAGTACCTCACCCTTTATATAACACCATAAATCAATAATTGTGTTTATACATAACCCCACACAAAGCATATTAGGGAATTGATGTAGCCCTAAAATCACATCAGCACTAGGAAAAATATGCATTGGAGGACCCCATTTTGATTGTTCTGTTCTTCTAACCTTGCTTTTTAATGTCCATACCTCAATTATTTTTAGATGAGGTCCCATCTCACCAACTCTGCCTACAATTCTCTCTCCTTTTCTTTTCTTTTTTCCTTATGTATATGTGTATAAAACATATATTATTAGCATTTTAATCTCACAAAAATAAATAAAACATATATATCCTAGCTAAATTAAAAAAGGTTATTTAATTTTGATGTTATGCACTCAGCCATTATTCCAGTCTAAACCCAGTACATAAAATTTCTTATAGAATATGGGAATCTGTTATATTAGGAAAAAAGTTACATTCAATTTATTTGAATATATATTTTATAAAATGCATATTTTATTAGATAAGTATATATTTTAAAAAATTAAAATGCCTGTAAAACCACCCGCAAGAAAGACTCTGCTCTTGGTCACCTAAATATTTGTTCTGTCAGATGCACAAATTGTGTATATTGAATTTTTTCAATAAAAATAATATAAACATGTTAATACATAATAAGAGTATATTCCGAAAGGGTAAAACAGACATTTTGAAAAAGGTTAATAAACGTTTAACATCAGATGCCGTCTCCCATTTTTGACTGGTCGTTAATCACTCAAAATCACAAGCAAGGGTAAAATCGTCTTTTAAAACCGACAAACCGCCTCTCCCGAGGCTGAGCTTCGGAACCAGGTTCGGACACGAACGGCAGAGGCCACGCGTCACTCCCTCATACGATCAGCGAATCTTCCCCATATTCCGTTGAAGGCTCCTTTCACGAGATTAATTTAGGTTCCACTGCTCCGCCAGAACATTTTAACTCCTAATGTAGTTTTATTTTTTCAAGATATACATATTTAATATAATAAAAATAAAATACATTATTATATATATATAAATATAATCGTTTACACAAACAAATCACATGTATATTATAAGCATATATTTTATTAAAAATAATATTGTAATTCAAACTATATATGAAGGCTGTAATAGTGTCTCGATGTTGCTGATGTCACTCGTTCTTGTACAGAAATGGGATTAGATCAATTAACTAAAAATATATCAGACTCACATGTCAAATATTTAAAGGGACATGTTAACTCTAAATAATAAATACCAACAAATATTACAACAATACGCTTTTATATAAAATATATAAAACAAATTAAAAAAAAAGCAAATGAAATTCATGATTTTCTACGACAACAAAACTGTCAGTCCTTTTCAGGAAACTCAAACCTCAGGAGACCTTCAAGGCAGACAAGGCGTCTTTGGTGGCGGCGGAGATGACGGCGTCGGAGGCGTTCGGCAAGTAATAGTACTTCCCTGCCAATATAAAAAGTTTGAGAAGTTTCATCAGCAGTTCATGTTGCTGATGGAAAACAAAGTTTCAGTGATTACAACATGTAAAAGGTCCTATCAGTAACAACATCAAACTTTACCTTGGGCAACCCGGGCGATCTCTTTTGCGAAACCGGTGGATACGAACTTGTTTTCTGTGTCGATCACGAGAAGTGACATGCCTGCTTTGTATATCTTTCCCGCAACATCGAGAATTTCATCCTGTGAGAAAGACAGAGAGTCAAGATCAACTTCCCCACATTGAGATAGACCTATGTACATGTCAAGCAATATTGTAGCCATAAATCACTTTCTATGCGTAGGAGTTACTCAAGAAGCATTTCACAATATTATATTGCTATCTAAAGTTAATTATCAGAACTAAAATCAACACAATTTTTATGTGCACCATAGCTCGAATATTGAGTCTTTTACTAGGTACAGTCTATATCTTGGACTCTGAACTCCAGTTCTATTGACCATATTATCATGAGTTCGGAGACATTTTATCCAATTAAAACAATGTTTATGTGTTCAATCTATTAAATGACACAAAGGCAAATGTCAGAATAGTGTAGGAGATGTATTGGCATGGATAATTTGGCATGATTTGATGCACGGATGGAGCTACATTTCACAGTTGGTAGATTAGATATCCCTATATCTAGGAAAGAAGCCATCTAAAGGTTATTCTAAAAAAACTTTTTCGATATCAGTATCCAATCTTTCAAAAGGGTTGAAGAAGAGTAATCTAGTCAGGTCTAATATTTTGCTGCAAAACCAAAGTTTGGTGAGTACCTTCAGTTCTTGAGCAGAAGGCCTCGGAGTGTCTGTCGCAGCGGCTGCTTCAGGATCAGTGGATCTTTTCAATGATATATTTGCTCTTCCATCAGTTATAGCAACGATCATAATACGTCCAACATCTCCGCTTTTCTCAGCATTCAGCCCAACTCTAACGGCCTGAAACACCAAAAGAAAAAGGAAAGAATATAAGTGACATGGGTTACTAGTAGAATAATTTATTTGACTAGGAAGAGTGGATACCGTGCTAAGACCATGAGCCAAGGGAGAACCTCCACCACAAGGGAGTCTTTCAAGACGTTTTCTAGCCATTGCAATTGACCTTGAAGGAGGCAAAAGAACTTCCGCAAAATCCCCACGAAATGGAATGATTGACACCTGGTGAAAGATTTTTTTTTTTTAATACAATAATCATCAACACATTGATACCTATGTAGTTAAATGTCCAATAGAATGTATTAGCTAGCATCATGTTTATGTATACTATATGGGATGAAGAATGTTCAGTAGGCATAACCAACTTAATCAAAATGGTCGTTCTCCATTCAATTTCCAAGAGGCTCAACAACCCATTGGACAACCAGGTCCCAATTTGGCACTAGGAGTCATAATTTCAGATTGATTTACTTGAGCACAGGCAAGCCAATCAAGTTGCATTTTACGTGATTATAAGATGCTATATTTACATTTAATCACATTTTAGCATTTGATACAACAATTAGAAGAACCTTTAAAACATGTGAGATTCCAGCAATCTGTAAAAGAAACAATACCCTCATAATCTCAAATTCTAAAAGGGCCTTGCAGGCAATTGTTTCCACGTGATGCACAAATGGCTACATATTGCAAAGAAGGCCACTGTATAAATTAAATAGCATTTCCTCAAAATGGTGGGGGAATTTATTATCTTGCTGGTAAAAATTTCTAAAACAAATGATGATATTCAAATAAAACATTTCACCTGATCCCTGCTTGTATAGCTCTCTGCAAGCAATTGCAATGCTGCACCTTTTGCATTCTGCATGCGGTTCAATGCCATGCTGCCACTTGCATCAACTACAAAGATAACCTGCCACAGATTGTAACCATCAAATAATTAGTAGGGGATTGCAGAAATGTCATGTGTGCGTATATATATGTATTAAAATATTATGCTCTCATGTGCTAGGTATCATATTAACACCAGAGCAGCTGATCAATGTGTAGACCAAATTCAGCTCTGCTTAAAATATCAAGGTCCCATCATCAATTAAAAAAGGGCAAATAAATTCACAATGAAAACCCTAACTAAAAGGCAAAAGAACCTAACAGAAAGGACCATAAATCAGTAATGAAATCAATAAAATATTACCAAGGCACCAGCTTTCCTCGCCATTCTTTTGGCTCTCATGTCGCTTTTCTCTACAAAAACTTTCCTAGTTTTCAGCACGTCCCTCTCCCTTCGCAACTTTTGATAAGGAGCAGCAGCTCTGAGGGTTGCATCAACTGCTAGTCTTTTAACGGGCCCCTGTTAGCATTTTGACAATGTCCATGGGTAATAAAATAATAATCGAATCACAACAGAATAGTGGAAAGACCAGTAAATTATTTATTCAGAAAAACATATACATACGGGTGGCGGCCAAAAACACAGGTAAACTCATTGAAATCTATATAACAATAGATCAAATTTACTGCATAAGAAGACAAACCTTGGGGAGCATAGGCTTAATATACCGTCCTCTGTCCTCTGAGAATATAACATTTTTTGCTCGTCCAGCTTTACCTCGTCGTCTTTGCGCTTGTTGCGCAAAGAAGAGAAGCTTTTCGTCTACAATGCCACCATCAGCATCAAAGATAAACTCCTCAGGTATTTGCGGTTCCTGTTCTTCTTTCTCCTCATCTTTATCTTCCTGTCACATATGATTTGGGAGGCTAAGCTTGTTAATACATTTACCTACACCTTGGAGAAGGGACGATTAATTTTTTCATTCATGAACTCGCATACTATAGAGCATGGAACACTTTAAGGATTGCAACAAAGAGTTTGAAGAGGTAAACATTTATCTATACTAATATCAAAATAATCAGATTTACCTCATCCTCTTGATCTTCCTCTTCATCTTGTTCTTCAGAAGAATCTTGATTCTGTGGAGGTGGTGGGGGTGGTGGGGGTGGCTGGTTCTGCTGATCCTGTGGATTCTCATTAATGATTGAACGTGGAAGAATCACCAACTCTACCTGCATTGAATATAATCATGAAATAATGTGATATAAATCATAAACATACCAGCGTTATTGGCACCATTTTTTTAACCATATATTATCAATATGGGCAAACTACACGAGGCAAATTACAGCAAGAAAGGGGAGAAGGGATATAAGGCATATCTGCATCCCAATAGTCAAATACAAAGACAGCTTAAAGCCCCCCCCCCCCCCCCCCCCCCCCCCCCCCAACAACAACAAAAAGAAAAAAATCTGTTACCACCAAGAACAGGCCCTCCCTGCTAGGCATTGATTATTGAATTTATATATATGATCAAAAGGCCAGAGCAATGCGATTTATGAAACCAAGGCATATAACATCATAGCTTGTTTAGAAATGGCCTTACAAATGCAAAGGATGGATCAGGAACTAGCATTATGATACATTCATCAATATGATTGTTCGATGTATCTTCTAAGCTCAGACATGGAAACTATTGTGAAAGAAATTGCTTACAGCTTTCTTGAGGTCATCCACCCCAACCTTTTCACGTCCCTCAAGAGCAGCTAAGCATTTTGCAACTCGGGCAGCATATAGCTCAGCTCTATGTCCCTGGAAATCAGAAAAATGGTCTCATTAAAAATACGACATATTTGCATATTTTGAAGAACTCTATGTTGTGAGTTTCAGAAACATGGGCTTAAAAAGTTCAGTTATTTATAATATGTCATTTTTATAAAGAGATGTGAATGAGATGAAGGAGGTACATTCTTTCAAAATTAATCAAACCCTAATTATATTAAGTAAAATGTTAAAGACAGTCATTCCCGCGGTCAATTTCCTCAACATGTTATGATTTTTTTTTTTGAAGGTATATACTTGTCAAGTGAAGTACATACCTTTATAAAAAATGAAGTATGTAATCGAACTAATGGAACACATTTTTTTGTATTTTCCTAATCAAGTATATATTAGGTTAGGGGAAGTGACTACAGGAATAACTGAATGTATCAGCACCCTTACTTCAATTCAAGCCATGCAAAGAAGGATAAATTTATGGAATATATCAGATAATACAGTCATATAGGGAAATCACATAGGGGAGGATTAAATAAACCCCGTAAGTCATTCAACCTTACCCCGTTTGCTAACCCAACCAACTGTTTTTTTTATAAATGGCTAACCCACCCATATATATATACTTTGATTTGTATCTTTTGAACCCACTCCTTTCAAACACTTCTTCTTCTTCCTCTCTTCTTCTTCTTCCCCCTCCCCCACCTCTTCCTCCTCCCCACCAAGCTCCTACCCCAACAAGTGACAACCCACCACTGACCCATCCCCCTCCATAACCCCCGTCGAACCCAACGCCCTCCACCTCCTCGGTCTCCTACTCCAGTGTGCAGGGTCAGTCGCCATGGACCGCCTCTCCTCCATCGAGCGCGTCTTTGCCTACTTTGCGCACACGCTCCACTCCCACGTCACGTCACCACCTACTTTGCGTCCCACCTCTTCCACATCCTCGCATCCAAACCCTCCGTCGTCGTCAAGTTGGTGAGGGTCATTGGCATGGGCTCCTCCGCCGAGCTCCTCGATGCCATGGGCAAGACACTCTCTGACTTCGCATTGGCCCTCATCCACCACCACGAGTACATGGCACTCGTGGGAAGATCAGTTGTGCCGAGGCATGCCCCGCCATGCCCCACCGTGCTCCTCTGCACCGCCTCGGATGCCGAATGCCGCAGGGAGGCGGTTGTCGGTGAGGATTTGCGGGTTTGATTTTGGGGTGGTATAAGTTCATGTGGGATGGGTGGTGGGAAGTGGACGGGGGTGGGTTCTATATTCCTCAAAATGAAATGAATTCAGTTTTTTATTTAATAAAAGGGGTGGGGTGAATGACCTGTGGGGTGTCTTTAAAAGCCCCCAATCACATAGAGTTGTAGACAGGTAACAGAAATTTGATCAAATAATGTGAATTGATCAAAGGATCATGAGGAAATTCCCATATTACTTATTCTGATGGAAGGGAAATAAATATCCAAGTTATCATGCATTAATTAGAGTGAAGAGAAGATTCATAAGCTTAAAGTAGCTAGCGACAGAACATAGACCACCTTATTTATTATGGAATCTGTTTACATTGGCAGCCACTCACGTTTGTTGTTTTTGCACGTATGTATATATAATGTTACAAGCACACTACTGCATTATAACATGAAAGTTAAAATACATAAGCTGCATTAGATTACCAAAATCAATTAACTACTGAAAGAGAAATCTACAAATATTAACAAGAGTTCCATAAAATGAACCTGAACGCCACCTCGTATGGATTCCATAACCAGATACTTCAGTTGGTCCCTGCCGATAGTGACATCCTTTAAATATTCCCTTGCCAAAATGATCTACATAAATAAAGACACATTTTGGTGTTTATTTGACTTATTTAGGAGGGATTCTTCATTTTATGTCATAAAGCAACAAGATTGTTTGTTTAAATCTTAGAAGTACACAATTTTTTGATCCCGAACTTAATATTACATTCAATAGTGACATACATTGCACAACTACAAGAAAATAAGGAATTTTGTATAAATAAAAAGGTTTTGTAGGACCTTGATAGTAAGAGAGTAATATAAGGTGAAAGAGTAAAGTAAGAGAGCAAAATAAGCATTACACGAGGTGAAGAATGAAATGGCCCCTTCTCCCCAAATAAAGAGCCATGAAGATTTTTTCATAGGCAGATGTCCAGTGACAGACTCTCCACGCATGTGCGTGGAGTGTTTCCACTAAAACAGTAAAGATATGCATGCAAGAACAAAATATCTGTTTTTTTTCATCTTTACCTGGGTTTTTGCAAAATCTGTTTCCTCCTCTACCATTTGAAAGACCTCCTTACTATTCTCCTGAAACTGTGTTGCAATACCAACAGCTGTGACACGATCATCAAAACACATTGGGAGATCTGCACTGCAGAACAAGTTCTTAGAGGTAAGATGAACTATTAAAGATACCTCAACATCATTATTCTCAAAAACTCTTCCAAGCCCTACTATTAAGGCAAGCTTCATGAGTGTAAAACATATATAATAGGAAGTCAAAAATTACCTCAAGTTGATTGCAATCCGATCCAGTAAATGTTCCCTCACAGAACCTTCCTCAGGGTTATATGTAGCAATGAGTAGTGGCTTACATGGATGGCGAAAGCTGATTCCTTCTCTTTCGACAACGTTAACTCCCTCAGTCAGAACATTAAGAAGTAAATTACTGATGCTTTCATCCAAAAGGTTGATCTCATCAACATATAGGACACCTCTATGGGCTTCAGCAAGAAGTCCTGGTTGAAACACAGTTGTTCCTGATTTTACAGATTCCTCAACATCAACAGATCCTATAAGTCTGTCTTCTGTGACACCAAGTGGAATCTGTGGCATTTGGGTGTCATGTAAAGATCAATGGAGTAGACAAAATTTACAATGGTAGAGGTAACACTGATGACCCTATACCTGAATAAAAGGAGTCTTAACAATCTCCATCTTAATGTTGCCAGCATCATCATATTCCACTTTATCAACAAGTCCATCTTCCCACCTTTAAGTTAAACAACTATTCAATAATGACATGCGTACACACAATTTCAACAGACATCATTACAATTAGGCTTAGGAGTGTCCTTAATAAGGAATGACTTGATGCTGAACCAATTAAGGTGACTCAGGAGATGGGTGACAAACTATTGAGACAAACAAAGAAAATTAGCTCAGGATTAAGTATGGAGGGAGAGGAAGACCAAAAACTTCAACAAAAATGGCAAAGATAATGATTCAAACTTCCAATGGATATGTTTTGGGTGAGTCTGTAAACTTCAACAAAAATGGCAAATATAATGATGCGGTTTTCTAGCTCCTAATGCTTGAACATCAGTCTAAAAATCACATAAAATACTAACACTGAATCAATTAAAACACTTACTCTTCTGGGAGTGAGGGATCTGCATTGGCGATTGAACCTACAACTACTTCAATAGGAGGAAGAATAGCGTGCAGTCCACGTGCCATAATTGTCTTGGCTGTTCCCCGTTTCCCTGAGATGGCAATCCCTCCGATCTCGCGATCAATGGCACCCAGCAATAATGCTGATTTGATTGCATCCTGGATTACAAGTGATACACAGAATAAGATAGGAGGATCAGATGAACGACAAAAGACACTAGCTATATTTTCACATGGTAGAAAAACCAAAAAGGGATAGAGATGTTCAAATGCTAAACCAATCAAAGAATGCTTGCACTCAACTTTTAAAACAAATAAACAATACAAAAAGGCATACACATTCAATTATATGCTTAAAAAATGAAAAAAACAAATGCAGGAAGAACAAGTTAAAGCTCGCCTTGTTAAACTGACACAGAAACCACAAATACACATAGAAAGAGAGAGATGAAAACAACTAAATCTTAAAAAATAAAAGAGTTAACACAATTTCAACCTCAAATTTTTATAACCCATATCAATTTGTTCACTAAACTCTGAACCGGGTTTTACATTAACCTAACATTTCTTTAAAATGGTCAATTAACACTTCATGCTAAGCTTCGAAACACATGTGCAAGTGCAACTAATAAATGAGAACAACGGGTCATCAAACACCAACCAGCATAGAAATCAAGATCCAGAATTCTAACAAGCTACAAACAATAGAGCCCCGCTTAAATTCTATCCAGAATTCCATAAAAAGATCACCTTTGGTAACCACTGCAATCCACATTCACATTATATGTCCATAGTAAACAATTCCCAGATACAATAACACTAACAACCCAAAATGCCTCACAAACACAGTAACAAAACCCAACAAAAAGGGCACTCAAAACCCATTCAAACAACCCCCCAAAAATTCCATTTTTTCAGACCTGCCCAACCACGGCAGCCAACGGGAAGTACTGCCGACCAAAGGACTTGCTCTCCCGATTCTTCGGCGAGGGGACGGCGGCGCCGTTGCTGGACTCGAGAGTCGTTGCGGCGGCGGACACCGGACGGAGGAGGAGGCGCGGGCGCACCCGGGAGGGAATTCCGAGGCGCTGTCTGGGCTTTAGAAGGGAGAATAGGGGGTGGTGGGTTAAGAAGGGAGGGAGGATTGGAGGGTGGAGGGAAGTGAGAGAGGTGGAGGAAGGAGAAGCCATTGGAGGTCTGGAGAGTGAGCAAGTGATGTTGATAATCTATCTTATCTTGTTTTGGTCTATCTTGTCTGTATTAGTTTGATGTCTATATAGTTATCATTTATGAGGAGATAATTAAACTCTGTTTTAACTTTTAATGATGATAACAATTAGACTATTTTATTTTAACTTTTTTTCCATGTATATGTGCCATTGAAAAACAAGTGGAATGTTATTCCCACTAACCACTTCTCTCTCCAAGAGTACCTCCAAATCATATCCCAAATGTGTATCCAAATTTAAATATGAGTAAAAAAGTCACAAAAATCTTTTCAATAATTTATCCATATTCAAAGAAGACAAACATTTATCCAAATTTTTAACAATTACTTTATTCTTTAACTTTATATTTTTAAAAGATTTGAGTAAAATATAAAGTGATGGTTGGAAACAAACCATATTAATTGAAGTTTTTACTTAATTTTTTTAATGAAATTTAGATATGGGTTTAAATAAGGACTAAAAATGACACTAAATTTATATATAAATTTGAATAAAGACTAAATATGGTTTTACAATCAATTTTTTTTGAATTGTGGACAGAATACGTTGGAGAGAGGGC
>CM060861.1:4647156-4693262 GCA_030737845.1 Acorus calamus | reverse complement strand
TAGAAAAAAAAGAAAGAAAGAAAATCCTTGCAGCCTTTTATTCTGGGGGTAAGGCTGCTGTCCAATTCCTTCATTGCGGCGCAGGCGGACTCCTCGCTCTCAAAGTACACAAACCCAAAACCAATGTTACAAACCAATAACAATTCAACAAATGCTTCGAATCATTATGAATAAAACAATCACTTTCATTGATTGTTCATTCAATTCCATTCAATCAAGATTTGCCTTTGTTTACAAGAAATGAATACATGTATTCTCTAATAACACCTAGGGTTTGAAAAAAAAACACATACATGTTGTTTCTAATAACACCTAGAGGTGTGGGGTTCTCAATTAGAGGTGTGGGTGTATCCATCCCCGCGGAAAATAGTTTCATTTTTATTTTATTTTTCGGACTTATGAGAGGGATAAGAAGTAAATATTTTTGTAAATTGAGATTCAAATTTTCATTTCTGTTTTTCTTCTCTAATAAATTTAATAGTTACTCAAATCCATGACCCCACCCGTGTGCACGTCCGCCACTATGTGGTGCAGCCACTGAGAACCCACCCCTGAAACCTGTCACCTTCACCACTAGCTCCGCTCGGAGAGCCGCCCCGCGTCGAGGCGCCCATAAGCCTCCCACCTATGCTGCCCGTGGTCCTCGTCCGACTCAGCCACGATGAAGTCAAGCCCTACACCACCGCCGACGCAGTCGATGATGAGGTTGCACGAGTCGGGGGAGAGGGAGAGGGTGTTGGAGAGGATCTTATGCTTGATTGTTTTAATTTCTATTAACACAACAACATCAACACTCTGGTTTTTCTTTCTGTTTTTGAGACTACTAGTTTTATTTGTTTGTTGTGGATATTTTTTTTAGGAACAAATACTAAAATTGTGGTAACTTTTAAATATTGTTTTAGATGCTTGGATACTCTTCGATATGGTTTGATACAACTGAATTTTTCAAATTGTTAATTTTTTGGGACCTCTGTTCTTGTGAGTTTTGTGCTCTGCTTTTTTGGGAATTTTGGTATTGTTTGAAGATCAAAGCATAGTCTAGTTTCATTAGAGATCATATGTAGTTTTTCAGTTTTCTCATAATACTTCTATTACATGGTTCTTGGAGGTTTTTTTGGTAGGTAAGGGGTGATCTGGGTGGAAGGTGTGGAGGGAGAGGGAGGACTTTGAATGAGTGGACGATGGAGGAGAAATGAGTGTGGGTTCGATGGAGGAGGAAGTGTTGGACGGGACGGATTTGAACTCAAGAAGACGTCGAGGAAGGAGAGCTCGATTTCAACAAGTAAAATTTCAACTTTTTAATGGGGTGGGGTGAGGACCTACTGGGGTGGAAATAACGGCCCCCCATTTAAATAAGCATATCAATATATTTTAATTTTAATAATTCATATATATTTATTATATTTATCTCAATTGATTTCTATACTATCATTATTATTACATTAAAAAAAACATATTACATGATATATAAATTATTTACATAACCACATATATTAAATAGAATGAGCTTTTTATATGTTCAAAATATTTTATAAATATTTAGTCTATATTGTATTATTTAAATCAATACTATAGTTATCTTGTATATTTAGGTCCATTTATGTACATTTGACATGTGTATAAAGTAGTATAAAATTAAAAAGAAAAAGAAATTTGATGAGACTGCAAATGAGACCGAGTGCGTTGCCTCATGTAAATATGTTGATCTGACAATTGCCATTTGCCATTTGCCTAGATGAATGTGGTAGGAAAATGTAAGATCACCTAATTAGAATTGCAATTCAATTTACTTTCACAATCCGATATTAAAATAAAAACCGATAAAACCAATCAGGTTGAACCGAAAACTTTTGTGAACCAGATGTGAGTTAATTAAACGTACCTGTTCTTTATCTACAAGAACTATGATTAATTATTTGTTAAAATATTATATCTAATACAAAATTTAGATTTAAGAAAATTCCATGTTACAATTTTAAAATCTTACTTAGAAAGTATTCAAATTTAAGATTTGATAATTACGTAAAGATTTTCTAAAACATTTCATTTTTCTATAAATTTAGTTATTTAGTAATGATAATTAATTTTTTTTATTATATCGTAACAATGTTACTGTTCAAATCCAGTTAACCTAACATTTGAATTTATGACCCTTAATCTGTTCAATTTTTAGGTTCAATGAACATTTCAATTTTTAAAACATTGTCCTATGTTATTCGTCTCAGTTTGGATGATTGTCTCTTTAACCAAGGCTTTTCCTGCATTACTACATTTAAAAAAAAAAACAAAAATACAAATGGGAACCTTCCATCAGGGTGTATCTGGTATTTATGATGATCAACCATCATTTACTTTCTGATTTTTTTCCTTTAGAACAACTATGCCATTCTGTTCTCTCTCTCAAGAATATAAATGCTCAGGAAGATAATTTATTGCCAAATCACAAATGTAACATCTATGTGTAATGTGTTTAACATCCTAAATTACATCAACCAGCCTATCCAATAACCCTACATCCCTCCCTGAATCCCGAAGAAGAATATACATCAATTGCCTGACTCAAGTTATTGACAATATTCTTGGAAGCAATAAAAGACATGAATCTACCAAACCAGGCCAAATAGTAAGTTCAGTGGCTACATATTGAAATACGGACTATGATCTCATAAAACCAGGGTGCATCAATAACTTTATTTGATTTTTTTTTCATGGAGTCCACATATAAAATAAAACAGAAAAAAAATATTTAGCTCATGTTTCGTGCTCTGCTATAAATTCCACTTCCTATGAAGATCATATGCGTTGTCTCATGTTTCCCTTAACAAACTACACAACTTTTCTACTTTCTGGTCCCTCACAATCTAAGATTCTTCTTAGCAAACGTGAAATAATGTAATTTGACATCTAATAGTTTAATATCCCAATTTGCACCAACCAGAATATCCAATGCCAACAGTGACATTTTTGGATGTTCAGGAATCACAACAGTATTTGGAAAACCCTAGATCGACAGAATCACCCACGAACTCTATGCATCAGACAAGCCCGGGAAATTCGAACTCGAGACCTATGGGAGAAAACCCATGGCTCTAGTCAAAGAGCCAGGTTTACGATAACAATTTGGCCTATCCTAATAAAATATATGGAAAGACTCATACATGCAAAAAGCTCAAATTTAAATCTTCAAATTTCAAAAATAATAATTCCTTCACATTCTCAATTTAAGCCAAGAAATTCAAGAAATAAGCCACCAAACCTGATTTCAGTCACAGATCTAAATCAAGGAGCATAAGCATCTAGAACCACAAATCAGTCAAATAATAGTATGTCAACGGAAAATTTCCACAAATGTAACCGCAAAACCCCATCTACAACCTTTGTTTGCATTCTTTGTCTTCCAAGTGGAAACCAATAACTTCAACAAATATAACCTCCTTATTGTAAGCATGGAATCCAATGTACCAAAGTAACCTACTTACCTGCCTACTGAACTTCCTCTTGGTAGAATGGTACAGGTATCCCCTCTTAATGAGACCTAAGCTCAAGTCTTTCCGCCTACTAATGGTAAATATATTACCAGGAAAAAGTACTTACCAATAAAATAAAGTAAAGTAACCTACCTAGCCTTTCCAGACATGGAATTAATTACCCTACCGTGTTTTATGATTATTACATGAATTGTTTCAGATGGAAGGTAATCTTCTAATCCAAGAAATCTGCATCTTGGGTCTGAAGGTGTTTTTAGGGAACAATAAAACTAAGTTATGTCAGCCTAAAATGCATTATAATCATATGGACTAAATGGATCATCATCATTTAATGTGACAAAATAGCTACGCAAATATGTCAAAATGACTTGTCATGGTATAAGTACAGATTGGGTGGCAGAAAAGAAACAATTACATATATCATAATTCAAGTAAAATTTGATTCTTTGGGAGAAAAAAATCATCATACACCTCCAAACTGATTCAAATAGGAAAAGACTATTGTTCCCTATGAAAGCTGCAAGAGTCATAGTCACAAGTCACTGATTACTGAAAGAAAGACACCGGTTGCACCACCTACAAACCTTCACAACATGGTCAAGCTTAGACGGGATTAAGTTGCTTTGGTTCCCTTGGATTCTGTCATATATTGATATGTCCGCATTAACTCTGGCGCTTCCTCCTCGTATTTGGTCACAAACCTCTCCAAGAATCGCTTCTCACTCAGTTTCAATGCAGAAGTCCATTTCATGTCTTTCTTGATTAGACCCTTAGACAAGAGGACCTGCAGCAATGAACACCTCGGAATAATCCTCTTCTCCATGTCATGGGATAGAAGAACCGGACATCCAGATAACGAAGACGGCTCCCAACCCAATTCACCAACGAAAAATTTAAACACTCTCTTGATCTTCTTCTCTGAATACTGCATGAATGTGGGATGCATTTTGAATGCTGAGAGGAGGTCATCTTCGGACCAACCAAGGTTCATGTAGAGCTCAGACTTCTCTTCCCAACCAGACTTAATAATATACATAGTTTTGACTGCTTCAACAAATCTTGTGCTCAAAGGATTGAAGCCCATTCCATGGACCTTCACCACAGACGTGCGAAACCTATTGGGATCCCACGTACAGAACATATTGGGGTGCATTAAAAGGAAATTTGTGACATGGGAAGCAGGCACGCCATGGTCCCGCAAAGAGGAAATTTTGGGCATTAGTCTTTTCTTATAGACTGATGAGTTCAGGAGATACGTCGAGCGGTTGATGGCCTCAATGACATCCTCTTTTGTGCCAACGATGCCTTTAAGGATTTCTAGTGAAGGTGCTATATGTCTCTCTGGGCTACGAGTAAAGATCATCGGATCTTCGGAGAGGATCTTCATCAATTGGGAACCCGAGAAGCCATACCTGGTGAGGAAGTCCATCTTGGGCTTTAGGTTTCTCTCTGGATGGAACTCTAGCAACCTTGGAGATCTAGTGATCACCTTCGCAATGTGGGTATGATCGAAACCGTGATTCCGAAGGAAATCGAGGACCAAGTCGGCATTTTTGGGGGTTTTGAGTGTGAACCACTTGGATGCTTTGAGGGTTGCTTCCGGGGACAAACCACATGAGCTGGTTAGGTAAGAGACGGTGAGGGATTTTGAATCTGTGGGTGTTGATTCTGAGGAGTGGGAGATGGATTTGAGAGATGAGTTTCCATGGAAGAACCATAAATTGATGGACTTTGAAGATGAGGCTGATGGTCCAACTCCATGACGGGCTTTTACAAGGAGGAGTCTTTCAGAGAGAAGCCTAAACATGACTACCAGCACCGACGGGAAGGGGGTTGAGCCGTTGAAGTGGGGAAGAATTAGGGGAGACACAAAGGACGAGGACTGAAATTTTGAGGGGTATTTTTGTAAGGATGGTTTTTACAGGGGTATTTCGATAAAAACAGAATATGTAAGGGACATATATGAAAAAAAAAACACTTTTAAAATAATACAATGATATTTTTATCGAATGACATAAATAAAGCCTGATAAGCAATTACAACATACCCAATAATAATTATCATCTATTCCTGGCTTATCTAATCATATCTATCAAAATTTATTATCTCAAAACAAACAACCTATTGTTTCTTTGTTCCCCTGGATTCTCTTATTCCTCAATTATGATTCATCTCAAATGGCGGGCAGATCGTTACTTATCCTGGTATAGTTATCGGGGGTGAATAACTTTATATCACACCTCAAACAAGAGGTGAATCATTCTTTATAGACCCAACAAGGTTTGTCATTTTGTGTGTAGAGTATTGCATAGTGGATACATATTTTAGTACAGATTTAATATACTGTATATATAGGTAACGTAATATATGCAAAAGTATTTGAGAAGGGTGCCACCCAGTACAAGGACCAGGTTCTCTTTCTTCCTTGTACCATTAGTTCTTAATTAACCATTTTCTTGTTCCCATTCAAGGCTATTTTTTTTTTTTTATTTGAGACTTAAAACTTATGATCTCTTGGTTATAAATACTCTTACCAGCAACTAAATTACGGGTCCAAACCCTAATTTTTTTTAAAAAAAATTTAAAAACACTGCTAGAATCATTTATACTTTTAATTCAATTGCTCATATCGATAACATGTATTGTATATTTATGTACCTTCCACACAAAAGCATATCTTTTGTTAAGAATAATTCCGATTAGAGCATGGTTTTTTTTTTTTTTTTTTTTTTTTTTTTTTTGTGGTGAACAGGCCTACAAAAGGGCTTATACATTCAAAACATCAAAAGAGGAATTTACAACCTGTACACTATCAAAAATATTCCTCTGTTGTACTTCCTGTATACATTTATGTATAGAGTCAATATATGGGATGATCCACCTGCGTATATGGTCATCCAATAGGCCATCAGTAGAGACAGCTATTTGAGCCCTCGCCGCCTCTCGTGCCACTCTCTGGAGCTCGAACAGCTGCACGAGAAACTTTGTGAAAGTGAAGAGGATCCACTATCATGGAGTTGTGGGGGGCCTAGCTCTTGGCCTTGTAAAACATGTATAAGAGACTCTGCATCACTACATATATGAATATTCTTCAATCCCAAACCTCTAGCACACAAGACCCCTGAACAGATACCCTAAATTTCCATTCTCATAGGAGTTGACCACACTCTACTAATGCAACCAGCCCCTA
Source organism: Acorus calamus (assembly GCA_030737845.1). Lineage (NCBI taxonomy): Eukaryota > Viridiplantae > Streptophyta > Magnoliopsida > Acorales > Acoraceae > Acorus > Acorus calamus. Next base: position 4,686,584 of record CM060861.1, on the reverse strand, counting down.
ACATCTTCTATGCTATGGGAATGCACGAATCACAATATAGCCCGCACCAGCCATTGAGTGTGTGGATCAACACTCCCATTAGAAATCACATAAAATTTGCATCTGTTTGTCCATCAACATTACTATTCAAGGGAACCTGCATTGTAAATTTAGATCTCCAATAATTCATAGGAAATGCTTCTCCTTGCTTGCCTAAACATTGGATACATTCTCGTGCCAAAGCCACAGCTCTCTGCACAGCAAACAAAGGAGAGACCTGTATTCCTCGAAATATCATTGAATTCCTAGATTTCCAAATCAGCCAACATAGACAAGAATAAAAAACCACTTTTGGAATATAATATTGAGTCAGTCTGCACCCACAAGTGACTATTAAAAGCTTGCATCCAAGACTCTGACCTCCAAATCATCAATGGTGGGTGTAAATGTTTTGACAAATACCCCCAACATTCCTCAGTGTATGAGCATTCTCTAAATAGGTGATTAGAAGTCTCAGAACTGCCCATTACACAGAGGACAACTTGATACACTCACTTCGTGTAGTTATCTTGCAGTTCTAACCCAACCCAACATGTATTTTTATCTGTGATCAAGTATATACTAGGTTTCCCTCAAAAACGTATATACTAGGTTAGATTAGTATCCTTGATTAGAAAAATAAAAAAGCATTCATTTTTAACTAATCTACTTCATTAAATATATTTTTTAAAAATATTCAAAACATATTGATTCCAAAAAAAGAAAAATCAAAACATGTATGAACTATAATAAGGACATTAAGCATAAGGTTCTACAAAATTGCATCACAAAGTTTACCTTCCACAACATCAAGAAAACTGGATTATAAAAGAATTAAAAATCTAGGACACAAAGGAAACCTGAAATTTGACAGTTGGAGAGGGCTATGCCTCACAATAAGCAAATGAATCAGGAGCTACTCTAACAATGGGCAATGGAGCAGCTCCTGCAGTGGAATTGGTAGCAGGAGTTCAAACAAAACGTAAAATGAAAGAGCCAGAAGCGACAACAACAGATGGGATGACCCTACCTTGTATAGATATAAATATAGATTAAGATATGAAGGGAGAGCTTCTCAGTAACTTCGACCCCAATATGTCCATTTCTTCGCAGGCTTTCCTGAAGCGAAGCATAGTATTCCTGCACAGAGATTACAGGTTGGTTTACAGTTCAAGTGGATGATAATAATGACTACAAACCACCAGTGAAATAGAAAAAAGCAACAACCTATTTGGAGAACCAGCAATTAACCTCATTGGTGAACAGTTGAATCTTTATAAAGAGAATTTCAAAAACATTACAGGCTAGAAATCACTAGTGGTGACTTTAGTATATCCTCTTTTTTAGGAGGAAAAACAACATTAAACATGTCACTGACAAACATCTCAATCAGTGAATCATTAACAAGGAAATACAAAGAGAAGCTCACAACACATTGACAGTTAACACACAAGAAGCAATTGGTACCTTCGGGGAGCTCTGGCTGATCAAATGGAGTGCACAGTGTTTTTGCTGCTCCAGTTTCACCTTTTGTCCGAGCTTTGACATCTTTCTCAACATCCTACCAGGCAACATTACAATACCATTAATAGATGAAGATTAGATGCATTAAAGATACTGGAATTCATCCAAATCCAATATTGATATTAATCACTACACTGGCATCAGAATGCATGCACATACTCACTATAGAAAATATGAGCTCAACAGCAGCCATAAAGGCCTAAAAACTAGACTTGAAACATAAAAGAAAAGAATCTTCGATGTAAAGAACTAGGCAAGCCGGAACAAAAAAATCATGGAGGACCAAACAAAATCATGCATGTGTGGGTGTGTGTGTGTAATAGGCACAAGGCACCAGCAGCACCACGATAGGGACAATGTATGCACCGATAGGATCATAGAAACCCATTCATGTGTGATAATGCACGAATTTCTGTATGCATATTTTTTTCCTGATATCATGCCAACCAAACTATTTACAAACATCAAGTGCTTACATGAGCACCAAAAGCTTACACATTAGAAGTTTAGAACTTGCATAAGAAGAGCACAATTGCACACTGATTCAAAAGTTTACTGAAAATACAAAAAAACCTGGCATAGATTTGTACAAGAAAAGCACGAATCCATACCTCTTCATCACACCAGGGAGCTAAGATCAGTTTCTTTTTGTTAAGGGCTATCACAAATTCATCCCATGTTGTTACTTTCTCGATGCAGGCATCTCTCTTTTGTATGGCTGCATTGAGCATGCTTTCTTGAATTTCAGACAATAAGTTCTTTACCCCATCAACCAAACCCTCCATAGATATATCCTTTTTAGCTCCATTGTCACGACGAACAACACGTACCTGGAATTAAAAATAGAATAAATTCTTCCCTGCATAAGAATAGAATATCAAATATGGGAACATTGTTAACTACTAAAAGTTTTACCTGTTTATTCGCCAAGTCTTTAGGCCCAATTTCAATTCTCAATGGCACACCTTTCATTTCCCAGTGAGAGTACTTCCAACCAGGAGAGTAATTATCTCTTATATCTGCCTCAACACGAAATCCTGCTTCCTCTAATGCAGTCACAGTCGATGAGCAGGCTTGATAAATTGCTTGCATATCGACATCCTTGTAAGGTACTGGAATCACAATAACTTGTAAAGAAGCTACTTTTGGTGGTAATACAAGGCCCTTGTCATCACCATGAACCATGACCATCACACCAATCTGAATATTTAAAAAAAAATTAGTCAAGTAAAATGCTGCATTGTCACAAATAACCTTCAGAAACAAATTATTCATAAATGAGAGGGTGCATGCACACATGTGAGCATCCGCATGCCCAAAGGTGCACATGTTTGTGCAAAGTTGTGTGCATCTGCAAATATGGGCGAGCAATCAAGGACAACAAGCTTATCATCTTCATGATGAAATGAGACAAAGCTTATCATTTTCATGATGAGAGGAAATATTAGTAGTCATTACATAATATAATACATTAATACTATTAAATCCCACTTTCTGCATTTGATTTGAATAAGGATAAAAATTGAGCAAATGCATTGTCAGATACACTAAGAAGTTACACAAAAACCATGTATGGCATGGGAGCATTAAAACACAGATAACAAAATGTATTTGCCCTATTAAATAAAAATTTAGGGATTTTTGCACATATACCCCTGTTATATTTTAATTTTATCAAAATACCCTTGTTCCCCTTTGTGCAAAAACACCCCTATTATTCTTTAAGTGAGTGCATCTATGCCCCTACGGTCATCTTCCGTTTGGTGTGGTTATGCATTGCCATCTTTGCACCGTTAAGTTCTAGTGAAATGTCTGAAACGCCATCTTTTAGACCGAATAGTTTTCTTCAACCTCTCCACCTCTTTCAAACCTCCCTCTCTCTCTCTCTAACCTCTCTATCTCTTCAAACCTCTCTCTCTCTCTTTTGACCTCTCTATCTCTTTCAAACCTCTTTCTCTCTTTTTTTAACATCTCCATCTCTTTCACAATGAGCACTTTGTCTCGTGCATCTTCAATGGTGGCAAGCCCATTGAATCCCCCTTGTCATTGTGGTATTCCTTGCAAGATTTGGACATCTACCAAAAAAAAGACCAAATGAAAGAAGTTCTACAAGTGATGGGAAGCTAGGATTTTTTTGGTGAAATGGGATCTAGGGTTTCTAAGGTTTTTTTTGGGGGTGAAAGGGACTTTAAGGTTTCGATGTGGTGTTTTTGGGGTGACGAACGTGAGTTTAAGCTAGGGGCACATTTGTCATTTTGCATGTCTGATTAAACCATTTAATCATGGTTCAGCCAAAGGTCAGATACGGCATGTGATGGAGGGGTACAAATGCACTCACTTAAAGAATAACAAGGGTTTTTTTGCACAATGGGTTTCAATCGGGGTATTCTGACAAAATTAAAATATAACATGGGTATATATGCAAAAATCCCTAAAAATATCAAGATAAAACAAAAACAAACAAAATTAAATTTATTACCGTACGAGTACTATATGCCCAAGAATTCTGCCAGACCATAGCCTTCTCTCCCTTCTCGTTCTCATAGTTTATTTCAAACATCTTGGCAAAATTTTGACCAAGACAATGTGAAGTGGCACCTTGCACGCCACGACCAACATTGGGAATGAAAGCCTGAAAAACAGTTGAATTACGAGTTAGCAAGTACCAGAAAAAGATATGCTTTAAAAAAGGTGAGCCCAATTATGCAGCATGTCAGATAAATATTATAAATATAATGCACATGGAATGATTGGAGTAGAGACCTCCACACTGGTTGTGTAGAGACCACCAGCAAATTTTTCCATTTCACTTTTCTTCCCCTTAATAACAGGAACTGCCAGGAACTCTTCATATATCCTCCGATACAATTCCAGTATTTCCAGAACCTGAATGATGGATGCATAGAAAATCGTAAAAAATGAGAACAATAAGAGATGAGCACAAAGAAAATGTTTAAAAACCAGTGAAAAGATTATCATACAAGTGAGCCAAGATATATTCAAATAGTGAAGCCTCACTCAATAAAAGGCTCACACAACAACCTCAAAAAAACAGTAAAAAGATTAGAAGCTTGGAATCAATGATGCTTTAAACTCATTCTTTATACCAATGCTCTCACATAAACACGGGAAGTTCCCAAAAGGTAACAGTACAGGTTCACCTTAAAGTCGCCACATTTTTAAAATCAGCAATGGATTAATTATGTACATGAAAATCCATGATTCAGACAGAAAACAAAGAACCATAAAAATATACATCAGGCAACCGGCAAATAAATCATAATTTAAAATAAAGTTTATGGGGCCGGACTGATATTTTTCCTAAAAGAATTCTAGTCTGAGGAGACCTACTAAGCACTTACACAACATCAAGGCAGAGACTCATGCTCCTTGGACTAGAACAACTTGTTGAAGAAATTTCAGAAACTAAGCAAACCATACCTCTTTATCTGCTTCTTGCTGGGTTGCAAAAGCTGTATGGCCTTCTTGCCAAAGAAACTCCCGACTCCTGTTACAGAAAAAAAAAACATGATGTTAGATGTAATGCATTCTTTAATTAATGAATGTTATATAGAAGATTGCAAAATAAATATTTAAGAGCACCATAGATTTTATTCAAAAACTAGGATAAATTCCAGTGTGTAGAGCAGATGAGAGATCTGCACCGAAGCAAATGTGAAAGAAAACAAAGAGAAAAGTACAAGGGGAGATCTATTTATTTTTGATAGAAGATTCCGGGGGTGCACACAAGGACCTCCAGTGATCACCCACCTAGTAATACACTAGCCTTCAAAGTTCTGGTGGGATATAGTGCATTAGTGATCGTATGATCACACCCTTCATTAAAACACATGGACTCCTCAGGAGGTCACCCATCCTATTACTACTCTGACTCATGCTCCCTCAACTACAGAGTGGGATCCATAGTGCCAATATCATCACACTCAATAATTTACTATACAAAAACTTCTATATAATTAAGGAAAAGATTAAAAAGTACACCAGATTTACTTTCCAAGCACCAATTTCATGAATGTATTTTCTCATTTTCAGTGACTTGGTTTTTTAAGGGTCTTTAAAGATCATTTAGAGATGGTGGATCATCTTTTTGTCAGTATCTGACGGTCGGTCAGCTTTGGGCAAAGATGGGCAATCTCCCCTCGCTGAGACCCAATTTTCAAACCACATTGGAATTGTGGGTGGCAATGAAATGTGTCACAAGGGAATGGCGCAGAAGCATCAAGGCAAGCATCTGCAACCTCTAGTACCAGCATGTGTTGGGGCAATTTGGCTCATAAGAAATTCTGTGGTGTTCCAGGGATATATATTCAAGGGTTTCATAAAAGAGTCAGGTCGGTTCATAGAAGGCGCCAAGCACGTTGATTCTCCAGGAAGATATGCGATTAATGGTGTAGGCAGTTGGTGTTTGTGCCTCGCCCGCTGAGTAAAGTTCTCTTCTACTAGCACGGTTCTGTTGGGACCGTCCAAGTTTTGGTTTAGAAGATCCTGGATTTTTTTTTTTTGTTTCTCCTTTTGCCTCACCTTATTCAGACTCTTTGTAGTTCGGTTTTAATGTTATAAAATCAGGGTAGTAATTGTCTACCAGTTCCCTAAAAAAAGATTATCTAGAGGGTGGTTAATTAATGGAAAAGCAGTAAAATAGATGAAGTGTTAGAAATCAGAGAAACAAGTATGATATATAACAAAGACTATCAAGCATGGGAAACTATACCTAATAAAAGGAGTGGGATTGCTGAATTCCCATCGAACAACATTGCACCATTGGTTAAGCCTTAAAGGCAAGTCTCGATGTCCCCTTATCCACTTAGAATAGTAAGGATACATCACAGTTTCACTTGTGGGACGGATCGCAATATGCACATCCAAATCAGAGTCTCCGGACTTTGTAACCCAGGCAACCTAAAACATCAGAGAAAGAGTCAAGGAAAGGGGGGAAAAGTGTTTCAGGGGCATTCGTCGAAGCTAAACTAATAGTTAAAAACATGCCATAAGAAATAATATAGCATGAATTTTACATTATATTATTAATAAAACCCCTAAAAAGCATCGACACCACTGCAGTGTGAAACAAGGGACACAGTCACAGATGTCGATTTCAAAATGACTTAACATGGTTGACATGACTCAAAATAGGGTGCAAAAAGAATAATTAGATTATCTCATCTGATCAAATACATGTGTAGAAATATCTATTGGAAATACAGCTCAAAAATAAAAATAATGCTTTTTAACAAACAAAGACAGCATGCATTGTCTGAATATCTAACAATTTGATTTTTTTTTTTAAGACAAAGTTCTCCTTTGATATTTTAGAAGTTGAAAGTGTTCTCAAGTATGTAGGAAGACTTGCCGAAAAAGAGACTTCAAACCAGCAGATCACTTTCAATGTAAAAAAAAATGCATGAACTGTAGCTGTACTAAACCATCAAAGAACCCACCTCTGGGGCAAACCCTTCTATGTGATCCTTCTCCTTCTGCAAAACACCTGGTGAAACAAACAGAGGAAAATAGCAATTCTTGATTTTCATCTTTTTAATTTCGGCATCAAAGAAGACCTGCATGTTGCCAACACAAACAAAGAAATGAGATATAAAATATTCGTCATGTGAAAAATGAGCAAAATCAATCAAGGGAAAAATAAAATAAATAAGGCCCTAGAAAGACAAAAATACAGATTGGTCAATAAAAGAAGCCAAGAAGCAACTGCAGTTATTACTTTTGATTTCTTGAATTGCATTAATAAGCCAACATCTAGTTTCTAAATTTAGGCATGTACACCCTACACAACAAGAAGTTACCTACAGACCATTAACAATATGATTCTAATACCAAGGAATCACTTTTTGCTGAAAAAACAGAGACTGATATGCAAAGACTTTCTATCACATCAATAATTAGAGACAAGCTACTGTGATAGAAATGTAAAACTATACTACAAATTCTTACCACCCCAATTCAATTAACCCAAGTAACCAATATAAAAAAAAATCTTCAACAAGACAACTTTACAATAGAACAAAAAACGGAAAATCATTTGAACCTCAATGGCAACAAAATTGCAGTAACAAGTTCAGGAACAATTCATTTGGGGGGGGGGGGGGGGGGGATTCAAAATTCAGGAAAACAGAAAATTCATAAAACCTGCATTGGTGCATAAAAATAAATAAACAATTTATTTGTATATGAATGTGACAGAATTAGGAATTATCCACAAAAAATACATGATTTTAATGAACTATGCGTAAATTATGCTTGGGTTCAATAAATCATGCACTGGCTGATCCAAAAAATTGTGAATCATAGGCATACTTTTCAATTATTCATCAGAATTTGTCACTAAGATCCAAATACAGAAACTGAGCTAGTTATTCCCATTCACTCGTAGTTAGTCATTGACCAACAACAAAACAATCCACTACATAAATTAATTCATCCCGTTAACAAAAATCACCACAATCAAAACACTCACTTGCATGGTTTCCCAGATTGAAATCGCCCACGGCCTCAATATGTAACACCCCGAGATGTCATAGTACTCGATCATCTCCGCATTCACAACCACCTAAAATCGAGAATTTGAAAAGAAAAAAAAAGTTTTTGATAAAACCAATTGACAAAATCAAATGCAAAGACAAATAAAAGGAATCCATTTGCGAGATAGATCGATCACCTCGGAGTACCAGTCGCCGAAGTTCTCATCCTTCTTGTTCGAGAGGCCGAGACCGGTCTCCTTCTTCACCTCTTTCTTCTTCGCTGAACCAGAAACAGAAAATCCAACCTTTATAAGGAATCTTTAACACCAAATAAACATGGATTGATTATCGAATGTTTCGATGAGTACCGTTTTTGGGGTTAGGGTTGGACTTCTTCGACGAGGCTCCGTGTGCAACCTCCTTGTCGTTCGCCATTGATAACGAGGATCTCTCCTTCGAAGATCGAAAGGAACCCTAATTCAGTGATGAAGGGGGAGTGGCGGAGGAGTCGCAGATTAGGTTTCAGATTGGTTGGGATGGTTGACTTCGATTGGATGTCCAAAAAAGTTGAAATTAGGGTTTTTGGGAGCCCGGCCCGACATCTTTGAACGGGTTTACATCGGGCCGGAAGATACTTGTCTATAAATATTCTCGGGCCTTGGTCGGGCTCGCCTTATGGGGGATGGAAACGGGAAAGTGATTCACATTTTGATTTTTTAAAATATGTATATAATATTCATGTAAGTAGAATGTATATATATATTTTTTTTATATGTACTATACAGTTAAATATATACTACATTAGTGATTTTCATATGTTGTGTTGGCGATGTGGTGACTTGTAAGTAATGCAGCAAAACAAATTTAGTATATAAACAATTAATGATTTGATCGAACTCAGACCCAACCAATAGACAAAGGGGATGGTTATTTAAACCTCCATTAATGAAAAACTACTCTGGTAGGAAAGCCACCCAATCAATTTTTTAAAACTTATAAAACCATCCCAATAGAAAAACCACCTCCAATTTTATTTTTTTTCTATATCAAACCAGACTAACATGTATACTAACAAATGGAAAATATTTTTTTATTCAAATATCTAAATTAGTTTGAAAATCATAACTCTTTTGTTTTTGTGTGTATATGATCTTATTGGGTATGAACATGTGTATATTCATAAACATACTTTTATATTGTTCAAACAAATTATTTTAGAGCTTCAATATATAGGTTTCTATGGGTGCCTATGTTTGAAAACACATAACTAAATTTATTTTGTTCTTTCAAAAACAAATGTTATCCCACATTAATTTTATTATTAATTGCATGTAAGTTGTGATTATATAGTTTTAGGTGTTTTCCCTATCGGCCATTGGCACTGTTCCCGACATCTCATTTGTCAACCGATGCTTATTGTTTTATTTTTCAATGATCTGTTAATATCAACACTTCACTTGGCAATATATTTAACACATATCGACATGCATGTATCAATATTATAACAAAAAAAATGTTTATATAATCACATCGGTCGACACTACGTTTGTCGAATAGTATAGGGGGTGAGTTTGTTTCAAAATGGGGCATAATCGGTAGGGGTGGTTTTCCTTTGGTTTGGAGTGCATAAAAACTATTAATCACGAGATTAGTTTTCTCATTATATGGGGTGGGTATATAACCCCACATAGACAAATCACAATTCACATTGTTGTAAATTATTAATTATTTTTTAAGAAAAAATTCATATAACGGTTGTAAACTCCTTGTAATTCACATAATCCTTTGACTTTTTTTCTCGAGATCCATAAAACCCACTAAAAATAAACATCTACGTAAATCTAAATAACCCCCTGAATTAAATTTTGTTAACAGATGAAAAATATTCTGTTTAATTAACTCTAGTGAAAACAGAGTATATTAAAAAACACATACAATGTATTAAAAATACAAAAAAATTATTTATAAATGATAATTTTACCCCTTCAGGTAGAGTTTTATAATTTCGGATGCATAAAATCATTATTTATAGATAATTTTTTACATTTTTAATACATTATAGAGGATTTTTGGTATACTGTATATTCAGTGAGTATTAACAAAATAAAATATTCACATAATATTCATTATCTGTCAACAGAAGTTTAACTCAATGGACTATTTAGATTTATACATGTGTTTTCAAGGGTTATATAAATTTTAAAAAAAATTAAAAGGTTAACGTGGATTTCAGATAGTTTTCAGGGGGGGGGGGGGGGTGGTATTTGAATTTTTCCCTATTTTTTAAGAATCATTAGTCAACCCTTCCCCACACACACAAAAGAAAAACCTTTTTTTTGTGAATCTTCAATAAGCAAAGTACAATTTAATATTTAAAAATTGACATGTATTAAACATGACTAATTTTTGTTGAGGAATGGTAATGAGACAGATCTGATTGGTTCAAACCCAAACCTAAATCTATAGACCAAATCACATCTCAAACCCATCCTTAGTACATGATGGATTTAAAAAAAAAAAAAAAAAAAACTATTATGTTTCAAATTTGTCCTAACATGCACCCAAGATATATAAATATATCTAAACTTTTCTCTCTCCTGTCTTTTTTCCCTCGAAAAATGGTGCTCCTTAGACCTCTTTCACAGAGGTTTATCTTGCAGGGCATCAATTTGAAATCTCCTATTGTTCAATTTTTTTTATTCTTTTCCTTTAAATAGTTAATAAGTTATAATTGTCCCAATATATTATCATTTGATAAATATTTAATTATTTCACAAATGATTAAAAAAGAGGGAAAAAAGACAATGTGATGTATATATCATTTTTATAGTAGAGCCAATTGTCTCTTCATTTTAAAAGTTTGTCATTTTTAACCATTTGTTTTATTCTTTTCTTGACCAATATTTTTATTTTTAACTCATTTGTGTGTATTTATGTGAAAAATATTACCATTAATAAATCATGTTCACACAAATTCAGGTGAATCATTCTATGAGCAGATTCTATATGACTAATATTGTACATAAGCCAGAGTCCATACAAATGTCCTCCATTGAATGTACATAATAAACCAATCCTTTCAATACATGCAATGTTCATAACAGGAGGGTCACAGTGCAATTTTTTTTTTTTTTTTGTGTCTGGAGACAAAACACTTTTCGTCATCACAACAAAAATAAGACTTGAGGATTAATATGATGATCGAATCTCAAATTTTGGTACTTCAAAAACAATAAAAATCCAGGAATTGTGAATGCAGTATTAGGCAGAACAAAATTCACCCCATTTCTCTTCCCTGTCTAAGACCGATGTGAGCTCGAATCATGTGTCTGCCCAATAAAAAAAAATATAGCAGAAAGAATACTTATCAGTCTTGTCATTCTTATTATGTTTGATAGAGGTGATCGAGAACAACAAATAATATTATTCCTCTGAACTTGAGATTGTATGAAAGTTGTAACTAATCAATAGTGTGTTCTCCCTATATGAGGGGGATTAGAAGAACCTGATTCATTTAATTAAACAAAACTGGAAGTTAATGCACATAAACACAAATTTACAATGCTGGAGAACCAATTAAGGTGGTCAAAGAATTTTGAACTATAAAAAAAATCGAGAATAGCAATGGATCCAGTAACATGACCAAAGGAAAAAAAAGTCCTAAAATTAGAATTGCAACAACCATTATATGTTCAAGAGAAATAATGTCCGTGCTCGACTCCTTCACCGCCTTGAATATCGCCAACTGCTCTCTATCCATCGAAACCCTAAATCAAATACGAAAAGAGAAATCAAAACCTAACATTTTCCAATCGATTGTTGTATCTTTTTCTTATGATGATGATTTCAATCAATCATTAAAAGAAAAAAAAAGTGAATGGGGATTTACATTAAACACTAACCCATAACAATCAATCTTTATTGGAGATTCCTATTCATTAACAAAATGAATAACAATTTATCCGAAATCTATTTATAAAGGTTTTTTCAGTACTTTCCACCCCATGTGCTAAAGAACAATGTAAAATATAAAACACAACCGGTTGTTCAGTTTGAGTAACAAAACCTATTAAGTTATTATACTTTTATATTTATTTGGAATTTACTTCAATCAACAAATGAAACAAGGAATAAATCTGAGTTTACTAATCCATAGTAAGCATTGAAATGGGATAAAAAAAAATTATTATATATTGAATATAATTTTATTTTATAAGCATCCCCTTATCCTGATAATATTATGATATCCGATTTTAATTATAAATTAATAAAAATATTAATATAATATCATTTGGTATAAATAAAAACATTCAAATACATATAATTTATGTAAATTATTAATATGATTTTATGATATACATATAAAAGAAATGATGAAATGTATGTATTGGAATAAATTATAAATAAGATTAAAATGATGTAAATGAATTTTTATGGGATTGAATAGAATTTTAGGGGTAAAATGGTCAAATGGTTGTGATTAAAGTAGTGTGAATGGATTGTAATGGGATTGAATGAATTGGTAGGGGTAAAATGGTCATTTGACATCCTTTTGGGTTAAGAGACTTTTATATAGTAATATAGATTATACATTTTTTTAAAGGATTTTTTATTTTAAAGTCCCCGTAAACTAAATTCGATTTCTCACTTTTTCATATTACAGTTTAAGTTCTCATATTTAAAAAATATATTCACTTTCAGTCTCTCCCAATGACTAATAAGAAAACTAAACAATTTAGTGATAGATCCCTCCAGGGACTAATAAGGAACATACTTTTTAAATCTATGAACGTAAATTATAATATGAAGAAGTGAGGCACCGATCACTAAATCATATACTTTATGGGGACTAAAAAAATAAAAAACCCTTTTTAAAATTATACCTAAAAAAATCTCATTTCATAATTTTGAAAACATGAAAGACTAATCTAACATAATGTAATTAGATCTATAACATCCCTCTAACCTTTATTAAGTTATTTTACACCAAAAACTTAATTTTACTACAAAACAACAATCTTTCTCTGTATGACCCAAATCAATCCATTAGAGGATTTATTATTATATATTATATTGTATGTTTCTTATATATGTTTTATCTGATGTTGTTTATATTTTTTATTATTTATAATCATAATATGTAATTTAATCATGTACTATGCCACAATACAACAAATAATATTTTAGTATCCTAAATCTTTATTCACTTTTTTGTTTGTTTGTCTATTCATGTATTTTTATGACGTCATTAGTAGATATTCATTTTTTTAAGATTTAATTATAAAAGGGTAGGTTAGTATTTTGTGTTTCCAAAATTGTAAAATGAAACTTTTTATTTATAATTTTAAAAAATGACTGGTTTATATATTTTTAACTTTTAAGAAAAAAAAAATTTTGTGGTCATTTTCCCTTTTTTTAATGGGAAAATTTTCATATAACGCCGACAAACTGCTTTATATTCAGATAACACTGTGTATTCATATAACCCCTGCTAACACTGGGTAAATCCAAATCAGTCATTCTTGTCAAACTAATAATTAGGGGTTGTTTGGTTGCACTTAAAATCAATGTTTATTTAGCTTAAAGCTGATTTTCCGCTTTAATTCCATTTGGTTGGATGTCAATTAAGCTTATATAATTTCCCTCAATCAGTGATTTTTGGCAAAACATTTTCAGCTCCCTAAAGTTTTTTTTTCCGACTCTCGCATTCAGCTCGTTGGTTCAGCACATGAAAAGACAACACTGCCCCTGCCAAACTAAACAATTTACATGGGGTATTTAAACCCAAACCCCTCTATGAAGTTATCTCCTCTCTCTCCTCACCCCTCTCTACGTCGAAATGCATTCCGAGCTCTCTGCGATTTTGAAAAAATAAAACCCTAACACCCGATCCACACCACCGCCGCGGCACACCTGATGAAAGCCAATCAAATCCTGTCGATGAAAGTTCTCTCGGAACTACCCTCGCCGGTGGAAACAGAGTATCCCTTCTTTCCCCTTTCCTCCCCCCCCTCCTCCTTCACGGCGGACGCTGCCGCCTCCTCTTCCACCTCCTCATCCTCGTCGGTGTTACGACGACGACGGCAGCGGTGATTCTTGGTGGTGGTGGTGACCGGTGTTACAATGGCGGTTAACGGGTGTTGCGACGGGCAGACGACGGCGGCGGCGGCGGTTCTTAGTGGAGCCGTTGATGAAAGGTGGTGGTGGTGGGTCAAGGTGGTGCAGTGGAGGTGAATGTGATCCTTCGTGGTGGTGAATGGTGCAGAGGTGATGGGTGTTTTTGGTGGTGGTAGTGATTTATGTTAACGGTGGATATGATGCTTTGGGTTTCTTGGTGGTGGTGGTTTATGTGGTGGTGGTGAATGTTGTGTATCCGGTGGTGGTGAAGTATTCAATCAAACATCAAATTAGTGTTACATGTATGTAATGAGACTAATAAAATATTTTTTTAAATATTCAATCAAACATCAAAATAACATTATAACACTTATAAAATAGACTGAAATACCCTCCTAATAAGCACATGTTAAAAGGTCAATCAAACATACTTATCTAAATAACTATATAATATTTTCGCTGAACCAAACATTATTTTTTTTTGAACTTCTTAAAGATTATCAGCATAACCTTTTTCTGAACTTATTAATCAGTACTTAAAATTCGCATTCCACGACACTAAACGCCACCATAGATGAGTTCGTCAGATGACTTTTTTACCTCTACATAAAAAGTCTCTCTCTCCTCTCACCATGGTTGAAACCTTGAAAGCTATTCCCTTCTTCTGCATTACTCATTCATCACTCTTTCTTTTTTTCTCATTTAAACCGAACATTGATCAAGGGTTTTTCTCATTTCAAATCCAACTCCCCCAAATCCAAATACTTTCTCCCTCTGATGCCAACAAACCCAACCATTCAAATCCCTACTTTTTAGATCTATTTATCGATTCTACTTTCAATCGCATCAGAGACAACGAGGGTCATGAATGATCGAGCACCCTCAAATAAAAAACATTCTCCATTGTCTCTAGATGATACGATCTAACACATCTGATCAAATCCCGCGAAGAACAATGAGAGGGTGTTGCAAACCAAGCGGTGACTTGATCTGTGGCGCTCAATCGAGCCATTGGTGGCGGAGATGTGGAGGAGGAGCACTTGTTGTCGGATCCAGAGGAGTTGGATTTGCAGAGCGACGCGTGAGAGGCAGAAGCTGTTCGATCGGGCCAGCGTTTTCGGTGAGTGGAGCAATTGACCTTCTCGGTTGTGTTTGTTTTGAATTTTATGTATGCTAGTATAATTTTTAAGGGAAATGTTATACTTAGTTATTCCTGCAGTCAATTTTGCAGTCCCAACACACTTAATTTTTTTTTTTAAAGTATACACTTGTCTTTTTTAATAAAAAAATACACAATGAATGAATTGAGTGTTGTCAATTTTGATGTCCCAACACACTTCAATAATCAGGTATGCTTTATTGTATTAATTTTTAGTATGCTTATTTTACATGACATTATATGCATGTTTTGAATAAGTATTGTCATGTTTAGATCGATTATTTATCCAGGCTTGTTCAGACAAAGTAGTGTATAGGAGACATTTTTAATGACATCATAGCATGACATATATGATGGACAATGAATTCCCCATATTTTGTTTCACCTCCGAGGAGAAAGATCTTTGGCATGAAGAATCCTTAATCAATGAGGATCCCCTCACGACGGCCGGTTCCTAAGGACAGATGATGTAGCCACTGGGACATATGATGTGAGATGCTCTCGTACTGATGACAACATGACATTGATAACTGTCCCCAGTGTCCATAGCACAACGGTTCAGGGTTTAGCGGTGTTACCGATAGGTCCTGGGTTCGAGTCTTGGCGCTGACTTACCCACCTATTTGTTGGCGATTATTCGAAAGAATTTTCCGTGGGACCGGGGCAAATAGGCGGAGGTTGGCCTTCCCAGCTCGACCGTAAGGTCAGCCACGGGGGGTCCCTTCGATAGCAAAAAAAAAAAAAAAAAAAAAAAAAAAAAAAAAAAAAAACATGACATTGATAACCTCTCTGGATTTTTTTGATATAGCAACTTTGCAAGGGAGCTTTTCATAGGCAGATTATAACCTGAGCCTGGCATAACTGGTTTATTGAGAACAATTCTTTTGATTGATAACCGTATCAGATCACATCGACAACCTGGTTGGTGTAGTGATATGATTCAGTTACTCTTAAAACGTTTTGATGCTCCTGTTGAATTGTTAATGCAACACATTTTGGACAACCTGGCTGGTCAAACAGATTTTATAGATGGTCGAATGAAGGTCATGTGATCTCATCCATTTGGAATGATTGATCAGGTAGCCAACTAGGCATTGAATGGATACTTTTTAAGAATAATAGAATACAATATACATAGTCAGAGGATGAGAAACCAAAACAAAGAAAAAATAAAAGGAAACCAGTAGTTGAACGGATACAATTACATTTTCATTTTTAGTGTTATGATGTTATATAGTTTTTATTTGTTTGTTAGCCATTTTGTACCCCTTTGGTAGTGTGTTGAATTTTTTTTGCCGAGTATACCACAATACAAAGTTTGTAGTGCCTAAGAGCTTAAATCTATTTTATCTTTGGAAACTTGATAAGTTTGTCTTATTATATAAACCACTTTTATCTTTGGCTAACATTTTGTATACCATCTTTACATCTAACTGAAAATTTCAAATGCATGAGAGAGGAGAGGGGTCATTGATGCACATAATCTTTTTATCAATATTTCATATAGGAGTGTGTATATGTATTTTTTAATACTAGTGGGTGGAAAAATGGTAGAAATTTTAATCCATCTCTCATATGGACTAATTAAACCACTGTTTGAGGATAAAAACAATATTCTAAATTTCTAGTGATAAAATCATTCCAACCAAATAGATATTCTCAGTATTAGAATACCGTTATCAATCAATAAATATGCACCTGCTAAAGGTGGCCTTTAGGATTTGCTAAGTTTGTTAGGATTAGATTTTGAATTATTTATAGGAAGTTCTTTGTAATCTCTATAAGAGGGAACTCATAGCAATGTTTAAAATATCGATTTTATCAATATATCAAAAAGGGTCCAAATCGACATATTGGTGTTGATTTTTTTTTTTGATGGGAAATAGAAAAAAATGAGAAAAATAAGAAAAAAATATCAAAGAAGCCAAAAACAGAGAAAGATAATATACATATTTATAGATGAGTATTTTTATTGAGTTGTTGAGGTGGAAATGATATTGTGGGGCATTTATCGGTTTAGAAAAATCAGAGACCTAAATTATAAAAAAATTTGGGAGCATAAATGTATTGAAATCTCATTTGTAATGTAATAATTATAATCATTTTAAAACAATGTTTCCATACATAGCATACCAGAGAATATTTTAGTTGCAATTATAAAGTAATTTATATATAGTACATTTCAAATTTTAACATATACTTTAATCAAATTTAGTTTAAATACATTGCAAACAATCTAAGAAACCTATGATATTATACAATAGGTTGTTTCATTATTATTACAAAGCATTACAAACCTCTTCTTTTCATACCCACCACAAAAAAGGAAAAATGCAATTTCTTGTGAGAAATTGATGAGAAATTCAATTTCTCGGGAGAGCCACGTGTCCAAGCACCGATAAACAACATGCATGATAATTATATGATGATAATATAACAATCTTGAGTGTTTCTTATTAGTGAATTTATCAATTGATTTAAGCAACTCACTCAATTTCGTTTCCTGGTTGTTTATAACCAGGTCTTAGGGTTGTTGAGTGGGGTGCACATTGAATCATTTACACCCGTCGATTGAGGACTTCTTAGATCACAACATTCAGTAATCATAATGATTGTTATTGATTATTTTGTCTTATTTTTAGTTATAATAGGCTCTCACATAAATGATTATGTTAAATATGTCAATTCAGTATTTTATTTCCATATTTCAAGCCTTTTGAGATTTTATTGGATTATTTACGTTACATTACAAGTATTTATTATCTCTAACATTTTGACTCTATTGTCGATACGATTTAATTATAAATTGAAATAAATTGTTGTAATCTATTATTATCTATCATACATTCTGATGCACGACTGCTCGGATGGGGACAAAGGAGTTTCGCCCGGACGCAGACGTTTGTTTTTTTTTTTTTTTTTTTTTTTGGTATTAAAGGCTCCATTGGAGCGTACAAGTACCTGAAACACACAACAACAGGCCATACGAGGCCTGATAGCACACTGGGCTACTGCTCAGGAAACCAAGCCCAACCGGGCTTATCAAACACTTGGGCCCATGAGCCCATCAACCACTCTTTTTTTTTTCCTGCTTAAAGCAGGATTTGATACACCCACCTCTTCACGAGGTGGGGTGTCCCTTAACCACTCGAGCAAGTGCTCGTGGGACGCCCGGACGCAGACGTTAACGCCAGAGAAGAGTGAAATACTTTAATTGGAAAATTTCATATAGATCCATGAATATTTCGTATTTCTAAGTAGATCCCTGAAACACTTTAATGCCATTACACGTGCCTTCTTAGATTTGCAGATAGATCCATTCGGACATATTGTGAATTTTAAAAAACGAAGAGGTGATTTGTGTAATTCAGGGGCAAGGGACTCGTCATTGCCTGCTGTTACACACTTTACACGTGCCCTGTTAAAGTTTTTTTTTTTGTTTTTTGTTTTAAAACTATTTCGGTGTTCTTGACGAGTTGTCTCGCCGCACGCTTTGTATCCTCGATTTTCCTCTTCACTTTGGCGTTGATTGAAGGTAGGTTTGAGAATTTCGATTTTTTTTTCCTTCCAGTTTTTAGGTCGGTTTGGAATCCTTGAAGAGATGGTTAATCTTAAATTTTTTTTTTTTTTTTTTTTGGTAGGTAATCTTAAATATTTTTTTGAAATGGCTTCGTTGGGGTCAAATTTTCTTGTATATCTATACTGTATCGACAAAAGTTTTTGACCTACTTGGTATGTTTGTAATTCCATCCAACACTGTTTGTATTTTGGTGAATCTACCGACATCATACGTGTCTCCTCCATCGACGTTCCTCTCTTCCCTCACAGTGATCTCCACCGACCATTGCGGACTCCTCCGTCTCCTTCATCGACTGTCGTCTCCTCCATCAACCTTCGCTGACTCCTCCGACAGTCATCTCCAGCGACTATCATCTTGTCTTGAGTAAGAAACCACTCTCTAGTCAGTTTATTTGTATTTTTTTTTTGGTTTTGGGGCTGTAGGGGTTGTAGTGGTTTGGCGCTGCAGGGTTTTTAGGGATTTGATTTTAGATGGTTTTGGGGCTGCAGTGGCTTTGGTGCTGCACGGCTTTTAGGGATTTGATTTAAGATGGTCTTGGGGCTGCAATGGTTTTGGTGCTGCAGAGATTTTAGGGATTTGATGATTTAAGATGGTTTTGGGGGTGCAGTAGATTTTAGGGATTTGATGATTTTCTCTTAATCTGATGTTTCTGGGGGTTTCCATCATGTGGGTTTTCTTCTTTTTTTTTTCGATTTTGCTAATGGGTATTTGATTGATGGATTTGTTCTTATCAAGATTCTTGTTTTGGTGGTCTTCAATGTGTTCAATGGTTTTGACTGTGAATTCTTTAGTGATGTCTTCTCGTTTGTTTAATTTGGTATTTGAGGTCCGCTGAATTTTTTTTCTTTAATTTGAATTTTTATATTGGCTTTTTATCAGGTTAGATGAGGTCTTCCCCTGTTGAGTCCTGATGAGAGGCTCTATGGGATCTTCTCCGGGCCCTGTGGAGGCCAGACACTGAGTATCTGGGACTTTGTTAGTTCATTTTTTTTATTCTCTT
Organism: Acorus calamus; assembly: GCA_030737845.1. Lineage (NCBI taxonomy): Eukaryota > Viridiplantae > Streptophyta > Magnoliopsida > Acorales > Acoraceae > Acorus > Acorus calamus. The sequence continues at coordinate 4,666,692 of CM060861.1, read as the reverse complement.
TTATTTCCTCAAATCTATTTATTTTTTATATGAACTGCTCATCCTGTGTTTTTATATAGCTTTCTTATTGGTTGTATTTCATGTGGAATTGGGGATTCCCTTTTTCTTTATATGCTTCCTTAATTTCAATTGGAATTAGAGCTTCTGGTCTTCAACTTGTGTTTGAAGACTGAAGTTCTTTTTCATGTTGCTTTTTGTTTTTGCTGATGCATTCTATTGTGTAAAGAGGGAACTGTTGAATTTTGTTAAAATGGTGAATAAGTAAATAATTGGTTTGGTTAAATGGAGTTCTTGAATTTTCTCAGGATGTATGTCGAGCTATGAATGGTTTACATTATGAAATCTGTCTTATTCGGCCATCTGTTCGATTGAAGATTGAAGAGTTCACATGGATTAGTCTTGAATTGTTTTTCATGTTGCTTTTTGTTATGGCTGAAGGCTGATGCATTCTTTTGTGTAAAGAGAAATGTTTAAATTTTGTTAAATTGGTGAATATCTAAATAATTGGGTTTAATTAAATAGAAATGCGGAGTATTTTCATGATCTATGTCAGATGATGAATGGTTTACATTGTGATATCTGACTTGTTCAGCCATCTGTTCGTATGCTGGAAATATTTGATGCATTTTGGATTGATTGATTGATTGCTTTTGCATGGAGGTGGCCAGGTGGGGGTGTCTGGGTCATTTCGTGTGTATTTTTTATGTGGGGGTTGCAGTTGTGGGTTTGGTTTGTTCAAGGTTCGCGTGTTGAGTTGCATGTAATGGTTTGTTTTGTCTCTGTGTGGTTTTGTTTATTTGTCGCGCGCGGTTCATATTTATTAATATATATATTATTATTGTTCGTTCATGTTTTAGTCGTAACTGAATGGAAAATTATAGTGACCTTTGTGATCGTGTTCAAGTTTTGTGTACTAAATGAATAACCTGATGAGTTAGATTTGGATTTGGTTGATATGACTTCATAAAAGTTGAGATTCTCTCAAGACGTCTACGTGACCACGTTAAAAATTTCGAATGGTTTATAGTAAGCAATACGGTTAAAACAGTTTGAAAAAAAGTATATATAGTTTGATGAAATGATGGATTCATTATGTTTAATATGTAAGTGCATGGATGATATTGTTTCATTTATGCAAGAGGAATTGAACCTTCTTTGGATGATCATATAGTTTCCATCAGTGTTTTGACGTACGGGATGCGGTTTGCGTACGGTTGGGGTACTGCATAGAGTATATGCGGGAGTATATGCGGTTATGTAATTTTTATTAATAAAAAATATAGATATAATTTCTTAACATATCAAAATAAATATTAAAAACATATATATGAAATATATGTTAAAGACATTCAAGATGTTCTATTTTAATCATATAAATTACTTTAGATTATTGACATCTACATTCTACCAAATAAAAACTAATTGTCCTTTTATATTGATTCTAGATAATAAAATAAATAACCAAATAAAAAAAAACATCCCGAGGACAGCTGTCCCACAGGTGTCACTCGACCTTCTCTTTGCCTAAAACAAATCCATAAAAAAAAATAGTGAGAGAGAAATAACTGAGAGAGAAAACAGAGGGTCTAAAACAAATAAGGTTGATGAAGAAGATGATCTGAAGAAGAAGCTTGAGCTGAAGCAGATGCTGGACTGCTGGAGTGTTGGACGGCTGGAGAAGAAGACCTAACGAAGAAGAAGTTTTGTGTGTGAACTGTGAAGAAGAAGTGTGTGAAGAAGAAGAAGAAGCAGCACTAATTGAAGAAGGTCAGGTCTGTCTATGAAGAAGATTAGGGCCTCCACGGGGAAGATCGCAGTTGGGGTCGATCGCAGTTAGGGCCGGCTGAAGTTGGTCTGCTGAAGGTCGAAGGAGACCCTTTTTTTTGTTAAACGGGTCGAGCATGTCGACCCGTTTAAAAGTTCAAAAGTTGTGCGCCCGCTCAAGCGGACGCACACGCGGGATCGGCCCGCATATGCGGGCCCAATCCGCATATGCCCGCTTCTAGTCCCAGGCGGTTCGGTCGATCGAACCGTCCGTGCGACCGCATATGCGGCCGCGTGGGACGCACTTCTGAACGGTGGTTTCCATCACTTCTTCCATAAGAAGAATCCCCGTTGAACGCGAGTCCCATTTTAATATAAAACGTGATTAACCACCCACAAAGGTTTTGTCGGTTCATTCATTTGAAATCTTTTTTAAGTCCGGAATTAATCCATCTTTTTTTCTGTTTTCTAAAGTCAATTTTTTAGCTCTGTTATTTTTTAAGCACTGTTTGTCACCCTTAATTAGGCATCGGAAGCTGCCCGGCCCGGCCTGTGGCCAGTGGCGGCTCCGAAAGTTTCATTGGTGGAGTCATTAAAATAAATAAATTTTTTAAAAATTAATTTTTATCATATATTTATAAAAAAAACATAATATTTCATTTTGAAAATATAACTTAAATTTATAAAAAAAACATCAAAGAAAGGAGATCAAGGATTTCCAATATATAAACTTTTATAATTGTCATCGATAAGATTCATATTTTGAATTTATTGTATAATAATTTCATTATCAACGTTATCGAATATTTTTTTCAATGTATGTGATCAAACAATCATCCATCCACTAATCTCCTATTCTATTACGTGATCAACGCATCTTTATTGGTGTGTATAGGTGATTGACGAGTTCATAAATAACAGCGATTTTTTTTTAAAAAAATGGAGTAATGGTCCCACTATTTTTTCATTGTAAGTGGGTGTAGGCTTTTTAATGGGTCTATGAGCTGATTTATTTCAAAAAAAAATTTGATGGGCCGTTGGTTTGTTTCAATAATATTTTAAATGTTGTTACTCTCAATTTTTTCTTAGTTCAAAATACAGTCCTATATACCTCATTAGAAATCCAGTTAAACATATATCTCGTTAGATGTTGTATATACCTCATTAAATATTTTATTACACTTACTAAAAATGAGTTTATTTAATTTAAAATAGAGAGATATACACTTTTTATTAAAGCATATACTTCATTAAATAATGTTTACTATTTAAAAATAAATAAAAACATGTTTGGTCTGAATTTTGGTTGGTAAAACAAACTAATGACATTGTTAAAAAAAATTAATGGGCTAAACTTTGAGTTAAACCAGGGGCTTGTTTATTTATTTTTTTTCAAAAATTTTGGTGGGGTCAGTTGACCCCCTGACCCCACCTCTCACAACCTAGCGCCGCCCCCGCCTGTGGCCAAATAAACAGGCCCATGCCCTGCCCACGAGCCCAGGCTTTGAGCTCAGATTTTAAACATGTTACATCTTTTTATTTTTTAATTTTACGTTATTCATTTATATATAAATATTAAAATAACACAAAATTGAAAGTATAATGTTAAGAAAAAATATTTATATATGTTGGATTTTCAAAAATAAAAAATAAAATTAATTAATTACTTGAAAAACTGAATCACTACATGTATCTAACTAGGTTAACATCTACATAAATGTCATTAATTTGCTTAATTTGATCACAATTCAAATAAAAGTTACATAAAATTATATATGACACGTTCATTGTATTGCCTCCCATGGGTCAGCCCGAACGGACCCAATTCGGGTCAGCCCATGGGTTGGACCAGACCCGGAATCTAGCCCAGTCCGCCCTGAAAACAGGTCAGGTCAGTCCGGGCCTTGTGGGCCGGCCCGGGCCTTGTGGGCCAGGCTTTCGGGCCTCGGATCAAATGAGACCGTTGCCTTTAATAAGAAACAAACAAGTGTCCCACGAGCATCTGCTCGAGTGGTAAGGGACATCTTCACGAGGTGGGTATCGAATCCTGCTTTCAGCAAGAAAAAAGAGAGAGAAGTGGCTGATGGGCCCATGGCCCAAGTTTGTGAAGCCCGGTTGGGCTTGGTTTTTTGGGCAGTAGCCCAGCCTGTTGTAAACACAAGCCTCCTGTGGCCTGTTTCAGGGACTTGTATGCTCTTAGGAGCCTTTCATGTCAAAAAAAAAAAGAAAAAAAAGTTACACACAATCTCAAATATATATGTTAAATATATGATGTGACATGTGTGAATCTTGATTGATGATCGATCAAATCTTATGCTTATAATCCAATATTAACTGGATCTCCATCTCCAAAATGTGTCGGAGTTCATTATTTCATGATAAACTTAACAGCATCAAATTGAATATAAAATACAAGTGTGTGTGTTTTTTTTTTTTTTAAATCTGAAATATATACACACTTCAGTATACACACCAACCACAAGTGACAATACTCACATGGTATAAATTAAATATTAATCCAAGTCAATCCGGTGCGTGTGGTACACTCATTCTAATGTAAGTCAACTTTTGTAAGTACATTGGTCCGCTTGGAGGGATGTTTAAAAACTCGGTGACTTGATGAGTCAACAATCTTTATTAGTATTTTTTCTAGTATACAAGGTCCTGAGGACAACAACATCCCACCTTATTTTTTTATTAATATAAATTGAGAGTCAGGATGGATCACAAACCAATCATAGAATAAAGTCCCAGAAAACAAGCCTAGAGGGCTTTTTAAACTTTTTCTGGCAATCAACAGGGCTTGAAACCGAGTCTCCCTGGAGAGAAGCGGCGTCCTCAACTACTAGGCCACAGCCGGGCGGGACAATCCTTGCTGGTAGTTGAGTCAACAACTAATCCTATTAGCGATGTAGAATGAAAATATTTCAAATATAATAATACATTATTTTATGCTAATATTAAATAAATCAATTAATTCATTTTATAATATTATTCAAGTTAAAATGCATGTATGTCACCACCTTAAATGAACTTTAATACAAAAATATGGAATAAATTTATATAAAAGAAATATATCCAATAAACCATGAACAAATCTCTTAGTTTACGTTTGGATGCATCCATTTTAATTTAAAGCTATTCTGACTAATTTTCACTTATTCTGGACAGCCATATTCTCGAATTAAATAGGGGCTTAGAATTTTGAATACCTAACTTATTTTGTCATTTTAATATATATTTTTTTGAACGAGAATGTAGTCATTTCTATTTCATAATTGATAAAGAACATGACTGAATGGGTTGAGAATAGAAGAGTAAAAACATAAACAAATACATAAAAATTTTAGATAAGATAACTCATGCACTCGCCAAGCTACGTTGACCCTCCTCCCTTTGTCGAAAAATAGGCCGGTACAAGTAGAAAAGCTTTCTACCCCTTCCCGTCCTACTTCCCACACTATTCCACGATTAAGAAGACGTTTTCGTCGATGTGGATGCTTGAGACTCCACACTATTCCACAATTTTAATACATAATATTATATTAAATAAATAAAGCATCTTATTCATCCAAAAGAATAAAATGTTCTAATAATTAAAATTGTCTAAATATTATGTATCATTAATCAGGTGGACCATGAATTTTCTTTTAATGAGTTATCGGAGTTGAATCGATGATCTTGATGAATTCATCGCCTTCGCCTCTACAAGCAGCGAGAAAAGCCATGGCTAGCATTAAAATTTCACCCATACACTCAGCTTAACAGTTCCTGTTATGGCGGAACATTTTAAACGGCCAATTACAGATAGACTCCCGTATCCCTATGATATTTATACACGGGTCCCTAAAAAAACGGCTACATTTGTCCTTTTCTGTGGTCATCTGTAAGTAGGTCCCCAAGTCCGGGAATTTGCAGATACACCCCTAGGACCCTCTTATTTATAAACAGGTCCTTACATATATCGGTCACCTTTGTCCTTTTCTGTGGTTATTTGTAAGTAGGACCCCAGGTCCCTCATATTTATTATCAGGTCCCTAACATCTTTTTGGGAGATCTTTGAAATTTCATCTTCTGTTTGTATCAGTTTTATAATAAAATCCCTATTTATGTTACAAAGAGATGCCTCATTCAGATTTTAAGATTTATAATGAAATTTTTTTACTATTAAAACATCTATGAAATTATATAAAAAATATTGTAGTGTCATCATTTGAGCCCATAAAGTTATTTATGGCAAGTCTCTACTATATTTTCAACTTCCATTCATTTTCATATTTATGTTTATATTAATGATAAAAAAACTAACTATTTCATAAAATTTCATAAATTTTTTTCTTTTCACGGAGCTGTGTATCCAATTATTTTTTAGTCTCTTTCTCTTTCTGGATTTTGACTATAGAAAAAAATATTTAAATCAGTTAATTGATTATTAGTATCATAATATAATATGTTTTTATTCATATTACTTACATAAAAACTAGTTGATATTTGTTAAAGAATAACAATATTAATAGCCATCCATTTACTATCCAAATGTTTGATGAGATTGAAGAATCTTTCAAGAGGCTATATTTCATTTTCATGGTTTGCCTGCTGCCTGTGGAAACACATCCAATGTGAACAATTTAATATTCTGTTTCATGGGCCCAAAGATTGGCTGCTCTCTAAGAATGTAACTATCCTGTTTGATAAATTCCAAAGCTTGATTGCTCTATCAGGAATTGTATTATTGATTGTTTCTTCTGTCCTATCACAATGCGGATACATGGAACCTCTAGACTTTCAATTTTTATTTTTGTGGATCTCATTTGAAGTAATCAGAATCTCTTGACTTTTCAACTTTTGTTTCTGGTGAAGGATTTGTAAAGAACAAGAAGAACCAATCCTCTCAACTCAACCTCTCTACAAGCAGCAGTAATGGATGAGGACACGGCCTTCATTGAGCTGGACTTGGGGAAGTTGTCTCTGAAGGAGATTGGTAAACAATTGCGCGTTGGAGGGGAACTGAACAAGCTTCGGGACACACTTAAGTCCATCAAAGCAGTCATCGCGAGCGCAATGGATAGGCAAGACGAGGATGTGGCGGTGCAACAGTGGCTCAGGTTCCCTTTTATCAATTTTATTTTGGAGCTTTTTTTTCTATAATTTAAAACATTCTATAAAAGATGTACAAATAAATAGCCCGTGGAAACAATTTTAATGTTTCAAAATTTTGTTTTCAAATGCTACCACCGTAGAGAAGTTAAAGATGTGGCCAGAGACGCGAAAGATTTGTTGGAGGAGTTCGATGCGAAAAAGAGGATGCGTTTCAACTTGATGCGACGACGACAAGTGTTGCACAGGATAGAAAAGATCAATAAGAGGTTGAAAGATATCAAGGCAACGTGGGGTACCTTTGGTTTTACGCAGGGGTCCATGTAAGATTTTCGGAACATATACACACACAATAGTAACAATAACTACAACAACATAAAGAAAATAAGAAATAGAAAGAGGGAAAAAATTATAATATTCTTGTGATTCATTTTATTCAATTTTTTTTAATCAAAATAAAAATGTTTATTATGATAGATAGTTATGAGTTGCATTTGAATTATTTGGAAACTTTAGTAGTTGCAATGTTAGATTTTCATATAAAAGGTGTATGCATTTTTGAATATTATATACAGTATCCGATTTTGTTAAATATTTGAATCATTAAGAACAATATTAATTTTTTGTTGTGTTATGAATCCCACGGGCGTATTTAAGATTAATCTTGAAAACCTCGTTTTATGTTTATAAAAAAATATAGTTGCATTTATATCCCTATAATTGAGCATGTCAATTATCTTAAAAATATCCGTATCTGATATTAATCATATTCAATAAATTAGAAATTATCTCATATTTGAATATCCACAATGCAAATACGGATCCGAAAACCATCTGGCATATATTGTAAAGCTATATATATTTGTATTACATACTATTGAAATTTTCAATTATCTAGCATGATTAATTGTAATCATAAAATTTTAAATAATTATTATATTATCTCTGCATGATTTTTAAAGAACTCTTTGATATTTTATTGGCCACTCAGACTGGTGTTCATATTTTGACATGTAAATTATCCAAAAATATCTGTATTCGTTTCGAATCCCAAAAGATCTGAATTCATGTATTAACATCCAAATGATTTAGGATACAATATAGATATTAAGCATCCGAATCCAGTTCGTTTGTAGGCTTTCTATAAAAAATTCGTTACATGCACACTTTAAAACATGGGAAATTTTAAAAATAACTCTTCTAATATTATTGTTTCCTCTTATTTTTTATTTCTATATAAATGGTTGTGTTATAAAATTAAATTTTATAAAAGGTTATTTTCTCTTATTAATTTTGTTTTATACATTTTTATTTTACAAAATTAAATTTTAAATATTTTTTGTATTTTAAATCATAAATTTTATAGAAATTTTAAATTTGATTTTAATTTTAAATCAAAGTTAGATCTTATTTTTCTTAAATGATCATTAATCAAATATTATTTTGAATAATTAAATTTTATAAATAATTGATTATTATATCGTATTAATTAATTAATTTTATAAAAATTAATTTTAAAAAAAATTAATCACCCCCGCGCGCGCTAGCCCGCGCTGCGCGCGTGGGGGGCATATGCAGGCATGCATTTGAGGCGTGATCATGGATCACACCTCTCATGTAGACGTGATCACGCCTCTGCGGGCATGCATGCATGTCATCCATAGCACGGGCCCGACTGCGCCGGGTCACTGCACGGTTCGCGCTGGCGACAGAGACGTGATATCAGATCACGTCTCCGTCGTAGCGCTTTCCCGCCCAATCAGTGCGTCGATGTGGCGCGCTGACCGGGGTCAAACTGATTCCAGGGTCAGTTTTGCTAATAGTTTGGTCTCGAGGTCAAATTTAAAATTCTTTTTTTTAGGAGGATTATTTTTAAAAATTTCCCTTAAAACATATGCCACTTGTACATTCTTGTCCCTCTGTCTAACTCTGTAAGTGAGGCTGCATGGACTATGATAAAATATCTAACTAGGGTAGGAGAAGTTACTAAATTATACCCCATTGACTACACTGTTTTATTTTTTTTGCAGACGTTCGCAGAACGAAGTTGATGATGAAACACAGACGAGCTCCTTTGTCAATGATTCTCTCGTGGTCGGTAGAGAGATCGATAAGGAGAAGATTGTAAAAGCATTGATGCAATTTAGACCCAATGAGAAGCACATACCAGTGATTCCCATTGTCGGGATGGGGGGTATTGGTAAAACCACTCTCGCACAGATCATCTACAACGACAGGAGAGTTAAAGATCACTTCGAGTTGAAAATGTGGGCCCATGTGTCACGTGGTTCAACGGTGGATAAAATCACAAGAGAACTCCTCGAAGTTGCAACAAAACAGAAGAGTAAAACCCAAAACTTGGAACTGATGCAGCGACAACTTGAAGACAGTTTGAGAGGGAGGAGATACTTGCTAGTCTTGGATAACATGCGGAACATCAGCCAATCAGATTGGGAGAAATTTTGCTGTGCACTGGATATTGGGGCCATGGAAGGAAGTAAAATCATAGTGACCACGCGAAATGTGGATGTCGCGAGGATGATGGGCACCGAACAATCCCATGATTTGATGGGATTGTCCGACAATGATTCATGGACTTTGTTCAGTCGCAGTGCGTTCAAAGACAGCAACCCAGATGCGCATCCTGAATTGGTCTCGATGGGTAAAAAGATCGTTAAGATGGTTGAAGGTTTGCCCTTAGCCTTGATCAACTTCGGAGGTTGCCTGCGTTCTGAAAAGAACATAAACAAGTGGGAGTATGTGCTGAAGGACCGTATGCGTGAATTCTCATCAGGGGGAGAGAATATCATTTTGCGCACTCTCAAGTCGAGTTACGGAGATTTTTCCCCACGCCTGAAGCAGTGCTTTAAGTATTGTGCTTTGTTTCCAAAGAGGTTTCAGTTTGAGAAGGCTATGTTAGTTCAACTATGGATGGCACAAGATTTCATCGAACATCGACAAAATATGATCACGGAGGACACTGGACGCGAATACGTCGATGAACTTTGTCGGAGATCATTCTTGCAATGTTTGGGATCCAGTGGAAGGAACGGCCAGTCAGTGTACACGATGCACAATGTAATTCATGATATGGCGGTGTTGGTTGCTGGTGAAGAATGTCATGCAGTGACCCTTGGAAGGTCACGTCGAGTTCCTGAGCATATCCTCCATGCATCGTTGCTCTGTAATGAATCCTCTTCTGGTCCCCTGACTGGTGATACTGAGAAGGCAGTGTTAGAGCCGTTTTTCAATGCCAAGGGCCTAAGGTCTCTCGTGTTGGTGGGTGATTCCATTCATTGGTTTAAGCAGGTCCCTCAAAGACTATCAAAAGATTTGTGTCACTTGCATACCCTGGATCTTAGCAATACCCATCTCCATGAGCTACCAAATTCTATCGATGAACTTGCACGTCTTCATTACCTTGCTCTCAATAACACGAAAATAAAATTCTTGCCTGGATCCATATGTAAACTTCACAACCTACAAACACTGGGCCTCCGAAATTGCTATGCTCTCCAAGAGCTACCCAAGAAGATGAGGAAGCTAAATAACTTAAGGCATCTTGATCTGTCTTTCGATTTAGGGGAAGGTGCCTGCTTGATATCCATGCCATCAGGACTTGGAAAACTGACAGGCCTTCAAACTCTTTCGAGATTTGTAGTAGGCACAAAAAAGAATGGCGGAATAGAAGAGCTGAAGGACCTTATCCACTTATTTGGGCACCTCTGTATTTCAAACCTCCATAACGTTTGCAGTCGGGAGGAGGTTATAAATGCGAACTTGCAAGCGAAGCCACACTTGGACAGTCTGGAACTTCAATGGGGCAATCAGAATCTTCGTGTAAATGAAGATGATGAGAAAGAAGTACTTGAGCATCTCCAACCCCCCTCTAACGTCAAACAAGTGAAGATAAAAGGCTATCGAGCCACCAAATTCCCAGATTGGATTACCAGTCCTTCATCCTCCAACATTGTGATCATGAAACTCTCCAATTGCAAAAAGTGTCAATGCCTACCACCTCTGGGTCAACTTCCTCTACTCAAGGAATTGTTGATAGAGGGAATGGATGGTGTGGTATATGTGGACAAGGAGTTTTGTGGATATGGTGCAAACAGGGGATTTCCATCTTTGGAGAAGCTTCAATTTAAAAGCATGCTGAGGCTGAGGTCATGGACAGGAGTGGGGGAAGGTGAACTCTCTTCTCTCCGTCAGCTCATCATCAAAGACTGCTTCTATCTGGTTGAATTGCCCTCTCAGCTTCCTGCTGTGGAGGAGTTAGAGATTGAGTTGTACCCAAGGCTGGTTGATTTCGAGAGGTTCTCATGTTTTCCAAAAGAGCTGAATGTCTGTTGCATAACTCTTCTGACGATGCTTCCTCGATACACCTCTCTGACATCATTGATCATCACCGGATTCCCAACAAATGATCTGCCTTTGGAGCTACAAGACCATGCCACCATAGAATGCATGGAAATCCGGGACTGTGCACGGCTAATCTTCTTGCCTGCCAAGGGGCTGCCAACCCATCTCACACACCTTGCGATCAAGCGATGTCCACGGCTCAAGCATCTGACTGAAGATCTGAAATATCTGTCCGCCCTACAAAAATTGACATTTGAGGAGTGCGAGCAACTAGAACCACCACCTATTGATGGGCTCCCGAACTCACTCAAGATCAGCATCAACAAATGTCCCTCACTCAAGGAACGATTTCGCGTGGATGTTAATATAGAGGGCAATATCTCGATATTGATTGATGATGAACCGGCGATCATGGAAGAATTTTCACTGGCTTCCACCAGTGGAAGCGTCTTCTTTCAGGTAATATGACACGTCAAAAAAGTGCCTCAAATAACATGCAATAATCAATGAACTATGAAGAAGTCAATTCTAGCTGGATCTGATAGAGATTAAAATCACTCGAGAGTCATTCTAATTACTACTCAAGTACTCATACCGCAAGCTCAATTTTCTATATTGGCTTTAATATGTAGTGGGTGAGGAAATGAGAAAGAAAAGAAGAGATGGAAAATTCAATCACAATGAGCACACACAAAAATTGAGCTTCAGATTTTTTTTTTTTAGAGTTCTGTTACACTTGGTCTCTTTTATAGTCCTAAATACAGTCTTATATACCTCGTTAGCTCCCTCCATTTACTATATTGAGGTATGTATCTCAGAAAATTTTCACATTATCTATAAATGATGTCATTCAATTTATTGGAATATATATTTCACATTTTATAAAAGTACAATTCTCATTAGATGAGGTAAATGATTCTTTTTAAATAAAAATATGTGCGGTCTGCATTTTGAATTGTAAAATGAATTGAATGTAACATTTTTCTTTTTTTAATGATGATGATGATGTAAACTGATGAAGTTTTTTTTCAAAATAATAAATTCATGCAGGAGGAAGAAGACGGGTCCCAGGAAGAAGACTGGTCCGAATGAACGAAGATGATATGCAGAGTTCTTTTAGTGGAATCTGTCCTCCAGGTACAAGCTTGAAGCTTCAAATCCAACATCTTTAAGAGCTCCGGATGTTTATTCTTGTTACACATTGAATCCAAGATTAACGATTACTATGTGATTGATAAAAACATTCTTTTTCAGGTGAATGGGACACAGGTCTAAGCTTGTAATCAACCATATAATGGTGGCTGATTTGTACCAAACAAGCCATTATACAGGTGATATATATTCAGAATGTGTATTTTATAGATAGTCCTATCAAAGACTTGGTATGGTTGTGGGTTTTTCTATATGTATTTGATAATAAAGTCTTCATGTCTGCCTGGGCCCTCATGGAATTTCATGCAGCTATGGAGAAGTTGGATTTTTATGAGTATTTTTGGTGGTTGGGAATCAATAATTTATGTATTAACTTCTAATTGTTGTGTATATATTTTATTCAACTTAAATAAGTTTGGTTTGTATTGATTTCTATTACTTTTTTCTTGCCTTGCATTTATTTTTAAGATTCAGGTTTTGCATTTCATTTTAGCTTAAGCATTCAATCCTTTTCCCTGTTGTTCCTCTTCACCGGACACCACTCGATATGAGTCATTCGATGTAGGTATAGATTTTCTTATTCTTTGTTTCAATGCATGACTTTGATCTAGTGAATCACATGCGCAACTAAAATCTCAGTTGAGGTGGTCTACATCATCAAGCTGTTTAACTATGATCTAGCATGGTGTGCAAACTTGGACGGGTTGAACCCGACCTAACCCGAAATTTGGACGGGTTTGGGTTGGGGTTGTAATGTTTGGGTTCAACCTAAGCCCGAACTCGAGCAACCTGAATCTAATTTGGGTTGGGTTTGAGTTGAGTGTTTGGCAACCCAAACCAACTTGAACCTGAAGTAGAGTGATTAATTTAAACATTGTAAGTAAAATTATAATTATTTACTTTGTGAGATAAAATTTGAATTGTCAACTTTATTTTTATCTAGAATCTTTTATTTCTATAGTTTTCATATCTTTATTATTTAAATAAAAAATGTTCATTATTTTCATATTTCTTATTTTGTGCATGTGGAAAATTGAGTATCGCAAAGTTTTAATTGTTTAAAATAACACATTTCAAGTCAAATCCGAATCCAATTAACCCGAATCATCTGAATCTAACCCGAACCCAAAGCAAACCCTACGGGTTGGGTTTGGGTTGATCTTCTCAGGTTTGAGGGTTGGGTTGGGTTTGGGTTGGTTTTGTCCAACCTTAGGGTGGGTTAGGGTTGAGCTCCAACCTGACTCAACCCGTCCGAGTTGTACCCCTATTTTCATGCAATCTTTTTCGACCATGCATGGAGGAAAGATGTGAATGACAATCTACTATATCATCCACTAAGGAGAGAAGAACTTCGATTCTGACTCAAAATCAACATCAACTATGACAATAGTCCCCTCATGCATTGACGTGATGGTTGGGACACCCTCCTCCTGGGGGGAGGTCATGAAGTCTAATCCTGCTGAGCGCAGGAAGAAAAGAAAAGAAAAAAATGGAGTTTAGTCCCTTTAGGGGAAGGGCACGTGTGTCTATGGGCTCTCTTGCCCTAGTTTCTACAACTCTTTGGGCTAGTTATTAAGGGTCTCGTGGCTTGTATCTCTATGCTCTGGATATAGAGTCTTTGTAAAAAAAAAAAAAAAAAAACTATGACATTAAAGGGCACATTGATATATGAGTTATTGATGAAAACTTTTTCTTCATCGTCACGCCCAAGGAATTGCGTTCTAAAGTCAATTCATATTCCATTAAATTTGAATGGGACAAAATTCCATACATGGATGATGGATCACCATTACTGACAATTCAACTGGTTTTGCTCACGATGAATGCAATGTTTTTAGGGAGTGTCAAAGAAGATGATGAGACACTCCAATCATTAGGATTCGTCACACCTCATGGTACACTTTAAGGTGCATTTGGTCGCGTGATTGAGCAGTTTTTGTGATTATAGAAAGCTGTTTTTACAATCGTGTAACCAAACAGTTTTACTATAACAACTTTTTGTGAACAGATTTTAGACAAATAACGCTTAAAAACTATGATGTCAAAAGACTGGGGTGGGGAGGGGGGGTTTGAGCTTTCTGCATAATCAGTTTTAAAATCCAGATTATTGCAGAATCAGTTTTGCAATTACGCAACCAAACGCACTCTAAGACAACCCAAAAATTTATTGATTGAGAATGCCAGGATTTTGATGTAATTTTGGGTCGGTTATTGGTAGAGCCATCCTCAAGTTAGATATTATTACTTGTTTTTGCCTTTGTATGCAACATATTTTTGAAACTCAAGTCCTGCATGTAATTTTTGAAATGTCACTTTTTACGAATATTGTAGGGGTAATGCTATTTTTTCTATTAAACCTAAAAGACTTGTTTTTGTTGTCGCAATTAATTCCAATCATATCTATCTCGATAATATCATACACTCACATTAACGAAATATATGCTGTCTATAAAAAAATTTCATATTTTTTTAATAAATGTATCAATTCAATTTACTAGAGTATATTATTTCAAAAAAATTAAGACATCTCGAAGACTAAAATTGATAGCTGTATATTATTTAAATGAAAATTAAAACATGGTGAAGACTAAAATTGACAGCCGAAAAAATTACAGTACGTCATGTGTTCCAACTAGGTTAATTTTCCTAATTTTTTAGTCCCGACTAATTAATAATTCATGTTCACTTTAACAAATAACATGAATACAATTGCTGATTTATTTATTTATTTATTTAAAAAAATGAGGTTCTAGGAAGAATCTGAATTTATTTGATTCGTACTATCGCCCCACTCTCACGGCATTAGGATTAAATTAAACAACATATTAACTTAAGTCTTCTTTACCCTACTCTCAAGTTAAGAACCTGTGATCTCATTAATTAATCATTACCTCTCTCGATCGTCTGTTGAAGGTTCTGGCTCTGGTTCTGGTGAAGGATATCTATCTGTAAAAAACAAAGCAAAATTGGTAATGACAAGCGTAATAACAAACGTGCTGACGGCGGCGTTGTTCGGCGCCTTCGATGAGGTGTTCGAGAAATTGATGCCATTTTCTTTGCACCTGTTTAAGCTAATTAACTTTAGCGAAATCGAAGGGGAACTGACAAAGCTCCAACGAAAGCTCAAGTCCATCCAAACTGTCCTCTTAAACCCGGGGGAGAGGCAAGACGACGTGGCGGTGCAACAGTGGCTCAGGTACATATAATTTATTAATTTCTTCATCGAATAATGAAAGTTTAACTCAGGTAGTTGTTTGGATTTAAAATGCATAGAATTGGCATGCTGAACAATTGTTTAATTCCAAATGATATTGTACGTACGTCCGTAGTCAAGTGAAAGACGTGGGATATCGTGCGAAAGATTTGTTGGAGGAGTTCTACGTGAAAGGGATAATTTTCAGGGGGAAACATTCGTTATATTATCGAAACAAAGTGTTGCGAAAGATAAAGAAGATCAACCGGGCGCTGGAAGATATCAGGGCAACATGGGATGCCCTTCGTCCTACACTGGGGTCCATGTAAGATCTCATGATTCACTGTTAATTCCATTCAATGATTATTACTACTATTATTTATTTGCAAATCAGAACAAGAAAGTTTCATTATATGATAACATAGGTAGAGACCTCGTTAGGTCCAACATGAGTTGGACAATCAGATCACCTCAATTCAGTGATGATTCTAAGAATTTTTTTTATAGATGTAGTCATGTAAAGAAATAAATTCCACAAAAACAATTGAATGAATAATCAAAGAAGAGACAATAGACAAGTATTGCATTTAAGTATAAATTCCATTCAAGGTGAATTTTTATAGATGGGGTGACGGCGGAGGACTTTGGAGATGGAAAAGAAAGAGATATGGTTCAAATTAATCTTATGTTTACTAGGATAACATTATATCAGAGATAATTTCAGGGTTTTAAATATAAAATTTAGACCGAGTAAGGTCAACTGGTGGGTTGGGTTGCCATGGTTTGAAATAGTGACATTAGTAGTTAGAGGTTTTTTTTAATGTGATGGGGTCAATTGACCCTACTCCCATATAATATGGCACCGCCCTTGCCTCAATTCAAATCTTTTGTGTGATAATTATATAGAAACCATGTTTTGTCCAATGAAAATATGTCATGTAGACGTTAAAAAAGCAAATCCATAAAAATAACATCAGAGATTCCACTTTCCGGATCATTGAGTAGCACCGTCTCTTCTGGGGGCGGAGGGTAGAAGCCTTTTCTACTTGGCCTCTCAGGGGCTGTTGTCAACATGGTTCAGAAGGGGGTGGCTTGGCGCAGTGGACGCGATTTTCACTTTCTATCCTATATCTTTGTTGATTTTTATGTTCTTTCAATTTTCTCATCCCCCTTAGTCATGTACTTTCTGTTATCTGAAATAGAACTTGACTACATTGCGTTCAAAAAAAGGTGTCACATATTTACATGTCTGAATGTCTAACTCATGTTGCACCCAATATGATCCCAGATAAGTATGAATGGCATTTAGAAACTTTAGCAGTTGCTACTTGCCGCGGTAGATTTTCATCTAAAAAAACATGTGCATGTTTAAATTATTACGAATAATGTTGAAATTTTGTTATGTTATAAATCCTTTGGTATTTTTTGTGTCAAAAACTTGTATTTTAAAATAAATAATTTTTTCATTTTTTTTGTAACAAAATAAAATTTCAAGTTTATATTCAAAACCAATCTCCCCATGCTCAGATAAAATATTCGATGTATTCCATTGAAAAATTAAATCGATAACGGTTGTTGTTGGGCTTCCTGTGAAATCATATGATTTTTTTTATATTCTTTCTGTGTATATATAAAATTGCTATTACATTGGACATAGTGTCCCTGGAATTATGATATCAGGGATTAATATTTAATTTATGAAATATAAAGGGTTTATACGAAATTTACATGCACAAAACAAGAATTTAAAAAATCATTTGTATTATAGGTTTTGAAGATGCTACATATCTTTGATCAAATGTTGAAAAAAAGAAAGTTTTATTTGTTAATTACCATCATAATTATAAAAAAAAGACCCCATATTCAAAAGAAAGTATTATTTGTTAATTACCACCATAATTTTTCTAATTTGTTTTTTAAATTCTCTCCCAAACATTTTTTTACATAAAGATAATAAAAAGCAAATCTCAACAAAATCAGAACAAAAATATAAAGACAAATAAATTATGAAATAGATAAAAAAATAGAAAAATACCTAAAAAATGTATATTGTTGAAAATACCCAAATTAGTCATTTTTTAAAATTTTACATAAAAAAGTCTTCTTTCATAATTTTAAATAGTAAATTGATTTGACTACCATTATGTTATATAATATTTAAATATCATCACACATATTTAATTGCTTAACAAGCCAATTAAAAAATATTAATAAATAATAAAATATTTTTTTATTTGTGCATGAAAATTTACTATTTTTTTTATTCTTTTCCTTTAAATAGTTATAAGTTATAATTGTCCCAATATATTACCATTTGATAAATATTTAATTATTTCACAAATGATTAAAAAAGAGGGAAAAAAAAGACATTGTGATGTATATATCATTTTTATAGTAGAGCCAATTGTCTCTTCATTTTAAAAGTTTGTCATTTTTAACCATTTGTTTTATTCTTTTCTTGACCAATATTTTTATTTTTAACTCATTTGTGTGTATTTATGTGAAAAATATTACCATTAATAAATCATGTTCACACAAATTCAGGTGAATCATTCTATGAGCAGATTCTATATGACTAATATTGTACATAAGCCAGAGTCCATACAAATGTCCTCCATTGAATGTACATAATAAACCAATCCTTTCAATACATGCGCAATGTTCATAACAGGAGGGTCACAGTGCAATTTTTTTTTTTTTTTGTGTGGAGAAACAAAACTTTTCGTCATCACAACAAAAATAAGACTTGAGGATTAATATGATGATCGAATCTCAAATTTTGGTACTTGAAAAACAATAAAAATCCAGGACTTGTGAATACAGTATTAGGCAGAACAAAATTCACCCATTTCTCTTCCCTGTCTAAGACCGATGTGGGCTCGAATCATGTGATTGCCCAATAAAAAAAATATAGCAGAAAGAATACTTATCAGTCTTGTCATTCTTATTATGTTTGATAGAGGTGATCGAGAACAACAAATAATATTATTCATCTGAATTTGAGATTGTATGAAAGTTGTAACTAATCAATAGCGTGTTCTCCCTGTATGAGGGGGATTAGAAAAGACTGATTCATTTAATTAAACAAAACTGGAAGTTAATGCACATAAACACAAATTTACAATGCTGGAGAACCAATTAAGGTGGTTAAAGAATTTTGAACTATAAAAAAATCGAGAATAGCAATGGATCCAGTAACATGACCAAAGGGGAAAAAAAGTCCTAAAATTAGAATTACAACAATCAAAATAATGCTTTCATCTGAACAATTTCAATAGAACAATCATGTTCTATTTCAACTATATAAAGCAATGAAAAATAATGTACGAAAGAGAGAGAGAGAGAGAGAGAGAGAGAGAGAGAATCCAACCATACATGACTGGTCATCACGTCCTTCATCATCATCGGGAGCTTCTTAAGACATTACAAGGCGTTGATACGCTGACTATGTTCAGCCTCTAACGGATTCCCCTCCGCCGCCGTGCCCGACTCCACCGCCTTGAATATCGCCAACTGCTCTCCATCCATCGAAACCCTAAATCAAATACGAAAAGAGAAATGAAAACCTAACATTTTCCAATCGATTGTTGTATCTTTTTTCAATCAATCATTAAAAGAAATAAAAAAGTGAATGGGGATTTACATTAAACACTAACCCAGTTAACAAGGTAATTGTTTTACATATTATACATATAACAATTAATCTTTATTGGAGATTCCTATTCATTAACAAAATGAATAACAATTTATCCTGAATCTATTTATAAGGCCTCGTTTGGTTCGTGTCATTTTTTTAGATGGAATTACTTTACCCGTTTACTAGGAATTATTTTATCAGAATCCTGATTCCATCATACTGTTTGGTTTAGTAGTGGATTTCTAAAGAATCACTTTTAAGTGTTTGGTTCATACATGAAAAATGATAAGAAATTTGATTTAAATGTTTAAAATACCCTTACTATATATAT